>OX388318.1:16326253-16653190 GCA_947579605.1 Athripsodes cinereus | reverse complement strand
AATTCAAAGAAAAAATTGGTAGTGCAAACCAATAAAATTTGCGACCAATAAACTTTCGAATAAATTCAACGAGCGTTGCTTCAAAAAGATATGTTTCATATCTCCCTGAGTGCCTCGTAGTATATACATATGCATTATTAAAGAATGTAAAATAAATGTTGATTTAAAAATATATTTATAAGTGGTCTATATATTAGAAGTGCACCGTTTTACAACAAACACCAGAGTTTGTTTGTAATAATTGTCGGGTTTTAAAGAGTGATACTTATGTATGAGCAGAGCACATAGGATTAGCAGTACAACGCCTTAATCACTCGGCCACCTCAAGAAATGAGACGATAACCGTCTTAATGTTATGTAATGAAGCAGTATTCTATTTTTATATTAACTAAATGTTACTACCCGGCGTCGCCAGGTTGAATTTTCATGTCTCTATCTCCAATACATCTAGAATAAAATTAAAATGTAAAAAACACAAAAAAAAATATGTTATCATATGCATGCGAATACTAAAAAGTATTGACACATGATTTCCAATTTTATGTCGTTCAAATGTAATATTAATTTTTTGTACTGTTACATTAACATGAAGAGATTTTCCAGTAGTTTTCTTTTATATAAACCATTTATCGGATGTTTATAAAATCGGCCCTAAGGGCCGATTTTATAAACATCCGTTCGTAATGCTTGATACCAATTTTAACCAAAGTTTGGTTAATTACCTGATTTTATAAAACGATAGTAGATCATGCACCGGTTAAGCATGCGTTATTTGATTACCGCTGTATTTGGCTAGTTAAACGTATTACGAATCGTATTTTATCAAATTGCTATCGCAACGACAATAACAAAATGTCATATGTCATTATTCAGGCGCCATTTTGATTTGTGAAACCTATGAGGAATGATTTACAGTAAAGAATATAATATTATTTCCTTAAATTTTTATGTATTTCAGATTGTGAAGATGAAATAGAATATTTTTTTTAATTATCACTCTTTCATATTATATCTTTATTTTCTTTATTACTTTGCTTGAAATAAAACTTTTTACCACCAAACTTACGTTATTTATTTCGCCTTTTTCTACACACCTACATATATATGAACATGAACATAAAAACGTGATTAAGTTAATTTACAAAGGGGTGCAAAAATAGTGATGTTTTATGAATGCTCCATTTTATATTTTCCATCAAACTCTCTCGTGAAAGAAAACATTGGATAAGTGAATTAGTAGGTAGATTATTGAAAATAGATACTATCATAACACGTATACATAACACATATACTAACACGCGGACTTCAAACAATATAAGAAACATTATACCCAGAACAAATAAAGTTTGAGATGGTTTCTTGTACTCTGCTGTTATGATTATAACAGTTTGCCTGACCAATTGAAGAAATGTAAAAATCTAAGGAGTTTGGAAGAGGATTCAAGAGTAGTAATAACTTCTCAATGTTTGTGATAGTGTTTTGTGTTTTTTGTTTTCAATAGTGTTGCTGTTCTGTGATTCTTTGCTCTGGTGTCTTATATTTTACTATAATATCAAATAATTTAAATTTATGAATTGGTTTACCAGATTTGTAATACTGCACGCCTCTGACACCAGCAACCTTAGTTGCTGTTTTGAGGTATTGTTTATAATTGAATAAATTGAAATTTTCAAATTTTCAAGACAATAATAAAAAAAAAAATAATCATGCCATTTTCCTTTCTCAACAGACAAAGTTAGTTTCATGTGTTAAATTACATATATGACCTCATGCAATGGTTAATTGTAAAAATAACATCGATGGATACATTACATCCTTTTTAACAAGCCCGTTTCTGAGCATTAACTGCTTCTACAACTGTGTCCAGGGTTTCACTCGCGTATTGTGTTGTATTGGCACTAGGAGAACAAAAAAGAGTTCAATCTATACTATCTATTACTAGAATTATATACTGTTAAGTAAAAAAAGAGAGATTAAATAATAAATCAACAGTTCTTTTATTAAAATTCAATAAACATACATGGCTTTTATTATTACAGTACTCATCATCATTTCTGTCGGTCTCTCAATCCTGAGGATCGTGACCATCATGCCTCGTTCTGTAGACCATCTGTCTCCATGTTGAGCGATCCTCTGCCATGTGTAAGGCCCCATGAAGTGAGCTCTGTGTGGCCTCCTTAATTTGGTCGCTCCATCTTATTGGCACTCTGCCCCTTCCTCTCCTCCCTTCTACAACCCCAGTCATAATCACTTTTTCTAGGTTGTCAGGCTCTCTTCTTGCAATGTGCCCGAAATATCGCAAAGCGCGCTGACTGCAAATCGTTGAGAGTCGCGCCGAAATGTTTAACTCCCAGTACAGTACTAATAATTATTAATAGAGACATTTACAGTTATGAGTAATAGAGGTAGGTATATATGAAAGAAAACTAAAATTATTGTTAAAGATTGTAAAAAAATGAGTAGTGTTTGAGTCTTAAAAATAGTCTTATAAATGGGTTTATTTTATTTTTATTATATAATAACAAACGGCGTGACCCTTTTACATGTAGAAAATATATAAGAAATACGTGACAGACAGAAAAAAAATCATAATTAATAAACAATATGATACATATACTTAACACAAATAAATCGTAAAATAAAACTTGTTGAAAATCAAATAATAAAAGACGAGCAATAATAAATTATCATGATTAGGATATTTAATTTAAAATTATTAAAATATGTAATTTAGTTTATGTTAAGAGGATGACGAATTGACTGTTTCATTTCTTCATCTAAGTTTTTCTTTTTTTTTGACCATCAACTTCTGGTTTTTGGGTCTCCGCAACGCTGCGGGATTCTAATCCTTCCACACGTTGTCAGTTGGTATCGATACGGAGGGCTCATTGGCACACATCTCGTCAGCCACTAAAGATATGGAAGGCTCCTTGGTACATAAGTTGGTGGCAACAGCTCTAAAAGATGTGCAGGGCTCATGGTCCGGTCCAAAATGGGATCTGGCAGGATTTGGGTTTTCCCCCCTCCAGTGGATCTATAAAATGTTTATAATTTGCAACACGTAAGTTTATTAGAAACAGGATGATAATTTATTAGAAGAAGTATTATTATTTATGAAAATATTATACAAACGAACCGGTTATTAAGATATATGGCTGCAGCCCGCTTCTTGGCACTTTTTTTTTCAATCTGTCCCATTTTAATTTTATTTAGGACAGATCTCTGTGGAAGGAACTATTGACATTGAAACTTTCAGCCAGTGACTCTTCAAAGTGACTCCTTCGTTGAGTTGCTCACGGCATCTGTTTTCTTACTGGTCAAGCCGGGAGACCCCTCGATCAGAGTTAAAAGTAAGCTTAACTCTTCCCCTGTAAAATTTTTACTTTTTTTCCTCTTGTCCATATCTATAAATAATGAAATAATTGTATGAGAAACAAATTTTTTATTTAATACATTTGTCAAATGAAGAATGTGATTAAATTCACTGCAAAACTGTAGATAGAATAGCAAACAGTTTTCCATCAACTAAGTACTTAGCGATCGGATGTTATTGAAGTTAGCTAAATATATTTATGTGTCAGACATGAAATAGATACTTACCTGTGATTGTTAAATAGTGAACAGATTTAAGAAATCCAAAAAAAAACACTCCGACAGCTCTCAATACTCCAAAAGCACGGGGCACCACACAAAATTTGTTTATCAGAAATGACAGTTGAATCATAGATGTATTTCGTAACTATAAACAAATGTCAGAAATTGTTACCAGTATTAGGATTTTTTATGATTACGGGTCGTAACTATTTCTGACAACTGTTCGTTAATAAAAAACGTTTATAAAATTGCCAGGGCCGATTTTATAAACACTAGATAAAACTTCCGTAATGAATACGAGCAGTTATCCAGTCGTAAGTAATAAATCGGCCCTTAGGAACACAGCAAAAAAGTTGTTGATAGTGGATAAAACAATTAAAAAAATCGTTATGGCAACACGTGACAGCGGAACTGTCATACAAACGTCACTTTCATACAAAAATACAATCAAAATTTCCGACTTTTCCGTTGGATTTATCAAAAAAAATTCATACAAACCGTCTCCTGATAAATACGAAGACAACAAAAAAACAATCAGCCAATTCGGTTTAGCCGTTCTCAGGTTATGGAGGAACATATATGGTCAACCTATTTTTATTTATATAGACTTTGATAAGACAAATTGTACTACGATACCTATAGGTACAGCGATGATATCACAAATTATGATAACATAATCTTTATCATAAGTGGATTTCAAATACATGACTGAGGAGCGTCTTTTGGATAATTATTAGTATATACCTACTTACTGTAAAGACAATACGTGAAACAACCAACCTGCAATCGTTACAACCTGTGCACATATAATGACTTCTGATAATTTTGTACTAGGTATTGACCTAGGTACAACATATTCTTGCGTCGCATATTATAAGAATGGAATAGTTAAGGTAATTGACAATGATTCAGGTGGCTATATCATGAGGTCTTGTGTTTATCTTGGTGATTCTGAAACCCTTGTTGGAGATGCAGGAGAAATCATGATGTGTTTTGAAATGGAGAAAACATTGTACGGTATGACTTATTTTCTTAATAATGCATTAAAATGTCATACACTTTATATGATATAAGTTGTCTAATTTATATATTTAATCATATAGATGGCTAATTTTTTATCATATAATCATACAGCACATAAGAAAATAAAAATATAATATATCTTTGTGCAATTCTACTATTCATTCAATAAAAAAATAAAATTAAACAAAACAACCATGAAGGCATCAAATGACGACCCGCTAGCATCGAAAATGGATACGAGTTGCCTAATTTATATAACTAGCCTAATAATTGCATTTTTTATCTTTCAGATGCCAAAAGAATGATCGGGAGAAAATTTAACGAGTCTTGTGTTCAAGAAGATATGAAAATTTGGCCTTTCAAGGTTCGAGATAACGGAGGACGACCAGTATACGAAGTTGGAGAGAATAAGAAAATCATTTATCCGGAAGCGGTGAGTGCACTTGTGCTGAAGAAGTTGAAAGAGGTTGCTGAAAAACGTTTGGGTTTTAAAGTTCAGGATGCTATTATAACAGTGCCTGCATATTTTAACAGTGCACAAAGACAGGCCACGTTAGATTCCGGGGCTCTTGCAGGTCTAAATATTATTAAGCTCATTAACGAACCTACAGCTGCTGCAATTGCATTCGGAATAGATAATACAAATAGTGATAAGAAGATTAATATTCTTGTATACGACTTGGGTGGTGGCACATTTGATGTAACTGTTATGACAATGGAAGATGGAGTACTAGACGTAAAATCAACATCAGGGAATTCACATTTGGGTGGTCAAGATTTCACCAATAAAATTCTCAAGTATTGTATAGACGACATCAAAAATAAAACTAATAAAGACGTTTCAAAAAACAAAACCGCGATGGCCTTGTTGAGAAAAAGTTGCGAGGATGCTAAAAAATTGCTTTCGTCATCAGAAAAAGCTTCTATTATTTTACAAACTGGTGAATTTAATTACCTTACATCCTTATCGCGGGAAACTTTTGAAAAACTTAATAATGCATTATTTGATTCAACACTCCAATTAGTCAGAGATGCTCTCAGCGATGCTCAAATGCAAGTGTCTGACATAGACGAAATTTTGCTAGTTGGTGGATCAACGAGAATACCAAAGATCAAAAAGATATTAAAATCATTTTTCAATAACAAAATACTGAATGAATCTGTTAATCCAGACGAAGGAGTAGCATGTGGGGCTGCTATCCTTGGTGCTACGATAAGTAAGAATAAAGGAAATAAAGTTGATATAAAGCTTAATGATATAATATCACACTCTTTGGGAACCGATGTAGCTTTAGACAATAGTATATATAAAGGAATGTCTATAATTATTAAAAAAAATTCTCCCGTGAATACAAAATCAACCAAAAAATATTACACAAAATATAATAATCAAAAGTTCGTTGATATTGATATTTATGCAGGTGAAAGTCCCTACACAAAAGATAATATTTTACTAGATACTTTTACTATACAAGATCTTCCACCAAGTCCTGCGGGATCTGTTGAGATTGAGGTAACATTCAACATCGATGAAGATGGTATCCTTGAAGTAACTGCTGTGGAAACTTCGAAAGGTCAAACAAAATCTGTCATCGTTAAAAATGTTAACGAGCGCATTTCAATTGCAGAAAATAAGAAGTTATCCAAAAATCTAAAACATTTACTTATAATATGACAAAACACAATGAAAAAAAAGTACAATATTTACAACTGGGGTTACACCTACAAATCCTCATCGATCCATTTTTCACAGATATTTTACTATGAATACAGAAATTTTTCTATTTTTGTTGGCAACGTGTGTTGAATTTAACCAATACCTACTATAAAAATTCATCTTTATCTTCAGGAAAATTGGTTTTCAAAAATTTCGTTTCATTTCAACCAATCATAGGTCTTTATTTATCATTCCACACTGTTGAGATACAAAAACTCTTCGATCCAAAATTTATTTGTAATTTTTATTTGTAATTAATTGAGTCTATCCTCATGCCGTGTCTATCGAGTCTATGAGTCTATCCTCATGATGAGGTAGGCAGCGAAAACGGAACGCAATATATCCTTGCATACTTATTTTGCTATTCGCACATTCATCCAGTTTCCTATACATACACGTCAATTTCTCTTGTTCAACACCCGACCGTCCTTGAGAATTTATTATTATATTCAAATAAAACAGATTTTCTTCCAAAGCACTACTCTTAGCCTTTTGTGTTCGCGAACGCCAGTTAGAGAACAGATTTATCCTAGTGACAATAAGGAAATTATCTGTTTCTTACTCAAAGCGTCGATACACTCAAGTATCCGTGGATACCTTCCTGAGACAAGAGTCTACACACACACAACGTGAATCACTGATCTGTCGTCTCTTCTTTCCCAATATTTTTTCATATTCCTCGCACATGCATGTTCCCCATTATGATAAACTAGACAATTTATTTATCGCCGTTTTGTGATACGAACCACCGCAACCAACTTTATTATTATTTATTATCATTATAATTTATATTTAATATCACAATATTAAACAATGAACCATATTATTTTTTTTCTATTCACTGTGTCAGTGTTTAGCTAGTAAAATTTCATTATGAAATGAAAAATCAAATGTTTTCTTGAGATTCACTATGACCTTATAAGATGAAAGACGTCTCTCTCAATAATAAAGCATATAGTGGAAAAAATATTTGTTTTTCATTTCTATATAGGTATGTTTCTCTGAAGCTGATAATTGATTGGTAGCTAATAAAATAAAACAAATTATTTCTCAAAGCATGAGCTCTGCTCAATTTTAAGCGAACGAGTTATATATTATTGTGTATTAAGACTGTGTAAATTATATAAAAAAATACTGTGTCTATGTGTTCTGATAATAATTAAATATTTAAATTTGTATTTTCGTTTTATTGGCATATTAATTATATCGTGAACACGTTTTTTAAAATATTTCAAATAATTTTTTTCTACCACAGTTTTTTTAATATAAATATGGATAATTTGCAATGCGCCGTTTACTCGCAATATGACTTCAAAGGTATATATATAATATTTTGTGTTTATTGTCCGAAGCTACCAACAAAAAAGTGTTTCTTAGTCTGTCTTTTGCTGTCAAATTACCGACAAGCCTACTATAGGGTATCGACCTAAACAGAAATATAATTATACCTAAAAAAGGCAGTGCGTGGATCGAGCTGCAGAGACAGTAAATAAGAATATTAGATATCACCCGAGAGGTAGAGAGTCTGAGGTAGCAATGAGCAGGTTAGTCAACAAGAAACCCGGATGGAAAATGGACGAAAGGTCTTCTGGAACGGGACCGAGGAATCATGTTTGAATCATAGAAATGGTGAAACGATTTTGTCGAACACGTTGATTATGATTGGACAAGGACAACACAATATAGGAGAATATTAATTCAAATGGAGGAATCCTTAGTTCAGGAGTTGACGGGAAGAGGCTGAAGAAGAGAGTAAGTATGTAGACTGTAGACACTTCAGCAGTTTGTTTACTATCCCTTAACATGAATGAAAACTCTTTGCTTATAGCAAGTCATATGATATTGAAACGTTTACTAAGAAAAATACGAATGAAAGAACGAAAAAATGAATAGTAGATCAAAATGATTAGTCTCTTTTGATCAAGTGCCGGGAAATGTGCGATTTTCTCATAGTTTTCCCGGAGCGGCGGGAAGGTACAATATTTTATTTCTATGTTGTTTATTGTCGCACAATCAGTTGGTCCCGATCCTTTGGCGGGAAAGCTTCTGAAATAAGGGAGAATTCGCTTCTTCTTAATTCAAAATATTCAAACATCGCAATCGAATGTCAAAAACGTAAATGTTGTCATTTCATTGAAAACATCTTACGAACTTTTTCATATTGTGGTACAAATTTTGTACAAACTTTTTATTAATATTTAACAAATAAAATAAGTGCTGGGTTTCATTGAGTTTTTACTAAAATTTAATAGGTAATATTATACGAGTTTAATTATTTTTAGTATTCTTTATTTATTTGTGTTCAATTATTATTGTGTTTAAAAGTGGTTTAAATTTTTTCCGATAGACATTTTACCCAACAGTGATACGAAAAAATTGTTGGTAAGTTTTTTTTAAATAATCTATATTAAATAATATTTATATGTATTTAAATACTTAGGTACTTATTGAAAAAAATATGAATTTTAATGTAAGTTTAAAATATTATGAAACTATCATACACGATAAAGTCAATGTTCTCCACCATCAGTATTTGGCGGAAGATCAAGTTAAATTATTATAAATAAACATTTTTTTTAAATTGAGTAATTCCACAGTAATATTTTTGATCGCTAGCAGATTTTCAGGAACTTCCGCTCTCATCATCAGGCTAACGTTAAGGGAAGAAATAACATTCTCATTCAATATTGTGTCGCCGAGTTTCTAAATTCGCTATAACACATTTTCTCAAATATTGGGTTATATATGTCTTTGGATTCTTAATTAAATATTCTATACCCGTCGACAATTGTTTCTTTCAAAACACTCGGCGTTTCTATAAAATCAAATGATGATGAGAAAAGAATCCCGCTATATATCCCTTTATGCCTCTTTCAATATCCTGCATAACTCATCCGACTAAAAGTAGCTATTTTTATGTTTACAAAATGAAATGTTTATTTTTATTAAATTTCAAAATTTATTTTAAAATTGATCTGCTGTAGCAATCTTACAAAAAGCAAACTCGTGTGACTTGAGGAGAGTACGTTAAATACTTGTACGAGTTCGTCGGTAGCCTGGAGGTAGAGTCTCGGCCTCGTGAACAAGGGATCCGTGGTTCGATACCAGGTGCCGGCAAACTCCCTTTTCACGACACAAGCTTTTAGTAGCTTACTGTGAAAGATGTATAAGGTTGTATTTGGGTTTATAACTAAAAACCCAGATATATCTTTCTTGAAAAAAAATTAGGGTACGTTAACGTTGTGAAAATTCATTGTAATATGAGTTTAAAAAATGTTAAACTAAACACTGTTTAATTTTGACGTATGATTATTTAGTCAATTAATAAAGACTAAATTCTAATTGCCGAGCGCTTTCGCCTTGCGGCATCTTCAGGGCAATAGTTGTTACTTAAAACTAAAGAATATAACAAACTAACCTACATTATATAGTCTAAGGACTCTAAGGGTTGGATGGAACAAAAGGAATTTTCAGAGGGGGTGTTCTTATATCTAAAAGTGGTGAGAATGAAGGAATTTGGACATTGACAATGTCTACCTTATTAAATATACATTTATTAATTTCCATTGTTTCCAAAGCATTTAGTTTACGACCTTTACCTTCCGAGTGTAATACCATTACATTGTCAGGATGAAATGAGTGATCTTGTTTAATGCAATGGTCAGCCATCTCAGAAAGACTAGATAATCCTCTAAATGCTCTATGGTGTTCCTTCACTCTCGTACAGATTGCTCTACCAGTTTGACCAATGTATGTTGCATGACAATCGCTACTTCATATGATTCTTCTAAATAAATATTAGAAGAGTCACGGGTTGCTGAAAACTCGGTACAAAGATGTCCGGAGAAATATAATATAAGGGAGGTTTATTTGCAAAAGTGTACAGGAATAAGTGAATAATTAAGTAAACAAAGTAGGTATTTTATTTGGATCAACCTGAGATTTAACATTATGTAATGTCTCAATAATTGAAAAAGAATTACTAGCACTGTTATATTTTTACTATACTTTATTAAGACTTACGTTTACACCCACTTTAATAGTACAGTACCTACTCTTGAGAATACCCATTAAAGTGGGTGAAAACGTTACAGTCTTAATAATGTATAGTGAAAATATAACAGTGTTATTAATTCTTTTTAAATTATTTAATATGAATTTTCACAGAGTAAACAAAAAGACCATTCAAAATTTAATTATGTAATGTAGTTGTCAAAACTATGTGTTTCTTTTTAATAACACATTTTCGAACAGTTTTCAAAAACTAATTTGGTAGATTTCAATATCAAACGACACAGTATTATTATTGGAGCATGTTGAAATGTGAAAATGGAATAACGATGTGACCTTTATTCGAGAACGTATTGATTGCCATAAATTATTGTTTGCTTTGTAGATAAATCAACGCCACTCCTACATCATGAGAGAACGCGGAAAATATTGAAAAAAACTTCCACAAATGTCCTTCTATGCTTACATACCCGTGTTATATATATTAGGTATCTCTCTCTAGTGATATCATTAGAGATGAAATAATAAACGGATATCTGACAAGATTATACATTAACCGGATTTTTGACATTATCATGACATGTTTAAATAATTTAAGTATACAAATATCAATATTTCTAAACACAGTTAATTTTTCACTATTCTAGAGCTAGAACTCGAGCGCTTTCTTCAAAAGCTTAGTTTGACATTTTCAAGAGGACTATGTTTAGAAATGTTGATATTTGTAATCACGAATTTTTACTCTGTGAATGTTCTAACATTAGAGTTAATAATTAAAGTAAGTTTATTAATTGTGTCGGTGCACATGTGGTAGAATTTCATAATAAGTTGACTTGAAATAAATGTTTCTTACTACCTACTATAAATCATCGATCACGAGAGAGACATCTTTCGACTTGTCATGTCGTTATTTATCTGATTGTTCATTATCAAAACATTGATAATGACCTGATCAGTCGAATGACTTCTCTCTCTCTCTCTCTCAAAAGGTCGATAATGACCTAATAAGTCAAAAGACGTTTCTGTCTCACAATAATTTATAGTTGAAGAAACACTTGTTTTAATTTACCTAAATTAAAGTGAGTATGTATTTGAAGTTAGATGTATCAAAGTCCGTCTATGAGTGAGTGAGACATTCTGAATAAAAAAAATCTGTAGATAGTCGCGTCATTTCAACGTCTTTACATTTCTTAGTAAACTCTTTTGTTCATTCGTCAATTTTATTAACTTAGACAATTTGTTTTGAAATGTGATAATTTGAAGAAGACCACCCTATGATTGATGACCACTCTGACCACCTATTAAGAATCTTGTGAAAAATAGGTTCGATTTCAATCCCTCTGCACTCTCCAGAGTTCACAAATTTACGATAATCAAAGGATATGACGTGTGTTCATGTAATCAAATAAAAAAGTATATTATTCTCAGAATATATTGACTATCAGACCCCCTAAACAAACCGCACTTGGCGATCGACTACTGACGAACTTTTCGACAATTTATTTACAATATACCTCGTAATTATGCGTTATTGTTGCGATTATTGTGAAAAAGTTCGTTTGTAGCCGATTGCCAAGTACGGTTTGTCTAGAGGGTCAGTTTACCGTAGATAAGGAAATTGAAATGTTTCATTCGGATAGTAAAGCTCTGCCAGTTCACGGAATACTGGATGCAACCGGATGTTCACTTCTTCTATAGTTATCATCACGTTGTAATCAAATAAATGATCTACGTTTACACCCCAACACACCTGTGTCGAGTCTACCTACTAAAATTTTGATGGAATTATTATACAAGTAGGTAGATACCATCAAAATGTATTATATTGTAAGTGGTAACAATAGCTGCTGGAAGTGACAATGTCGGCTGATGATAAATCAATTTGCAGTTTTCACATGGATAAAAAAATTTACACCAATATTAACATACTATATTTGTATCAAAAAACATAAATAAAACTTGGTTCGAATAGAATATATCAAATTAAGATGTCTTTTCTTTTCTTTTCTATATATTTATTACTGGATTTGGGCATGATGCAAAGATGACAGAAACAATAAAAAATTTGGATTAGAGGACCAAGTTTATTTCATGACAAAACATTGTGCCAAATCTTGTCGTAAGTAAGAAAAGCTTTCGAATAACGCTTATTAACAGTTGAAACGTTTTTTTACTTCTTAAAATACATTATTAAAAATTACTGTCTAAAATAAATCTACGGAAATATAGGCAATGGACCGGAATAACACGGATGGGAGAACTGAGAATGCCTCTCTGTCTCGCGCAGCACGAGACAGAGAGGCATTCTCCAGAGTGATTGCCAACGTCGGGAAGTCTGATACGGCACTGATAGAAGAAGAAGAAAATAAATCTTATAGTGGAGTCAAGTCCACTTAATAAAAATGACTTGGACTCATTTTTGTATATAAGTAATCGAATGTCCTGTAAGACGCAGATATTCGTAAAATATCTTAAATTTCAATATGAGGTATATTACCATCTTGAATGTCTTGCATTATTTAATAGCACGAAGAAAATAATCTGTATATTCATTACATGTAGTTAGTCCAGTGGATCACCTCAGTTGTCTTAATGGTAAAGTAAAAATAAAAACAGTTAAAAAAATATTCTTATACCGTATATTTACGAATACTTTCATAAAATATAATGCGATTCTCTTTATCCTCTGCCTACAAAAGAAAAGGTGAGTAATGTCTGAAATCGTAAACGGTGAGATAATGGAATGTTAAAAACACCAAAATTGAAAATTTGGTATTGAAATTAAATTTCTTTATCGATATGTGAAAACAATGAACTTTTTTATAACAAATGCATGACCAATATAAAAAAGTCTAGTCTCGCCACTGGACTATGCCAGTATTATTAATATACAGTATAAACATTATATGGACGTTGGGTATTTTGGGTAAATTTCACATTAAAATTCAATTTGGCAAAGTGTCAAGCAAAGGGACAGTGTTGAATAATCTTCGTGGTGAACCAAGATACAGCGTGTGTGACACCATTCATCTTAACCCTGGTCAGAGGGAAATAATACTATCATATACTTACCATGACTCCATACGGTAAAATAAAGGATTACAGATATCTTTAGAGTAAGGGTTGTATGTTAAATGTACGCGTATTTTCATAGAGTAATTTGTTATCATGTTATGGATGATTAACCTCATTTTATCACAGCTATGGAAATAAACGAAAATCTGTAATAGCTTTATTTCGTTTATTGGTTATGATAGTATGTATTTAAAAGCTCAATATGTAAATAATGCTCCGACCATTTTTTTGGTATTCGATCCCTGTTTTTTCTACCTTCGATTCCACCAATCAAAATTATTTTTTCCAGATTGTCTGGCTCACGCCTTATATTAGGTATGTCCGAAAAGCTTAAAATACGTCTTTGACATATTACAGACAGTCTTTTACATGTGTATGTGTATAACATAGTGTATGAGGCGTTTAGGCAGGCAGAGGACAGGGCGCGGTGGAGGAGATTGTCGCTTGGTTGGTTTCATGGTGGTCACAGTCCTCAGCATTGAGGGACCGACTTGGGAGTGGGAGAAGAAAGAGATGTAAATATTAATAATAATTAGAATAACCTAGAGAAGTTGTTTGAAAATTTACCGTTTTTGAAAACCACAGTAAGGGGCCATTTAAGAACCATAACATCTTGTTTATAATTCGGTACCTATTTAACATTGTTTTAAATACATACATAATCAGCATTCGAAAAAACTTCAATATAATGAAATTTCTCTACGTGGTGATTTATGATTATTATTTTGTTTCTGGAAAATTGTGAATAATTGCCTGACGATTCCAACTATCAAACAATGAGCAATAACGTACGATAAGAAAGAATGTATATTATCTATTGTTTTATTATTTGTTTCCATGTTCAACTGTTCATATATGTTTTCCCCTTTTTAATAATATAATTCATAATCTATTTTCAGTTCATGTCTAATGGCCGGTTTCAGTTATCTATCTATCCATTACGTAGATAGTAATGGATAGTTAGGTTATTGGGACCAACAGTAAGAATTTTAATTGTTTCTAATAAAATATACCAACTAGAATTGAATGTCTCATATTTGTACTGTTCCAAGTTTATTTTTTTAATATAACCGTGCTGGTCACACAAAAATACCTACCTTGTCATTTCATATACCTAACTACCTAATATATGTAATTATACAACAGTTGTCAAACTGAATTTTGATTTGTTTTTGTCGTTATTTGTAAGGAACAAAAATTTTATGATAGAAATACTTATGTGGGGAAGCCGATAAAATAATTCTGAATATCATTTTTTTCAATAAACAAACCTTGTATTCAAATGGAGAAACGAAAATAATGCTTTATTTTACTTTATTACAGTTTTTCGATATAATAAGCGGTAAGTATTGCAGTATTGGAAAAGAAATAAAAATAATCTTACTTATTCCAAAAAGCACATGTTCAAGAAGAAACTTCCTACATCTATATGCATATTGAAGTGAAATTCTGCCTTTTGTAGTCAAAGAATATTCTGGAACGATAAACCTACAGTAAAGTTGCATCTTTATGAGTTCTGAATAGTGGAGACTGATTTTTGATTCGTGCATTCGGGAGGAACGTTGAAGAGAGATTGATTGATTAATCGAATCTCTTTACAATATTTATACAAAAATTTTGTCGAATATAATGTGAAAGTAAATGACCATTTACACCATCAAGCACTTACGTCATAATGAAGTGGAATACAAACACTTGTTTTAATTAAATTTGTGGAAACCCGACCCTCTTGGATGATAATTACTTTACCACCATCATCGTATCGTACCATCAGTTTGGAAAATTAAAAGCTATTCGCATTGGAGTCTGATACGAGTCGGATACTTTATAAATGTCTAAGCAATGTCAAAAAAGACAAAGTTTAATTTCAATTTTCACAAAATTGTCTAGTGTAAAAAATCTTATATTATCCAATAAATTATTAAACAATATTATTTCTATCACGGCACTTTTCAAGCCAAAATTGTCGAAATTATTGAGCAATATTGAGCAGGTCTGAAAGGCCGCCCAGCCAAAACCGCCGTCATGGGAATCTTTTATACTACTACTCTCTTTTCAATATCTCATTAAGGTGTACAGAGAGCGCGAGCTCCAGAATCACCGTTGCCTGCATGGTGTGGAAACATTAAACCCTCCCAAAAAGGGCAAACCGCCCCAAACCTACACTTCATCAAAGGATACAGTACGACATAATGAGGAAACGAATTCAGAATAAGTGATAAATTAGTCCTAAGACTCTCCCACGCCAAGTGATTGTGAATCCAGGAGATATTGAAGTAGTTAGAAGACCAACTTTATGTTATAAATATGCAAATTATCTTTCTCGTGTCAATCAAACTTAAGAAATTTAGAAAAGCTGACATACCTCACCGCTGAATATAAAATTTGAACTTTCTTATGAGTGATGTTTATCGAACGCCTGCCTTATACAGAATACTTAAAAACTTACAGAAAAGAGTGGAAGATCTATTCTTTGTGAACGACTTCTCCGAAAAAAGTTATTTTTAAGTATTTATTTTAATTTTACAATGACGGCTTCTTCCTCAAGTGAGTAGTAAATAGTCTAACTATATCTACATGTTAAAACATAAAAATTGTCGTCTTTGTCTTAATCTATACTAATATTACAAAGAGGAAAGATTTGTTTGCATTGAATAGGCTCCGAAACTACTGAACCGATTTGAAAAATTCTTTCACTATTGGGAAGCTACACTATCCCCGGGTGACAAAGGCTATTTCATATTTTCAAAAAAATTAGGGATCCTTACTAAAATATTTTTTTAAATACCTATCTACCCATGCTAAGCCGGTTCTGACCGCTTGTAAGAAATAAATACCTAATTATAATTCTTTTATTAAACGCATTTCACTCGGTATGAGTTCTTTAAATATGTAGGTAGGTACCTAGGTATATCTGAATAATTTCGAAATAATAGATAATTATTAAATTTTCGACAATTCTAGATACCAACTACTTAAATTATCATTTTAATACCAATGTTATCTGTGATATGGCTTAAAGATGTCTTGATATGTCACATTATTGATAAATATATTTCACAATATTACTCATCAAGATTTTTTTTTATATTGAGTCATTTTATTTTATTTCATTTTTAGAAATCATTTTTTTCAAAGGTCGTAACATAAATTGCCCTGGAGACCACGACCACTTAGATCGGAAGAAAACTTATTAACTGACAATTTTTAGGCAATGGGGAACATTCACAAAAAAAAATTTTCAACCCAAAAAATAGTACAGAAAATTAGACAAATTATATTTTTAAATTTGCATTTTTAAGGTTTTTAACACCATTTAAAAAAGCAATTTTAGCACTTCGCCGCAAAAAGGTTCACTCGTGGCGGAGCAGTGTTTGACAATATCAGGCGCTACAAACAGTACCTACTAAGAGTGAAATGTGTGGCAATACAAAATAGCGCCAAGCGACGTCACACCGGACTAATTCAATAACTGAAAATATGTATTTTTAAAATGAAAATAATGAATGAAAAGTTTTATTTTATCGTTTCTCATTAGGATATTCGTGATCAGCGTATATTTCCCTCCCTATACACGAGATATCTCTAATAGGGAGGTAGTTGTAATATTATTGTGATTGTTTTTCATTGTTTATTGAAAATAATATTGTATTGTGTACCTACTTTTGAAATAAATATATTTATTATTATTATTTATTAATATGAATTGATAAAATTTATTCATATACCTCACACATTTCCCCATTGTATAAGTGTAAAATTGAAGGATTCAGCGTTCACCCGGATACCGCAGAAGTCTGGAGACTTTTTATCCAAAATTCTAAACATAACAAATTGTGTCCACACAAAAGGTACAATTGTGGGCATCCTGAAGGACCTACTTGACTTCACTCCTTCGATATCCTTTTAGCCAAGAGAAGCAAATACATTAATTAAAAAAAAATTAAAAATATACTCCATCATTCTTCAATATTCCACTCGGGAGAACAGGGCTGAAATCAGCCTCCTCCATTCAAAGTGTTTTTGTGCAAATTGAGTTACTTTTTCCCTCAACATTCCTAGCACCTTGATGTATTTGTTATAGAAACGGTGAATTGTGAAAGGGGGACGCCCAAAATATGGTGCTTAAAATATATGTTTAGGTTGGTTTTAATTCTTGTAGGTAAGTGGTTCGCATGGAAGGTGTGTTAGGATCAAGACCATACGAGTATCATTTACTCAAACCTTTCTATGGAACAAAAAAAAAGATCCCTTATTACCTACAGTGGCTACCCCATTTGTGGAAGGTGCCGTAATGATACAGAACTTGAAAAAGAAAGTTTATTGTATTACTGTAAAAATATTAATATGTTCTGACTGCCCTTTGACTCCTATTGCAACTTAATGCTCAATATGATCTCATACAGTTACGGGGATATAAATTTACGTTAATCAATATCCGTGCATTTCCGATAATAATAAATATAATGAGCTATTGACGGCGATGTTCCATCATAAGCATTCTACTTTGATCACATGTATGTATGTTAGAAGCAAAATGAGAGCTATCCTTTCCACTAGCACCTTTGGGGTCGTAGAAAAGTAAAACGGACCTAAAACAATAAACCAAACACCAGTTTTTTCATCATAATATATATAAACATTAACCTAACGAGTTATTGGATAACAAATGTTTGCTGGTTTGTCACCCATCCTAAATGCCTTAATTTTTGTTGGCACGGAGAGGACAGTTTTACATACACGCGGCTGGTCTGCTGGCTACTGCACTTAAGGGATATTCCGTGATGGTATTGTTAGTTATTAGTTTAGTTTGACAAAGACATCGAATGTGGGTTAGTAGGAAGAGATCGCACCCCTGCGATTAACTCGAACTCAGTATATTGATTTTATGATCATATTTGATTTGTATGTATTTTGTGTAAATTTGCTTGTAATCGCTTGTAAAGAATAAATAAAAAAAAATAAAAATGTCGAAACCTGAGTCACTTGAATTGTGTTAATAAAAGTAGTTAAAACCGTACTTTCTATTATTGTAAGGAGAGTAAATACGTTCAGAAATTTGATTAATAAGCTGTTGAAAGAGAAATGTAACTACTGTTACTACCAAAATGAAGCTGGGTTAAAGGCTAGTGTGAAATACTATACCATGAATATATCGTGACATCAAGTGTTGACGGCGAAATGTATTAATTACTTCTATTAATAACGTACGCAAATAGAATATTACAGGGAAATAATTCATTAGGCAACCGAAAAAAGGTCAACTAATAATGGGCTGACTCTAACACTATTTGTGCTACTAAGAATTAAGAAGTAGAAAGAGTTCGAGCACTTTTATAACTAAAAAATCCAGCTGTTCCAACGCCCATTTTTAAAACGTTTTCTGCATATTGAGTATTTAATTTTGCGAAAAATATCAATTAGTCGAATAGTTCACAAGTATTTATTTATGATATCCCATTGATCCATACTTGTATTATTTTGAGCTTGAATGTCAGTTATTTTTAAAACGATTGATGAGTACTTTCCGTTTTTTCGTGTTTTATTTCGAGATCTCTTTGTTCTTTTTTTGATAAATCATTTTATACAAAAATAAGTGCAACCATTACTGATTAATTCGCATTTTTTTTCTATAATATTATGTGTGAATTTTTTATTTAAAGTTTAAAAAATCAATATTTTAGATATTAAGTCGTACTCACAAATAACGAATTAAAACTGCTAGAGAAAGTTATTCCATCTGTAAAACCCAACAATTGAACATGACTCAGTGATACTGCTTCACGCCCATCTAAAATTATTGCTTATAAATGTCAATTCGAGTTCCTATAAATATCTTAATTGAAATTTAATTATAATAATAGAATATCTAATAATAATACACCTTAGCACTTTGACGCAAATGGCGGCGATGAGACTTGCCACCCATCACGCTGCGTCAAAGTGGGTGAAGGGCGCAAAGAAGAGTCCGGAATGCCGGTAAGGTGTGTTGAATGTAAAAAAAGACGAATGAAATAATTGAGATGATGGATGAAAACGTGTGTGGATGAGAGGTTGCATGAGGCGAAAGAAGAATGTAGGGACAGATCTATTTGGCATTACGTTCTATTTGGCTTTCCCACTTTGGATGTGGCGTGAGGGAATAGACAGATGAATAGAATTTTATTAGATATTGAGTATGTGCTGTTAAAAAATATGTGAGGTAAGGTTTTTAATTTAATTGGGATTAGCTTTAGACCCGTCTAGTTAGCCATCCATCAATCCATACAATCACAACATCTGCTACATGTGGCATATTTTTTATATTTTATTTTTTATTTATTTTATTACACTAATAAATAACAAATCTTTATACATATTTTCATTGATGCTGCCCAACTAGGTATAACCTGTACTAGGGCAAACATCTCACAAATATATCAATCATATGGAAACATATGCACAATCACAAAAAGCATTCATCTCCTATATTAACACAATCACATTCATAACAAGAAAAATACTGCTGTAAACCATCCATACATGAAACAACACACTAACAAACCATTTCTTCATATAAAACCAGAAAAAAACAACATATCTCTCAACCACACACATCACAAATCCCACACCACATACTAACACACGTATATCACCCCACATAAAACACAAAATAAATCATGGAACAAATCCTAAGATATCTTGCAATCTCTCCATTGGCAGATCAGTATAGTTAATAAACAACTGCATGTAACACACACATAGATTATCCTCTCAGTGCTGATAAAAATAAGATAATTATTCGTCATACCTGAGTTGATGATATTCATCGATTCATTGTCAAGTATTTTATTCGTGATGTCATACGAACATTCTCCTTCTACAAGACACTCGAAAACTTACAGAGAAGGGTAGGAAACCTTTTCTTTGCTGGAAAATTTACGGTGTAGAATATGAAATATGGGTTCTCTAATTACACAACATATTGTTAATTTTTTAATACCTTGAACTTTTTTGTTGATAGTGAATTAATTTCTTATCACAGACAGAAATGTAGTGGAATTGAAATTAATGACCTACAGGAAATCCCTTAGAATAAGTGCTTAACGAGCTAATGAATTAGCATGGAAATATGCTAAGTATTCAGTTTCACACGCAATGCACATGTGTGAAAATAGAATGTTTGTAGGTATATTTGTTACACTTCTACACATTAAGGGTTTCCCACAACTTTCCCCTGGATGTTTTAAGAGCTGAGCTCCTATATCATCCAGACTCAACGAAACAAAAAAAGAAAAATCCAAAGGGAGTGCTCAGGATTTGCTAGGGCTCCCCCGACAAAATCTTCCCCTAAATTTTATATCCCAATCCTTTATATCCGTTGTAGGAGATACTCACTACAAGGCACTACTCACTACTACAATATTCTTACAAACTATGTTCTTACAGTTACGTATTGCTACGTACTAAAATTCTTAACACTAGAGACAATACTTTACAAATTTGTTACACTTAAAATGTTAAGTACTCAATAATTTTTATAACTGCTGTAAGTCAGTAATCGTACGTATTAATTCTTACTAACGTACCGCTGGTCTTCATTTTTCTGCTGCTGAATAATTCGGCTCGTTTAATGTGCTTCAACGATTTTCGGTCTCACGCAATTCGAACACTTTGTTTCCCCATCATATAGATTTTTCATGGCTCCATTTTTAGGATTTTATGTACCTTTTCTTTCTACAAATTAGTCTACTGGCTACCCCACTTATGGGAGATGTTGTAATGGTTAAAATAGATAGATAGAGAAAAATATATTTTTATTAGTTTCTATTTAGATATTATCAAGTAATCTGCTTCCACTTTTCATGTCATTGCCAAACTTCGGCATCACTTAGTTACTATAATAGTTTTAAAGTTCTATAAAAAAGTTTTACCGTCTATGAAACACTGTCTGATGCTTGTTCAAGTAATTCACCACTAACTTATATAAATATGTACATATTATAGGAGTGTACAAATTTACATCAAAATATATTGTTCTTGTAGAAACATGCGACAAAACGTAGCGTGACTTATCAATTAAACTAGATAGAGTACATGGTTAAACAAGCATCCGGTACATTTGTCTAAATGCTTTTTCGTTAACCAAATGCTATATAAAATACAGATAGGCTTAGGATTTCACGTTAAATGATTACTTACTTCTAACTCGTAACCTCCAATCAGCATTTAACTGCCAGACATGTTACTTGGGATTAACTAAAGGTTAGTCATAACACAACCCTTTTCGTTATTCGTTATTATTTGTCGTAAACCGCTTAATTACTCTCCACAAACTGGCCAAAAAGGTGTCTCTAACTATGCAATTTACTTGGTAAAACCATCGATTAATCCCAAAGTCAAACTTTTGTTTCGAAACCACTCAAATGTTCTCATTTTACCTTTAGTGAAAATGACGTTTATATATTGTGTAGGTACTCGTGCTATTGTTTGAATATTGCAAATCTACATTGTTGTGCAATCTTTGAGCAGATTTATGTATTCACCGATATTATTTATCAAAATATTTGTTAATATTATATATAAAACTTGTGACAGATCCTTATGTGATTTTTGAGATCCTTGAGAAAAAGAACTATATAGATAGACATATGATGTTATGTAAATACCTTCTACATAAATGTATCACATTTAACCTTTCTTGTGAAACAAGTGACATAAATGTGAATTATTTGTTCATTTACTCAATCAAATGAGTACACCTGATTTTTTCACTAAGACACTGAAAACTAACTGAAAGTATTGAGAGACTAATTCTTTAAAATGTAGTAAAACTGCTGCTACTACTACAATCTCATCATGGTATACCCCACAAGTGCGGTAGCTAGCAGACCAGCTACATCCAATAAACATGTAAGCTGCCCTCTCCGTGCCAACAAAAGTAATATATTCAGAATGGATGCAAACTCCATTGATGAATTCAAGCTGTAAAATGTTTATATTTTTTCGAACACCTCCTTTATACAGTGCACTCAAAAACTAACGGAAAAGAGTAGGAGACTTATTTCATTGTCGGGAGCTGCACAGTTATTAATATAAATGCATAAAGTAGATATTTCTAATTTTGTTCTATGACCATGAGATGTTTATCTCTTATCTCTTGGGATAAAGAATCACCAAGCATCATACAGTAATATGAGATGCAATGCATAATAATAAGTTACAAAACTGTAGAATAGTTTTACTATCCTTTGTTGCACATAACCTTAACATTATTACAAAATATTACTTGCATATCCTCGACTCAGTTATTTTTGAAACCAGCGGATAGTATAGTGTCATGTATTGAATATGATAATGTTAAAGGAGAATCCTCTAAGTATTTTTAGTTAGCTATATGGGTCACCAATACGAGTATAGGTACATTAAATCCCCACAAGGCGAGGGTTAAACAGATTAACATAATGTTGCCATATTGGTAAGTTGATAGAGAGAAAACAATCTTGATTATAATCAATGAAATTAATACTAGAGTCTGAGATATTGCGTAATAGTACAATAAGACACGAGAGAATGCGGAATGAAAGATGGTGCAGTAACCAACATGAATAGTACGAATCATTTAGAAAAAATCATTTTATTATTAGATATAATTACTATCCGTGGTGTATTTGGCAAAGGATTGGTTTCAATCCCACTCTTTTCGGTAAGTTTTTAAGTGTTCTCTAAATGGCAGGTGATCAAAAAAATAAAGTTATTTCACATCTTAAATTCATCGACGAGGTTTTCCACTAGTCCTGAATGCATTTATTTTTAAATGACTAGGAGAGGACAGATTGAATGTTCATTGCATACTGCTGGTCTGCTGGCTACCCTACTTGTAAGATATGCCGTGATGGTATAGTAGTAGCATCTTCTTTGTTTATAATATAAATATTATTAAAATATATTATTTATTACGACACATAATTTTTTAAAACACACTTGCAGTCTTTATTGTGTTTACGGATATTATTGTGTTTTATATTAATGTGTAACTTATCATTATGTCTTTTAGTTGTGTGAATAACAATAACAATATTTTATTATTAAAAAGTCTTATTTTTTAGGAGTTTAAATATGTAACGATGGTTTGAGTGTATGATAGAGGACGAAATCACTTAAAAGATGAGAATATATTGGTAAAAAAAGGGTGCTTGGAGACGAGATCGCCCAAGGACCAAATGGCTAGACCACGTAGATCAAAAGAGTGTGCAAGGATAGGAAAAAATGGCGCTCCGGAAGGGAATCGACGTGATTTGATGATAACGAATAGACCAGAAGTAATGCTCTTCAAATTTATAATAATATCTATTTTTGTATAATTAGGCAATCCACCCCTTGGAATAACATTAATTGTTTCACTCGTGCTTATTATCACGCATTCAGCAATCTATTTACTTAGATACCGATTAAAGTTCGATAATAATAAAAGTTCAATGAAAGTCATCTCATTGTTTATTAGCTAAACCAATCGATTATTCTGCCGTTGTAGTAAATATTTGCAATTTAAATAGATCGCCTGCCAATATATCAAATAAGCGAAATGAAAATTAAAATTCCTCGATCAACGCTTGTTTAAGATTGACAGATATGAAATTGAATTAAACTAAAAAGGACCTGTTTGATGGTAGAAACTTTTCGAGTATTAAGTTTAGTATTGATGTCAATATCGACAATTCTCTGAACATTTTGGTTTTCCAACATTATATTTTATATGCCATAGTCGCTTCTACGGTCAACCACTTAGGGTTTTAGCGATAGGTATATAAGTACCTACCTATTTAATATATTATATTATAGTACGAGTAGTTGATTATTATTAACCAATCATAATATTCGGTTTATTGTTAAGAACTCATATTAACAAAATCCAGAATTGATTTTGAATGTTAGTGAGACGTTGCGAAATAGAGTGAGGAATAAGGATATCAAGAGAATGAATAGAACCAACTATAATGTTGTGGATAGAACGCAGGCAAATAAATTGCCTCGTACAAGAAATGTAGAGCGAATGGGTGAAGAAAGAATGATGAAGAAAATGTATTTATTTTAAAGAATGGGTTTACGAAAGTTCGAAGTCCAAAAACTTCATATAACTTTATTACATTATTTAATCATATCTTCCACAAATGAAGTAACTTGTGAACAAATTTTATACTATGAACTTATGAGTTGTAATTTATGAGTGAAAAAATATAGGCGTTCTGAATTGGTAATGTGGTGTTCTCACTTTGGCGAATATCGCTAGGGCACCAAAATATCGCCAGCCATTTGAACCGTGTGAACAAAATGACAGCTAGTCTGAAACGATAAAATCCAGTAGAAACGATATCGTCTCGAGTTGACCACCTTCCAACTTTCTCGGCCGATTGAACGATTTGCACATGCGCAGATATGCGCGGCATTTATATCTATTGTAAAAGCTTTATAACCTATAAATTTTATAATGTTTCCCGCTTCGTGACAGCTGTTATCTTTTTTGTTGGTTTGTGGCGTTTGTTTCCTTAATTAAAAGGCGCCTTATAACCTCTACTATAACATTTTCGACTAAAAATAAACACTTCGCGATCTCCATCTCGACGCCATTTTGAAAACAGTGTCAAAATCAAAGCGCATCTGACAGATCGTTTCTATATCGGTGGACTTGTGTGAACAGGTGTGACGATCAATGGGCGTACGGCGAATTTTGTTTTTTCGCCTGGCGTTATATTTTGAAATTCGGCTGGCGATATTCGCCAAATGTGAACACCCCATAATATACATCATCGCCTACTTGTTAAGCATTACCTATATGAAAATAAATCTTTAAAAAAATGAAATTTATTTCTCTCGCAAAATTACACGTCATTAGGTTATGTAGGTAACTAATTTATTTTCATTTTTTTTGGGTAAGTAATAAAAATCAACATATAGGCTAATGCGTAAGTTAATTAATCAATTAATTAATTTGGGTATTCTCTAATGTGAATACCCAAAGTAACATAATTGAAATAACACCTTTATTATAGATAATGTCGGTCCAAAGGTTAGGTTAGGTTATGCTTCTTATTTCACCGTATTCTAACTTTGGCTGAAATAACAATACATTTTATATGTATTTTAAGTAATGATATGTATTATCTGTAATACAGGAGAAACGATTATCCTGACTGAGTCATGGCTTACAGAGAACATCCAATGGTAGTTTGAAAAAAATCATTGTTATTTTGTCCATAAGCATTCCGATAGCTTGAACGTTCTTCTTTTACAATACACTGTTCCTATGACAACGACATCCAAACGTTAGGAGTGTCGTAAAATAAAATAGGTACGAAACGCACACAAATTTTAGTTTTTTCTTTGTTTCAAACAATTTCAAGTATGTATCTATATGCACACTTTTATATTCCTCATAAAACTAAAACTAATCATTATTTTGCTATAAAAATATTGCCTAAATCAAAGAAGACACAAAGAATAAAGTTTTAATTCGATACGCAATAAACTCAAACTCTCACAGAGAAAATTTTGGATCGAAATTTTACGACTGGCATAGTCGTAAAATAATTTCTCCTTTGTAAAAATACGAATCCCCAAATTTCTCCATGTTCATTGAGCATCAGACATTCAGCTGTCTAATAAAAGCAGACATTCATCTCTTGTTCCAAAGACACTAGCTGATGAAATTACATCAATGTCATTTTATGTTGAATTATTTTCTATAGTACTACTACTGTCTTTGAATCGGTTGACATTCAAACTGAACATCACTTTACCAAGTAGACTGATTTTCAAAATATATTCTCTTCCAGGTTGTCAGTGCCGTCTTACTCAAATACAACATAAAATATTAACCAAACATTCTGAATTTTTAAATGTGCTTCTAGCTCTTACTTTACATCGTATTTACTATATTAAAATATATTTCGTACAACGAACACTATTTCGTATTAACGGTTAAATTTTGCGTTGCGTTTACATTAAATATCAAATCTTCTGTAGAGCAAATACATACGAGTACTGAATGTATGTAGCAAAAAGCAAAAATATTATGCTTCAACCATACGCTAGCCGTAGTGTTCCTAAATAGAAATGGGGATATTATTCACCACGTTAAAATTGTCTATGGATAGACATTATTGAAAAACTGACAAATTATCCATCACACACAATCATTGTCGATGATGGGCAATTATACAACACAATTAAACTGTCCTCATATTGGTAAATAGGTTAAATCGTCTATATAGACATGACATGAAACATGACTATTATTATTATCTGCCTTATAAAGCACAAGTTGTGCCTTGAAGTTTTAACCAATAGAAATGTGACTCCATAAAGCTACATTTGCTTACAATGACGTTTTTTTACTTCATTTTTTATGGCAACTATACTATACTATACTATACTATACCATCACGGCATATCCCACAAGTGGGGTAGCCAGCAGATCAGCTGCATGTAAGAAACATGCAAACTGTCCTCTTCGTGTCAATATAAAATCAAGACATTCAGGATGGGTGGCAAACCTCATCGCTGAATTTAAGATGTAAAATGTCTTATTTTTTTCGAACACCTGCCTTTTACAGGGCACTCGAAAACTTACGCAGAAGAGTGGGAGACCAATTCTTTACCGGGTGCTCCACGGGATAAATTTTATTCTATTTATGGCAACACAATTTATAAAAAAGCATGTGATCTAGATTATATAGTAAGGTATATAGATCTGTTTTAGGGTAATCCTCTTTTTATTACTATTAATGGTTACTTACTCTTTTGCCCTATTCTTAACAGTAGCTCGTCTCATTTTGTATTATTCGAGTACCTACCATATGTAGATACATTTTTTAATTTTTCAAAACACGGTGTCTGGCTGTTGGTAACCTGTAACAACTTAGGTATATTATACTTGGCAATTATTTCAAAAGATTTTTGGTATCAGTTGGTAGTCGTAGCTATAAAATCTATATTTTGTATAAAAAAAAATACATTAAAAAACATAGGTGTCTTGTAAAAGGTAGGTATTCGAAAAAATAAAGATATATTACATCTCGAAATCAGCGGAGAGGTTTGCCACCCATTCTGAATGTCTTAATTTTTATTGGCACAGAAAAGACGGCCTAAATATTTATTACGTGGTCTGCTGGCTACCTCACTTGTGGCATACGCTGTGATGGTACGTACAGTGGTATTGTAAGATAGTGTAAATGCCGTCATTGTATTTTATACACCAACCTACTTTTTAACTTTAGTATTGTACCTACATACTAAATTGATAAAGCGAATCTTAGCAAGAAATAATATACGACAAATTGTTGGCAAAATTTCTGCTTTTTATTCTATAACCTGGCAACTTTGGAACGTAAAATATATTTCATGTACGGTTTACACTTTCACTTTTGACGCTTACCTCATATTATAGGGCAATAAATGTAGAAGGTATGTATAGAAAGGGTAAAAATCCAATATCACTAGTAGAATATTTTACAGATTTATCTATTCACATATTTACATAATTTACAAATGAATTATTTATTCCTGTCGTCAATTGACATTTACAAAAATCGACCTAACATAAATCAAAATGATAAATATATTTTCACGATTTTTTTTTCCATTTTCTCATTTCAAATCGATATGTACCTACCTACCTAAATATTTAGAAAAAGTTTTTTGTACATTTTCTTTAGAGTAACATATATTTATAAATATATTTCAATAGTTTTTTATACTCTTATAAGATGTACATATGCGTTTTAATTTTTAATTCGAGCTCTTATAATACTTATATTCGATGTCGAATGAAGACATTTTTCTGTACTTATTGTGACGTTATTTGGTAGAGCATGAGAAAAGAATAAATAAAATTAGTAAGAATCTTCCATACAGAATCTTAATTTTCATATTCATCCCAGAGCATGGGTTGAAATTCCTTCATAAAAATTGCAAAAATTATATTCTACGAAACACTCTATATGGACTATTCTGGACTTTATATTATGAATATTTTTAATACAATTTATTGATAATTAAATATAATATATATATATAATTAAGAGACAAATCGGTTGTGCATCATATACAAAAAAATTGTATGAATAGATTAAAATTACCCAACTACATTGGAACATGGTATGAATACAACATAATTAAAAACTTTAAAATCTACATTACGACCTGATCAAATTCCTTCTGTGGGTATCCTTTCCAGACATCAATCCCATATTTATCTTTAATTGTAGTCTCTCTTCATCCTCCCAGACACAACTCAAGACTTCTTCATCCACACAGAATAAACAGTATCGATCTCAACATTTCTTCTAACATAGTATAGCTTCATGTAGTTCAATACATATGTAATTAATGTGATTCCACAATTTATCAAGAGTCCATGTCTTGTATCCGACTTAGAATTTTATTCTAAGTGGAAACCAGAAACTATGAAATAAGAACTCGGAACTAGGGACTCGTAACTAGGAGCTCGGAACTAGGAACTCGTAGCTAGGACCGCATCTGATTAAAATAGAAATTCAGAATTAAAAGAATATTCCATTCATCATTCAATTATACAATTGACTAATTAAATAATTCGACAACGTTTTACCTACCTTAATGGCGGATTAATCACTAATTCACTGTTATAACATTATATATAAAAATTGAATGAATATTTTTAACATCCATTATGAATTAAAATAAACCTTTTTTATATATTACACAAAACTAATTTGATTTTTACATGTCGAGTTGTCGTGAGAGAATACCAAGGTACGTGCTTTTCTCTATCTAATTCCGCTGAAGAATGATTGTTGCAAATTTCATAGGCGACTTGTGAGTGAACAAAACTTTACTCTCCACACTTCCTTTCCGCAATGTTGCAAACATTCAAAATTCATACTCTTAACAATTTTAATGTGAATTAATCTGTCACATTAATACCCCTTTCCCCGGATAAAAAAAAATTGAATAATTTTTTTTTTTTTTTTCAAATACTCATATAAAATTATAATTCATACTATGTTCCAACTCTAAACAAATTAAAATTAAGGAATTTATGGCAACACACTGGCCCTCAGCTGTTAAATAAATTATGGACGCCATCTATGTTTCATTAATTTAACTGTGAAAAATCTGAAAATAAGAATTATTTTTCACAATAGGGTTAATGCCAAATATAGAAAACTCTACACCCTACGAGTATATTTATTATATAAAAAAAATTAATAAAATAAAAACAGTGTGTTCCCACGTTATTCCTTTAGTGTACAATTATATGATAAAACTACAATATATATACATCAGCAGATTTTAATGTACAATATTAAATCTGATATCAAATATTCAACACCAAATTAAATTACTAAAATTTTTTTTTTTATATGTAATAAAAGCTTTTAACGAATAAATAATCCAATTTTCCTTTTTTTTTTTTTAAACTATCAATATTCCTTTTTATTTACAAAATCATTTTATGAGAAGTCTTTATTGTGTATATTTTACAAACCAGACAAAAATTTACTTTCCACATGTAAAAGTATTTGACTTAAAAAGCATTATAAAGACATCATAAATTTTATCTATTAATAAAATATTTACTCATATTTATATATTACAATTTATATATTCAAACTTATATTTTAATAAAGTATATTTACTTAACATTAATATATTTGATCATAAAAACCTTTTCAAAACAAAAGTACATATAATAACAATAACAACAATGTGTGACAATTTCACAACCATTCCACCATTTTCATGACATTTGTATTTTTGATTTTCCTTGGAAATCCAAATATCACCATGAATCTATACAAATTATTATATTTTATTATATTTTTATATATTTTTTTTTAAATTGCTTTGTAGCATTGTTTCTCTGTCACGAGAAGACTTAAGATCGTTTGATCTACCGCATTATATATACATATCTAACTATATTCTTATAGCTTACTTTGTTTTATTTTAAGAAAACTTTCTTCAATCTTATTATTTTACTTAGTCATTCGTTTCCTCAAATAATATTATAAGAGAATATGTCAGGCAAAAATTATAATACTCTGAGATGAGATATTTATGAGTATACCATTGGTATAGACTCCATTTTGAACCTAGACATTAGAATTCTTGTTTAGTAAAAAAAAACAATCGCAATCATTATGAGGTCCATATTCACTCCATTGCATCTATATCTACAGGCATACAATCTCTATTAAATACACATCCAAAAATATATCATACATTCTTCATCATATATTGGCCGCACACATCATACATATTTTTCAATCAAAATTACTTTCATACTATAGACACCAAAGTTAATAAATACTCAACTACATAGATTCTGCATTGACCCTTTCACGAAAGTTATTTCTTTATTTTTTTTTTTTATTTTAACTGAATATTACACTCCCATTTCACTACAGAAGTTGAAAACTCATTTATATATAATTTATTTTTTGTTTCATTATTATAATATCCTATTATTTATATGTGCGCATCCTCATTCTAAACGAAATGACAACTCTTTGTACGAGATTATGCCTGATTTGCACTCAATTCGTATACACTTTTTCATATGTATTATTAAGCAATTTATGTACAAATTATACATTTACATATTTTTTTTTTATTTCTATCTATATACACTATTGACTATAACATACTTATTTCTATTTTTAACCTTTCTTTTATGTATAAACTTACTAGTTAATCTCTATTTTAAATCCTAAAAATTACTCTTCTTTAATTATATCTTTAATGTGATATTTATTTTGTGTACCCGAATCTATGTCTTTTAATAAATATACATTATAACTTAATTTTTTTATAATTATTGATTTTACGAATTTTGGTCATTATTTCTGTTCATGTTATTGTAAGATCTTTGGTTGTAAGTTCTAGAGTCCGAATTACCCTGGTTTCCCCTAAGATTATTATTTTCTAAACGTTTTCTTTTGAAACATTCCGAAATTAAATGCCCTGTACGATTACAAAAACTGCATGTTTTAATTTCCCTATTATGATTTGGAACTAAATTATTTTTTGAAGCAAAAGTTTTGTAATTATTTTTATGATTAACATAGTACTTACTTTGTTGCTGTTGAACATTTCCCGTATTATATGAACAACTGGGTATGGAAATATTTCCTGTATTTAAATTATCAGAGCGCTTAGACTCTACAACATTATAATTAGTTACATTTTTTTTAATTTCATTTATCTTTTCCTTAACATTTGAGTTTTTATTAATTTTTAATGACACGGACAATGATTCGAACTTTGCACATAAATCCATCAATTCCTCCAAGTAAATTATATTTGCCGAAGCTACCAAACTAGCATAATCCGGAAGTAAACCGTGCAATGCCACATCTAGAATTTCATCATTAGGTAATGGACAATTCAAATGTTTATTTTTAGACATAAGATTTAAAATAAATTCAGAAGCACTTTCTGACATTTGTTGCTTAGATGATAAAATTTCTAATTTCAGATCTCTTTGCCTACTTAACCCTTCAAACTGCTTTAAGAATTTCTTTTCAAACACATCCCATTTATTTTCCAAATCAGTAGCTCTGTACCATGTCAAAGCGTATCCTGACAATATGACGGGCATATAACTAACAAGACTGTCTAATGGAATTCCATAAATACGAGCTAATTCAACCAAACGAATTATAAATTCCCTAGCATCTGATGTTCCATTGAAACTGATTCCCAATTTACGAGGATCCATGAATCTTGTCGTAGAATCAATAGTAGTGTTTTTCAACAAAGTCTTTGAACTATTTCTCTTCTTCATAGTTTTTTTTTATGTTATTTAATTTTCGAGTGTGCGCTTTAACACTTATCACGTTACCCCCTGGTGGTGAAGGTACGTCAATATCATTGCTAATGTTTTCATTAGACGAATGTACACCCTCCAAATTTTTATCTAAAGGTGAACGTTCCGCCATTTTGTATTAATTTTTCTATAAAAATTCAATTTGAATAACTTTTATAATATCATCAATTTTGATTTAAGAAAATAAAAACCTATTCATATAACACTTACTCTATAATTGTAATATGTCTTTGTCAACTACGTATCTTATATACATTTGTTTAATTGCGTACTAAATATAAAAAATTTGTAAGCATCTAATGTTTAATTCATAAAGTATAGACTAACAATAATATTTCCATTTGTTCTCACTCATTTTATATAAATTCAAAACAAATGATTATTCAAATTCCAGAAATGACATATTGTATAATATAGATATATTAAGCAATATTTTAAATTATTTCTAATATGGAATATCATACGAATTTTTTCAAACTACATTTTAATATACTTTACAAAACAAAGATGACTGATCGCATTGAACAAAATGTATCCAAAAAGTATAAACAAGGATTTATTATTTGTTTGTATTACGCAAAATCCAACCTAACAACATCTCTCACTTAAGTTATTTATAATATTATTAAATGCAAGGGTAATGAAAAAGTACTTTTTTTTTTTTTACTTCATCGTCATATCGTTCCGTCAAATACTAATGACTCGCTCAACAAAAACAAATATTATACAGTATTATTTATGTATTCTAATACCTAACTATAATTAAAATTTCTTGATTTTATTTTTTTTATTTTAACTTTAACAATTTAATTTATTTCTATCATAAAACTAATTTATTATTTACGAAAAATATAATATCTAATTAATTTTGTACATTATTTCTTTAGAAATAAATTTATACACAATGAATATTTTAAAAAAATATATCTCCCTCCATTGGATTTATATAATTTGTTTTTAACAAAAAAATTTTGACAATAAAAATCGTCATTTGACAATATAAAAATCGATAAAAAAATCGTTACCTTCTCTAATTAACACTTAAATACAACTATAAATTTATAATTTTTTTTTTTTATTAAAATTACCCGAATATTATCAAATAGATTTTTTTTTTTTAACCTAATATTATTATTAAAATTAATTATTCTAATTATTTTAACATCAACTTACATTATGCCTAAAAATAATTTTTATCATAAGATTAATAAAGAAATTATTAGTACATTTATTTATATTCACCCTCAATCATTCTTAAAACTTTCTTTCCATCCTGTATATATGCAGATAATATTATAGGCATGGCATCAATATGATTATACCTATAACATAGTACCATGCGGTTCTATAATAAATTCACAAGCCGCTAATATTGATAAGTCATAATTTTGTTACACGCACCGTCAAAAACATTATGTTGTAGGTATCTTATACCTATAAAGACCAAATTTTCAATACACCAATCAACCATACAATATAAATGTAACTACCTATATACCTATCTGATTATTTTATGCAGACTTCTATATTTTAATATTGTAAATTGAATTTTTTTTTTTTATTTCGATTAATTTTTAGTAGGTAATTGACTATCTTACTAAACTAAATATATGTACCTACATATATGTCTCATTGTTTTAGCAAAATCATGGCATTGAAATTCCAAAGAAAATACATATCACAAAATCACTTACCCCCTTCGTTGGAGTATATTGCTTGGAAAATTAACGAACTGCAATTCCTTACTTTGTAATGTCATGAAAATGTGAAAATGTCCTGTATAATTCCTTCAATACTATAATTTATTTTCCTTCTGTTATTTGCATTTGTTATCCTTCTGTTATTTTGTTATTTGCTGGAATAATTTCATATGGCATTAATATACACATCACACATAGCACACAAATAATTTTCCTTTTATGATACAAATATTTACTGAAGGAGAGTAGAATACAATTTATGAAACAAAATATATTTTATTTTATCAAATTCATAACCAATCAAATATAAGGCAATGTTTATATTTTGTTTCTTGTTTATAAAATTTGCAAAATTGCTAGAATTATTACTCTTTAAAATATTACAAAAATTGCAACTGTATTTAACAAATATTTTTCGGCGATTCTATTCTTTAAAAGAATAATCGAAAGCAAATAATACCTAAATAAATTTCAAATTACCTATTGTAAGGTTTGTAACATCAGTATTATTTTTTTATTTTAAAAAAAAGTAGGTTATATTAAATTAATCTTTGCAACATTTCTTTATAGCAACATGTGGCTGATAAAATTGCAACAAATTATATGCAATGTAAAAATATACTGTTGCCAATAATTTACATAACTTCAATTTTAATTTTTTTTAATAATTATTAATGATATGATTACATATATGAAGCAAATAATTTAATATTTAAAATTTTCTTAAAACTAATACTTATAATTAGGTATTGCAATTACAATGCGACAACTCAAAATAAAGGAATTTCCCCCAATTAAGGCAAAATTAGCCTCACGTGGGCGCAAATTAATGTGGCGTTATTTGGTAGAGCATGAGAAAAGAATAAATAAAATTAGTAAGAATCTTCCATACAGAATCTTAATTTTCATATTCATCCCAGAGCATGGGTTGAAATTCCTTCATAAAAATTGCAAAAATTATATTCTACGAAACACTCTATATGGACTATTCTGGACTTTATATTATGAATATTTTTAATACAATTTATTGATAATTAAATATAATATATATATATATATATAATTAAGAGACAAATCGGTTGTGCATCATATACAAAAAAATTGTATGAATAGATTAAAATTACCCAACTACATTGGAACATGGTATGAATACAACATAATTAAAAACTTTAAAATCTACATTACGACCTGATCAAATTCCTTCTGTGGGTATCCTTTCCAGACATCAATCCCATATTTATCTTTAATTGTAGTCTCTCTTCATCCTCCCAGACACAACTCAAGACTTCTTCATCCACACAGAATAAACAGTATCGATCTCAACATTTCTTCTAACATGGTATAGCTTCATGTAGTTCAATACATATGTAATTAATGTGATTCCACAATTTATCAAGAGTCCATGTCTTGTATCCGACTTAGAATTTTATTCTAAGTGGAAACCAGAAACTATGAAATAAGAACTCGGAACTAGGGACTCGTAACTAGGAGCTCGGAACTAGGAACTCGTAGCTAGGACCGCATCTGATTAAAATAGAAATTCAGAATTAAAAGAATATTCCATTCATCATTCAATTATACAATTGACTAATTAAATAATTCGACAACGTTTTACCTACCTTAATGGCGGATTAATCACTAATTCACTGTTATAACATTATATATAAAAATTGAATGAATATTTTTAACATCCATTATGAATTAAAATAAACCTTTTTTATATATTACACAAAACTAATTTGATTTTTACATGTCGAGTTGTCGTGAGAGAATACCAAGGTACGTGCTTTTCTCTATCTAATTCCGCTGAAGAATGATTGTTGCAAATTTCATAGGCGACTTGTGAGTGAACAAAACTTTACTCTCCACACTTCCTTTCCGCAATGTTGCAAACATTCAAAATTCATACTCTTAACAATTTTAATGTGAATTAATCTTCACCAACACACTTGATACATTATATCCCCAAAAAATATAATATTATTATTACATCATCACGGCATTACCTGCGAGTAGGGTAGCCATCATATAAGCAGCATGAAATTAATATGTAAGCAGTTATCGCCATTCCAACAAAAAAATATAATATTATTATTACATCATTACGGCATTACCTGCGAGTAGGGTAGCCATCATATAAGCAGCATGAAATTAATATGTAAGCAGTTATCGCCATTCCAACAAAAAAATATAATATTATTATTACATCATCACGGCATTACCTGCGAGTAGGGTAGCCATCATATAAGCAGCATGAAATTAATATGTAAGCAGTTATCGCCATTCCAACAAAAAAATATAATATTATTATTACATCATTACGGCATTACCTGCGAGTAGGGTAGCCATCATATAAGTAGCATGAAATTAATATGTAAGCAGTTATCGCCATTCCAACAAAAAAATATAATATTATTATTACATCATCACGGCATTACCTGCGAGTAGGGTAGCCATCATATAAGCAGCATGAAATTAATATGTAAGCAGTTATCGCCATTCCAACAAAAAAATATAATATTATTATTACATCATCACGGCATTACCTGCGAGTAGGGTAGCCATCATATAAGCAGCATGAAATTAATATGTAAGCAGTTATCGCCATTCCAACAAAAAAATATAATATTATTATTACATCATTACGGCATTACCTGCGAGTAGGGTAGCCATCATATAAGCAGCATGAAATTAATATGTAAGCAGTTATCGCCATTCCAACAAAAAAATATAATATTATTATTACATCATCACGGCATTACCTGCGAGTAGGGTAGCCATCATAATATAAGCAGCATGAAATTAATATGTAAGCAGTTATCGCCATTCCAACAAAAAAAGACATTCAGGATGGGTGGAAAACCTCAACGATGAATTTGAGATGTAGAATGCATATTTTTTCAAACACCTACCTTTACAGGAAATTCGAAAAGTAACGGAAAAGAGTAAAATACCATTTCTTTGCGGAGTGCTTCATGGAACTAATGCTCCAAAAAAATTAACTTATATAAATATTTTTTTTTATTTATTTATTTATTTATTTTATTCTTCACTGTACATTGTTTACAATAATACAAATTAACTTAACATAGAAAATATCATTTATACAATTCAATGCACAGAGGGCGAGTTTATCGCTAAAATGCGATGTCTTCCAACTAACCCGGTTATTAAAATAAAAAAACAAAACAAAACTAAAAAAACAGACATAAATATACATATCTACAGTAATATTATAAATTTAATATTATAATTTTATATATAATAAATCTATAATATTTTTTTCTCGGCTATCCACCCGTTATCGAGTGACTTGAGCTATTAATAAAAGACAAAACATAAGAAATATTTTTAATTCATGATTAAAAATAATAATTTAAAAGTAAAATCGTAAATAAAAGTGTTAAAATCATCGATCATTGTAATAATTTATAAAAAAATAATAAAGTATTATAGTTATAATTGTTACATTTTATTACTGTGGTAACAGCAGTAGTGTTAAGATCAAACAATTGTTACATAATTAATATTTTCTTTTGAGTTATTACAAAAATATAATAAAACAATAGCCCCCTCTTAACAAATAAAACTTTATATCAAAATGATGAAAAGTAGAAAACATTTATTACTGCTTAGTGAAAGTTTCATACTCTTTCAATATTTCTACGCAATAGGCTTCTCAGAAACTTTAAATTATTACTTACAATAACCTTTCAGCTTTCAAGCAATAAACAATATAGCAAGTCCCATCTGGGAATCAACATTATGTTTTCACTTTTTATAACCACTTTCTTTGAAGTTTAAAATTATTTTTTATTATACATACACTAGTACTGTGATGAAAATACAATATTTTGTTATAAAACTCTTATACTAATTGTTTCACAAAACTAAATAAGTGATATTTAAACAGCTTTGTGGATTAAAAAGAATCATATATTTTAACGAAAATGCGTACTTGACACTGACTAAAAAAAGCAAAATAAAAAATGACTACTACTGCTATTATACCATCATGGCATCTCACAAGTGGGGTAGCCAGCAGACCAGCTGCAAGCAATAAAAATGCAAGCTGTCCTCTTAGTGGCATCATATAATCAATACATTCAGTATGGGTGGCAAATATCATCGCTGAATTTTATGTGTGAAATGTCTTAATTTTTTCGAACACCTGCCTTTTACAGGACACTCGAAAACTTACGAGAAAAATAATTGACATTAATGTGAATGTAATAAAATGTAAATTATATGAAAACAATTAATAAAATGCCTAGGTACTTGGAATGTTTTTAAAGAATATTTAAGTAGATATTTCAGGCACATCGTTTTTATCTTTGATTGGTTAATAAATTTATCTACGAGTATAATGGATAATAATCATACATATTTAAATATAGACTAATATTTATTTTTATTCTTCATTTTTCATGGCGGAACCCAGAAAACTGATCTCCAATTATTATGTATTATGTTTTGTTAAAGTTATTTTCCTTTGAAATAAATAAATTTAAAAAAACAAAATAACAAAAAACACTAAATAAAAATGCACGTGGAAATGCGTCAAAAATATCCTCCGTAGTGCATGCGACAAGACAAAATGGACAATCCAACAAGCGTGGCATGGTCTGCGCTGCACCGCAGTCACAGGTTCCGAATTTGTCCTGTAGGAAACCTCATCGTTCTTTCAGCAGTTCTCCACGACGTATGTCAGTCGGTCCAGGGTTTTGCATGTTCTATAGTCTACTTTGCCTCCTGCAGCAAGATGGTTTTGGGCTTCGAAAGGAGCGCATATTTGCGGATCACCCGTCCAACTATAATATATTTTATAATTAATCTACACAAAAGCTTGTTTATCTTATCTGTTGAGTCAGATAACTCTTATTCTAATGATTTCGATAGTGAAACTATTCTTTTTAATTTTTCCAAAAATAAAGTTTAATTTATCGACCAACGGTTTTTGTTCATTATAATAGGAAATTAAAACGAAACAAATATTTAGTAATTTTCCTTGTAAAGAGTTTAGGTTTATTTTATTTTATGTAAAAAAAGCACACATGGTTTATGTTCAACTATTTTTAATAATATAGTGACCTGGTTTCAACAAACAAACTATTTAAGTTTTTATACATTTTCCTTTCAGTATTTCAGTTAAATATTTTTCAGTTTTATCCAATATATGAAAATAACTTTTTATTTTAATAACCATTGTTGAAAACATTTCTCGTAAAGTGTTTCTATTTTTACTTTTTCGAAAAAAATATTACCAAAAGTTTTTCATTGAGGTTGGATTTTTTGAACCTAAAATTTCGATACCACTTGACCGAAATATTATTATTCAAGAATTTGTTGGGATATTTTGGATATACATACAACATTGACATAAATGTGCTAGAAGTGAATTGGACGTCAGAAATAAGTGATCAACTGAATGATGAAATTTACTCATCTTCTGTTTCAAATGAAATTAGTTTAATTTTTGCGTTGACTTAATTATGTAGCCTACTGAATTTTTCGTTGAAAATTAATAAAAACATTAAAAATATATTTCAAAAGTGAGTACTTCCAAATTTTTACATCTAACAGAACTTATTAATCAATTATTATTTTTACTGACTATAAGACGATTCTTACAAGGATCATTACAGCTGAAGGCCAATGCGATCCCAGAAGAAAACCTTAAACGACATACAAACGATAACACAACTACAATATAACCTCGATTTTTCTTATAAATTCTTCATAAGTCACGTTAAAGATATCAACTTCTCCAGCCAGACCATTGAACATTTGAATAACTTCCCACAGGGGAGTTTGCCAATATGTTTGATCTGCTTTGAGGCTGGTATTACAAACTTTACCAGTACCCATCTGACTTATTTCTTGTATGAAGTATGAAAAGATTGAAAGAGATCCCCTGACCGCCCGGATATCTCAAAAGTTTGGGATCTTCCATTCATCCATTTCTACACTCAATGAATTTTGTCCATACCTACTGAAGGTGCCATAATGGGCAATCTGAAGGACTGGTCGGCTAAAAAACTATGATGAATCTTTTGACTGTATTGTTTTGAGGCCCTTTTAGTCAAGAGAAGCAAATTAATTGAGTATCAAAACAATTAGATATAGAGATATTAAAGTTTACTTTTGATTCCAGATTATCACTTTTCTTACCCTAATTCGAACTGTAACATAACAACTTGGCAAATATGTTCTATGGGCTTCATCTAGTTATTTAGATCAATGATGTACAAAGAAGGACAAGGTTTGATATCAAATCGGATAAATAATAAAATGCAAACTATTTTGTATATAACCCTTTTGCAAAATAATAATACCACTCGTGAATTTCATAATATAATGTAGGTTCTGAAGTTTAGTAGCAGACTATTGTAGATAATCAGAATTTCGGCGAAACTCCTAGATGTAGGTTCAATTTTTTATTTTTAAAAGATATATCTGGGTTTGTTAAAAACCCAAATACAACATTATACACCTTTCACACTAAGCTAAAAGCTTGTGCCGTAAAAGGGGAGTTTGCCGGCACCTGGGATATCGAACCACTGACCCCATGTTCTGAAGGCCGAGACTCTACCTCCAGGCTACCGACGAACTCTTCAAAATTATATCAAGGATTATAAGAACACGGTAGGAAATTGAGAACAATTATCTTTAAATGTTATCATTTTGCCTTGTTTCATCAGGAAACACTAGAAGAATGTTCAAAGTTTATTTTTTTAATAAATGCTTGAGTTTGGCCACTCATCCTTAATATCTGAGTTTTTTGTTGGCAGTGAGAGGACGGATTGCATGTTTGCTACATGCAGCTGGTCTGCTGGCTACCCCGCTTGCGGGATGTATCGTGATGGTGAAGTAGTAATAGTTAATTATTGCAGATGCAGCGTTGGCAATAACATTATTGAATTAATTAAAATAAAACACTTATTAGTAGTATATCCACGGTGACTTTTTATTGGACGCGAGCCGGCTTTCAAGAGCTTCCGCTCTCATCATCAGGCTGGCGAAAAGTAAAAACTTTACTTTTCGCCAGCCTGATGATGAGAGCGGAAGCTCTTGAAAGCCGGCTCGCGTCCAATAAAAAGTCACCGTGGATATACTACTAATAAGTGTTTTATTTTAATTAATTCAACATGAATTTCCACCATGTACCGTCGGTTGAAAATATCAATAACATTATTATTAACGGATTAACAAGTTAATTAACTTCGATTAAAACTGTATGAAAACTTCAATTTGATGTATCAATTTTGTATGTTGTCAATTAATTTTTTTTTATTTTACATGTTCTATATGTCTTAATTCAGTAAAACAACAAAAAAATTAATTGATTGAAGATTTACATATTGACGTTGAAGTTATTATACTATTACGTAAAACTTTTAGGAACTGAACTATGTATCTGTGTTGGCTTAAATTTATTCTCAAAATTAAGTACATATTTTTAAAAGGATTGACGAGAAGAGTGAATGTTCAGGTGTACTTACCAAAAACCCAATTTTCTCAATCATCCCGTAGCATTGTTGTATTGCCGTGCACTGTGTATAATAGCCCTCGAAACAAAGAAAGTTGCAATGTGAACAAAACTCAGACCTTTGTTTAAAAAGGGACAAAACTTCGTTGTCCCATGCGAATAGTTTCATAGTTATATAACTATTATTATTATATTATGACCATATATTATGTATATAGCTGTTGGTAATATAAAAATATAGCAAACACCCTCGTACAATAATATTTGTGTATCAAAGGAAACTGCAGTATGTTGAATTAAGACCAAATTGACATTAATGAACGCAGTGTTTTTTTTTATTCGTGTTTTGGTCCTTATAATGTTCTTTATAATGGCATATTCATCTATATCGAAATCACGTTATATTTTGTTCAAGCAAAACAGCTTTAGTTCAAGTTGGTTTCATTTGCGTTTAAAAAAGGTTACAGTAATAGCAGGTATCAGAAATAACCTCACAGTAATTTTTGATAGTAATTTTGTGTTCACAAACATGAAAGAAGCAATTAATTAAATTGTGTTGAATAAAGCATTGCCAAAGAATTGGTCTCCGACTGTTTTCCGTAAGTTTTTGATTGTCCTCTAAAAGAAAGGTGATAAATACGTTTTTCATTTTAAACTCAGTGATGACGGTTGCCACCTATCTTGAATGTTTTAATTTTATGCAAGCACGAGAAAGACGGTTTGCATGTTTATAACATGCAGCTGGTCTACTAACTACCCCACTTCTGGGATATGCCGTGATGGTATAAAATTCGTCATCATCACCATCCCCAGCGGTACTCAGTTTGAAGATTGTGACCATAGAGTTTTGAACGTCCGTGAAATCGAAAGTGAAAATTGAATTTTTATGACATGGTGCAGTTTTGCTGTAACATATAACATATAATAATAATATATAAGTGACCTAATAAATAGAAACTGTCAAGCTTTCATACTCGTACGACTCTGCTTGTATTTATAACTTCAGATCACATCAAATAAACACGTCGTAAACTTCAACTTTACACTGTTTAATCATTTGTTTAAGTTGTGGATATAATGTCATTAATAAAAGGTTTCTTGTAATAATGACTCCTGTTATTCCATCAGTTAATACAGGCTGAGCATCCGGAGATGAAGAAGATGTTAGTAAAGACCTATCCATGTATGGGCAAACAGAGCAATGTAATAGGGTTCCCGATTACAACGGGCACCCAAAATCGGACCAAACTTACACATGATAAAACGCCATCTAACTTATACGGTTATTCGAGTCCATTACTGAACATAAGCCTTCCCAAATCTATCCTAGGTTTAAATGAGTAAAATAGAACATTTCTTTCCGAGCAGCTTTCAACTTTATATTTTTTAAAAGTAATTTGATTTTGATACTCGAAAAATTGTCTTATTTTATAATCTTTTCATATGGGTAGCTATATTTCTATGATATTTGTTTTCCTATGAAATTCTTTCCTTTTATATTATCTACTCCTTAACGACTGACATAATATTAGGTATGTACGTATATTAATAGGAAAACAATTTCCTTTAATAAAACTACTCCTCAGGACATCTTGAAGTGAAACATAATAGAAAGGAAGGATTTTATGTTTAGAATATAAGGAGGTAGATATTTAGGTACTCATTGATATTATTAAGAAAGGCCATTATTAGTAGATATGTCCTTTTGTTGAACATCCTTGAAGCGGATGGACACTTCAATTTGTATTGGTTCCCTTTGTATATTATTTATTATTTTCATGATTTTTTTTTCAGTGTATTACTCTTTTCATACATTGCCATTTACAATGGCTCATTTCACATAATGAAATTTGAATGTAGGATTAATATTCGATGTAATTCAACTTAAACTCATATAATATGTCAACTATTTTTTTCCTCATTATGTTCTGAAATATTATAATTATGAATGTTAGGGGCAAAAAAATTAGAATGTGTTTTATATATACTCGTATAATCAGAAGATTTGAGATTTGAATCTTGCGTTTGACACACTTTGCCATTGCGAAAAATATGTTTATATCTCGTGGCTTATAAATTATAAGCCACGAGTATATTAAAATTTGAGTAATTAAGTGACTAAATATTCAACTTAACTAAGTTGTCAATTTTTTTGTTGTTGATATGTTATTGGTTACTAAATGACTCGCAACTTACAACTTAGTTACTAGCCTAGTCGGCTTTTTGATGAGGGCGTCTTTGGAGATGATAATATTAAGGTTTATCACCACTAGAAATACACAGGACATGTTATAGGGACACAGTTTTAATGTTTGCGGAATGCAGTTGGCTTGCTTTATGGAATATAGAGATTGACCGCTCGATTATTTACGTTTACAATCGCTCGCACTGGTACCACGTCCTTCAATGTGATTTTAAGTGATTGTAATAAAAAAAATAGTGGAAATAAAGTTTTAAAAAAGTTTTAGAGAGAAATGAGACATATTTAATCAGATACGTGAAAAATAAATGACCGCAAAAGGGAGGAAAACATATTGCTATTGCTTGATACGGACCTTTTAAAAATATTCTTAAATAAACAAGGGGTAAAAACTATGTGACATGTTTGTTATATACCGAGGCGTAAGCTGGCTGTTGTATATGTGTATTTCGTAACGTAAGAGATTCCATAATATTCTTGGTGATTTGTGTTGGTGAATATAAAACATCTTACGAGCGAGTAATCGTATAATATTTCAAAAAAATTTGCGAAATATTTCACAACTATAAAACTGGCTGCCTAGTACGAGTATTATATTATGTACGTACTAAGTTATAATATTTTCCAGTGTAATAAACAAACGCACGTTGGTAATTTCACAAATTTCAATGGGCAAAAATATATCGTAATTTTTATACAGTTTAAATTGAATTTTAAGTGTAAAGCAAACGAAGATAAATTCTGCACTATTTGATAATTTTGCCAAAGTTCTAAATCATGCTCACAAAATTGGTAAAAACATTAAATTGGTAATACCTTTACTATTTCAAATTTCTTAGAATACAGCTATATCTCAATCATACATGTGATTTAGATTTGAGAAAAATCGAAAGTCAATTTAATAAATATATTTTGTTTCTTTTGAATCACAATAAATAACGAAAAATGTTATTTTTTTGTTAACAAGCAACTCAACCTACAACAGCTGAAACGTGGAAATTGTGTATTGTGTATTATACTGTTTATATTACAGGATTTTACAGTTTAATGTATAAACTCAAACAATCAACGTGTTTATTAGTCTGAAAGAGAATGTGATAGGAAGCAACAATAAGGAAATCCCTAAATTGACCATACGATTGAATTTTTATACCAAGGTAGCAATCAACCTATTCTTCGACTACTGTATGCGACCTGTGAAAGAGATGGATGTTGGTGTCGAGCTGAATGGGTTTCGGGTGAATGCATTGATGTACGCAGATGATTTGGTGTTAATGGCTGAGAGTGAAAGGGACTTACAAGAGATTGTTACGTGTGTGTATGATAGTTGCAATTTGAATGGTTTGAAAATGAATGTTATGAAGACGAAAGTTCTAGTGTTTGAAAGAGAGAATGAAAAAACGATTTGCGAGATCAAAGTTAGTGACGAATGTTTGGAGCAAGTAAGTGAGTATGTATATTTGGGAAGTATGTTTGCGAGGGATGGAAGATGCGATAGGGACATTGAAAGAAGGAAAGTGGCCGGTGCTAGAGTGAACGGTGCACTTCGACCCATTGTCAGCAATGGCAATGTGTCGAACATGGCTAAAATGCTGGTGCACAATACCATTCTGGTACCGTCACTTACGTATGCAAGCGAGACATGGACGTGGCTGAAGAAGGACGAAAGTGGAATAAATGCAGTGGAGATGCGATCGTTAAGAAGAATGGTTGGTAAAACGCTGCGTGATAGAGTGAAGAATGAGGATATTAGAAGAATGAGCGGATGCAAGAAGAGTGTTGTGGACAGAATGCGCGTGAATAAACTACGGTGGTTTGGACACGTTGAACGAATGAACGAAGTAAGAATGACAAAGAGGATATACTTGTCTGAAAGAAAAGGTGTGAGGAAGCGCGGACGTCCGAGAACCACGTGGCTTGATCACGTGGATCAAATTCTCAAGGACGGCCGCGTGTTGAGTAAGAGGAATCGACGTGCATGTATGAGAAACTGTATGAATGTGGAGGAAGCGAAGGAAGTGTGTAAAGATAGATCTGTGTGGCGTTCCGTTCTCTCTGCCTACCCCACTTGGGATACGGCGTGAGGGTATAGTATAGTATAGCAATTTTACAAAAAGGTAACGGTTATTTATTAAGTTTATTCTTTTTCATATCATTATTATAAAACAGTGTTTACAAAACATTACAAAATTTCAAATACTCGGATGATATGCAGTGTCGAGATTATCATTACGAAAGTATTTCTTCCATCTAATCACTATAAGAATATCATAAAATTAAGCGTTTGTGCGAGGAAAAAATCTCTTGGCGTACGGTTCTCTTTCAACTTTACAAATAATACAGCATGACGAGTTGGAACGAAAAAGATTAAGTTGTTATTTTGAAACGTGAATATTTACATAAAAAGCGCCAGAAAGATTGGTATTGAACTACAATTATGTTTAATTAAATTTATGTTTAAAAAAATTAATTAATACAAACACTTTTTAACCCGTTAAATTGTCAAAATTTCTCTCCGTGCGTTAATTGTAGGAGCATAGGATGAGATGACGTGACTAAACACTACAATCGCTGATTACTGCTCAACTTGAATTATCCCAGCCAAGTTATTAGAGTATTACCTATTATAATACGTCTCGAATATTTATCTTTGCGTACATACTTCATTACAATATGTTTTTTTTAATATTCATAATTATATTTCGTCTAAGTTATAATTATTTTTTCCAAAACTTTTCTGTGTAAGCTAAATCATTTTTCTAACGTGTCTTGATACTCGTCTCGTTGGATTCGAAACATTTCAGTGTTTTAAATTAATATTTAACGTCGATTTGACAGTACTAACCCATAATATGAGACATACAATATCTTCAATTCAGCGATAAGGTATGCCATCCATCTCAATTTTTGATGACCCGAAAAGGACGACCAGTATGTTAATTATATACATTATCAAATCTACTAATTACCCAAGTAGGGGGAGATTCCGTGATGGTATAGATAACATAGATAGAGTTGTACGTTTTCAAACTGTCACCCTACTTATAAAAGCTGTCTGTACGGTGTGGCGTAGAGCTAATTCTCTTGCCTTTGAGTCCTTAAGTTTTGAGTTCGATTTCGAATAGGATGAAATGAAAAATGCGTGTTTATCGGTATGTGTTTAGTGCATAGTGTATATGCTACATTGGTATATATAATAAAAGGTTTATATCTTCGTTTAGGACTAGCTCGATCTGTGTGAATTGTTCATGTATTAAATATTATTTGTAAAAGTATAATGTCGTTGTTATAATTCCATTGTTAAAGCAGATATATTATTACATAGTAATTTCTTAAGTCGTAATATTATGAACGTTATAAAATAAGTTTACGAGGCAATTGTAAAATATAATAATACGGATTTAATTTTCGTGATTATAATAATAATAATAATCATTATTATTATGATTCCCCTAACCATTTGAATCAAATGACAACTTTGAATTAAGATTAACGTGTTATAATCATAAAATGTTATATTAACTAGATGAGAGCTTTACACATTTGTATGATTTAGATCGTCGACAAATATTTCACTAGCTGTTCCCTGACAAAATAACTATCATAAATCATTGGGGAAAATTATTGTATTCATATTCATTAGAATTAGCTTGTCATATAAAATATGTTTATTTTATCATGGGTGATCTTAGTTTTTCCGTGAAACCTCAATATTAGAATTGATCTTCCAGTTTATGTTTCAATGCTTTAGATATTATGATAAGAGGATTCGATCCCAGGATCCCGATCGTATTTTAGTCCTAAAATGTTCGGGAGTAAATTTAATGAATTTTGGAATTTACGGGATTAACACAATTTTAAATAAGTCAGAAATTTGGGACTCATTCGCATTTATGAATCACTGGCAACCAAACCTTGACTTTTTTCCACTTTATATTACCAATATAATCACGGGATCAACTATAGATAATCCCAAAATCCAGAGTTAGAAAAAAGGGCCGGGATTGAATCCTTTAATTATGATACATATGAACTCATTCCAATTTTTGATATTGACTATGATTTGTTTAATATTATTAAAATTACGTGGTTGATAAAAAATCTTTTAGAGTAAAACTTAACTGTGGGTTGAAGCACGCGTTAATTGCGGTTATTTTTTTTTTCAGAATTAAAAAAAAATACTAATTCTACTAAATCCACAATAATTTGATGGAAAGTGTTAGATTAATTGTGATTCCAACAAGTTTTTTTTTTCTAATTATTTAAGTTATACCAAGAAGGCTTAGAGAACATTTTATCAAAACCTTTTAATCATGTTAACTAAAAGCACTTGACTAGATCCTACATTTTCTTAAATGTTTTAACATAATGAAAACATGATAACTTATTCCTCTTATGTACCTACTCGTAATTTCATTACACCCACCTCAAATTTAACACTGTAATAAAATTGTTACAATAAAATCTGTAAGATTAAAAAGACTTTGGTACACTGGCATAATTAAAGCTTTTTTACTCCAAATATTCATCACAACTTTGACGAATTTGGCTGATAGAATGCTGATTTCCAACAAAGATGAGTATTCTATAAGCATTCGATAAGATTCTCACTGTGTATAAAGTTCTTCTAAAGTTAGTCACAATATTGAAGTTTTAGTAATTATTATTAACCAACCACCTTGCTTCTAATAATATTATTATTTCATGATCATGATTATTTAATATGCGTTACGTGAAAGGCGTTTTACGATTGAATTACATGGAGTTTGTATCTACCTATCTATCTGCCTAAAGTGTTATGAAATTAAAGTTATCTGTTTGTTACAGATTTAATGAAAAGTTTTCTCTATCTACATATTTCAGGCTTCCGTCATTAATGAGCGTGACGTTTATAACATGTATTGATTATCTATATGGCTGTGAGTCTTGACACTTAATCAAGGCTCAAGAGCGGAAGATACTAAGCTTTGAAAACAAGTGTCTTAGAAGAATTTTGGATGTCAAATGGTATGAACATGTTACAAATGATGCTGTGCGCCGGCGCACCCAGCAGAGACCTGTAATCTCCGTAATACAGGAGAGACGATGGTCCTGGCTGGGACATGTTTTGAGAATGCCTAATGATAGTTGGCCAAAAAGAGCACTGTTCTTCCGTCCGCAGGGGTTCCGTCGGCCCGGGCGTCCCTCTTTCACAATACACCGTTCCTACGACAACGATATCAGAGCGCAAGGAATGTCGTGGAAAGAGGTGACGCAATTGGCACAGAGACGCTCTGAACGGAGGAGGCTGGTTTCTGCCCCGTGCTCCCGAGAGGAGCGTTGAAGGCGATGATGATGATGATTGATTATAGAAGCTTTAAATAAACTTTAACTTTATTAGTGACAGAATGTTTATGTCAGGTACTTCATATAATTTATTGACACATCTTCTTCTTTAAGTGCTCTGTCGGGTCCCCCCAACGTTGGCGATCACCTCGGCGAACTTGATCCTGTCCTGCGCCGCTCGGAACAGCTCCTCCACACTTCGGATGCCGGTCCACTCCCTTATATTTCGCAGCCAGGACATCTGTCTCCTACCGGGTCCTCGGCGTCCCTCAACTTTCCCCTTCAATATCGGGGAACTTTCACAAAAAAAAATTTTCAACCCAAAAAATAGTACAGAAAATTAGAAAAATTATGGTGCTTTTTATATTTTTAAATGTGCATTTTTAAGGTTTTTATCACCATTTAAAAAAGCAATTTTAGCACTTCGCCGCAAAAAGGTTCACTCGTGGCGGAGTTCTGTTTGACAATATCAGGCGCTACAAACAGTACTAAGAGTGAAATGAGTGGCAATACAAAATAGCGCCTAGCGACGTCATACCGGACTAATTCAATAACTGAAAATATGGATTTTTAAAATGAAAATAATGAATGAAAAGTTTTATTTTATCGTTTCTTATTAGGATATTCGTGATCAGCGTACATTTATTAATATGAATTGATAACATTTATTAATATTCCTCACACATGCATGTTCCCCATTAACCTGTCATATAGATTTAGATATTTTTCGTTTTTTCCCTGGAAAAAATAGGTCTCCCCTCCTTTTCTGTGAGTTTTCGAGTGTCCAATAACTGGCGTTTGTCCGTAAAACATAACGTATAAAAATAGGTCTCCCCTCCTTTTCTGTGAGTTTTCGAGTGTCCAATAACTGGCGTTTGTCCGTAAAACATAACGTATAAAAATAGGTCTCCCCTCCTTTTCTGTGAGTTTTCGAGTGTCCAATAACTGGCGTTTGTCCGTAAAACATAACGTATAAAAATAGGTCTCCCCTCCTTTTCTGTGAGTTTTCGAGTTACCTATATGAAAAAAATTCAAGGAAGTTATTAAAACTCGCATTTTCTTTCACAATTAAAAGTAAATGTACGTAAAATTATCAAATGAATAATAAAACAAGAGATTTTACTTTATTTTGAAATCATTATTTTTGATTACGTATTTGAAAACTTATTTCTATTATTTCTCTCTAAAAAGCCAATAATCGTTCCGATGAATGATGCAATCAAAAATAATATCAGGAATATAAAACTAAATAAACAATATCATAAATATATACGTAGATTGATTTAAATATATACAAGGAGTTATAGATATATACAAGGAGAAGTATTGAAAAATAAAATAATTTTTTGTTTTATGTGTGCGCGTGCGTTCGTGTGTGAACTGCGAGTGCAAAATAGTGAACTGCAAGGAATATTGTTTATTGTTTCCAATTGTCCCTAGGCCCCTATTATCCAGGCACTTGGACTCGTCATACATACAATTTATGAAATTTATCAGAATCTCAAATACAATCAATCAAAGAAACAATCAAAGTTAAACATAAAATTAAATTACATCATTTTTGTGGTCACGGATGAAAAGAGTCCGGATCCACAACGTCAAATATTAAAAAATATCAATAAAAAAATAATTCAAATTATAGAAATGAACAATCAAATCACAAAAACAATGAGGAAATTCTAATAATTTCTTCACGCATAAACTTGAAACAACGCTAATCTCTGTAAGCAAAGTGTCATATAGCCAGATATAATGGATGGAATATCATCCATTCCATGATTGTCAATGCAGCTTTATGTTATAGGTATTCTCCTCTCTTTATAAGTCATTACTATAAATATAATTATTCAGGCGTTATAGTGATAATGCTTTAATAATATTATTAACACTTTATCAAATATTCATCTCACAGTAGGTGATCAGAAACTTAATAAAATTAACGACAACGGGAACCTGCCCATACATACCGATATTGACGATCCGCCCCCCCAACGACTCAAGTCACGACATCCCTTCTGGCTGATGAACGATAACCCGAGAAATCGCAATACACAAGAGCGATGGCAAGATCTCTGGGCAACAGCAGATACCTCCAGAGGCTACCTGGTGACCGACCCAACTCAACAACAGCCCGGGTTCTCTCTACCCAGAAGGTCTTGGTGCAGGCTCAATAGATTTAGGACTGGAGTCGGCTGCTCGGCAGCAAATCTGCATCAGTGGGGGATGGCTGATTCACCCACCTGCCCATGCGGGGAAACCCAGAGCATGGACCACATCATGGAGCAGTGCCCCCTATATTCCTTTGACGGGGGACTGAGAGAAATACACGACGCCTCGGAGGCAGCCGTACGATGGTTGAGTGAGCTGGAAGTACGGGTTTAAGGCCATAAGAAGAAGAAGAAGAAGATTAACACTTTGTTTTGAAAGCAATTTAAAATTGAGTTACGACTTAAGTAGAGTGTCGATTGTAATTATTACGAATGTTTTTAATGTGTAGCAATATTTTTTATTTCATTGAAGTATAGCGTAAATTTATCATGGCAAATTAAATTTTGTATGTTTATTTAATATATTACAATAAATTTATTGTCCTTTGTGCCACATATAAAACATGTAGTATAGGTTGGAAACAACTCCGATTCAGCGTTAGGGTTTTTTTACGTACCTTGAAGGTGTTTTTTTTTATTGGTATGAAAGAGCATGCTACGCATTAAAATATTCAACGCGTAATACGTTCATATCCACTGCTATACCAATAATTCGTAGTTGTCCTTTGTCGTCACTCAATAATAAATAATAATATTATTATATTTTCTCTACACCTTGTCGGTAATCCTCGGGTATCCTCGTGCATACGAATGGTGCACTCATCACCACTAACACGTGATGTCCATGGAATGTTCTTTTTTTTGTAACGTCTTTTCGAAGTCCGTTATGACAAAACAGTTTCTCCTTTACGATGGGTTAGACCACACGTATAGGGTGGCCCAGTGCCCACTCTGTTCTCGCGGCGGACAGTCACCGTAGTAATTACGACCAGTTAATAGTATTGTTAGATAATTAGAGGCAATCTTCATAACAGTGTAATGATCAATCTTGTTGTCCTCCTGCGTTCATAAAATGATTCTTGTTGTGTGCCGTGTAATAATGTACTTTAAAACAACCTGTGTCAATTGTTATGCGCGTGACCGGATTTACCGCCAACATTAGTGTACTATAAAACCATTCTTATTAATAATCAATAGTAATCAATAAACCAAATAATATCGTGAACAGGCTTGAGTATCCTTTGTGTCATATAGATTACGTTGTCGAAGTGATATTAAGATAACATTTGGAGTTTTTTTGAGTAATGTAGCATTTGTGTGCTTTTGGGCGTGGTCGTTGCAGTTGCCGCCATTTTTCATATCCGTGTGAAATAAGATAATCCCTTGTTTCTGAACTACTTTTCATTGTTAGGATTCATAAAAGAATCACTTAAACAATTCTTTATACTTGCTCAGTGATATAAATTTAACTAAAACAAGAATGGGTTCCGAAGGAACGAATACCTCTTCAACGCGAGAGTCTGTATATTGCGCATCAGTAGTTTATCAATGAACACTCATTCTTATGAGAACGAGATGATCCTCTCTTAACTATTCTGGTTATGACCCTTGTTATGAGAGTGATTAAATGACCACCCGTATATGCTTGGACAGACTATGGAAATAGTGACGCCTTATTCCTTTGGCACTGAGAATAGTGTGGAAACGTAAATTATTTCTCTTATCACTTGTGAAGTGGCGATCTCTTCGTCCTGAGGACAGGATCTATCTGATTCTGACATCACCACATTCCTGTACGTCTTTGAGTATAACCAGCGACCGCCATAGAAGCATCAGAGTATGTCTCTTCCACGATCCTGCCTTCTGCCGTCTATGTGTGCAAAATACGTCATCTATAACATACTCGTCTTTGTGTTATTCAACTCCTGCTCGCCGTCTATCTGTAAGTGACTATATTACTCCTGTATATGGTATATAATGATGATTTTTTCATAACTAAGTTCATATTATCATTGAACTATCTATATATTGATTTCCTTTGTGTAATAATATAAGAATTTGAGTATGAATGAAGAGTGAATGATTCCAATTACATTTAATAGACCACACGATAATCCTGGTATTGATTTATATTTGTAATACCAAGGTTGGTGTATTTAATAATTACCATTGTGTGTTTTACTGTCTCTATCCAAATATGGCAATACTTTCATAATTTTGCGTATTGTATGGAATAGTATTCCCTACAGATTTACTTTGAAAGTAACTGTCTTGTTATGTAATGTATATGTTTACACAATAAATGTAAATCACTTACCATCCGATATCTTTCTATCGAAATTCATTTTGTATACCCACCAGTAGATTCAATACTCTTAATAATACTAAAGTACATCTCTCCGCCTCCTTGTATATAATCTTCCAATAACCTAGTTTATACTCGGAGTAGTTATGTAACAAAGGTTCGAATCCTGGACCAACCCTTGGGAGGAAGACCATATTAACTCACTATGAAGGCAGCCAAGAGCTAAATTAAAGGCTCCATTGATAGAAATGAAACAGCCTCTTTCTTTGAAGGGTATGAAGTACTTTTGATAATCTTAGTTTCACATGATATATATATAATTTTGTTGTTTACATGGATATGTCTATAAATTTACTTTGATACATAATATGAAGATTCTATTCAATAAGTTATAAATGGTATACTGAAGGAGTAAGGTGTTCCTGGTAACCTGACTGCTTATGGACTTAAGGGTAAGCATGACACAGAGGCCTCTCTCGCCCAGAGCCAAGTAAAAAAGGGCCCTATACACTTGTAAGAAACCCCTAGACATAAACACGAGTATAGACCTTTTACTTCTTAATATCTCTAGACTACTTAACGAGCATATAGATCTATATTTATAACAGTATTACTCTACAGAATATGTATTTTGCTTCTTATAGTTCAGTTTGAAACTTTGTTCATTGTTCTAATTTTGCTTTTGTAATAAATTGTGTGTTCGACCGTTGGACGAAGCATAATTTACTTGTTATGTGAGAGCGTGGTTAATGGAAACCACACACGTAGCAATTTGGATGCTCGTCTCTCACGTAGCAATTTGTGGGCTCGTTGTCCGGGATAATATCAAAAAGAAGACGAATAAATTGTGAATTCGTTTCTCGGATATACAGTAATTCGAATAATTACAAACTTGAAAAAATCTGTGTCATGACTACGCTTGGGTTTACATGTTGCTTTTAATGCCATTTGTGATAAATTTTATGTACAATTGATATGTCTTGTAGCAATCATGTGTAATGCAAATATGTGTGTGAAGTGATAACTGTTAAATCTCACGAGTAAATCGCCGCGCGACTGGTTGGAATATAGCGTAGTGTGAAAACCGACTTTTGTTAAGATTTGGTGGGAACACAAGTTTCCCGCGAAATATTGAATGTATTACGTTTCGCGCGGGAATTTCCGTAGATACGAAGTATAAACAAAGTATAATTGGTAAGTACGCACTTTCTCAAACTGTGCGCGAGTAAATAATCGTAAGAAATTTTATTTATTTATTAAATAGATCTCGTGATCAGAATTTTGTTTTGTTAACGATTGATTACTCATTGTGTAATCAGATTTAATCCGAATTGGGTGGTGGCGATAAACTTCTTTTATCTACCAGAGCACCGAGTCCCTCCCTAGTGTCGAAAGACACGTTTAAGAAACTAGTTTGTAAGAATAGAAAAAGCATAGGAGAGTGTGAAAATAATTTTAGTTATTTATAAAACATAAAATAAAACATTGAAGCGTCGGAAGATAGTAACATTGTCAGCACAACCAAATATCTCTTGAACCTTTGTCATTCAAGGATGAATTTTCGTGTGTAACTTAAAAGTTTTTGAGCATCTAAAGTTTTAGAACCTTTGTCATACTTTCTTTATAATAATGTCTCGATTTGAACCATTGTTATTTTTGGGTCCAATTCCCAATGTAGACAAAGCTAACGGTGCTACACTAAAGAAAGCTTTATCTGAAAGAGGAGTTATACCGAAACGTTCAATTCCTGGTTTGAGAAGGCAAGCGTTAGAATATAATAAACAAAATCTGGAAGTAGAATTCGAACAAGTTGCTCCACAATCGCGTATGAATGCTCAAATATCTCTTGATATGGAACCACCTTGTACATCCGTGTCTAGCAATGTGAACGTTGTTGCTGTAGAAGAGTCGGCATCTATCGAGAAATCCTTCGATAATGCTTTAAGTCTTAGTAAAACCTCACAGCTTTTGAATGTAAATTTTGGATCTTGGCCAGTAAAACCTTTTGATGGTCTCGGTGATGTAAGAAACTTTTTTACGCGGTTGGAAGAAATTGCAAGGGCTAGGAGGTTCCCAAATAAACAATTGGTATACGTTTTGCCTGAATTTCTGAAGGATCGAGCGCTTACACACTTTCGAATAATTTTTAAAGAGGAAATGACTTGGGAAGCTATCAAGGCACTCTTTTACCACCGTTTTGAAGCCCCTGGATTTATGATAGATAGAAAATTACGTATTTGGTCGTCGATACAAAACAATTACGAAACTTCAGCAGACTATATTGCCCGAATAATAGAAATGAATAGCTCCCTTGATGAGAAACTGACTGAGAATGAATTGTTGGAAGTCTTCAAACGCGGGTTACATCAGAGATATGTCTCTCTTTTGGCTAGTTCTCACATTTCGTCAGTAAGTGAACTGGAAAGAATGGTCTCCAACTTCGATCGTCTGACCAAGGGCCATACTTCTTCTTCTTCTTCTAGACCTACTGCCATGAGAGTTAATGCAGTAGAGAATCGTCCCAAACCAGTCATACGATGCTTTTCTTGCGGACATGTTGGACACATTTCTAAGGAATGTAAAAACAGAGTTAGACATTTTACACCCCGTCGTTCACCCAGGAATAGATATAACAATGCCATGCGTGAACAAAAACCTGCATCGCTGATGCCGGATACTTCTAGACCACCCCCGTCGTTTTCAAAAAACTAATTTCTCCCTCGTTAAGACATCCTTCCGATACGATAGCTCGTTCTTCATCTTCAGATGTAATATCGTCAGACGGAAACTCACGGTATAATTACCGAGGGGTAACCAGAAATTTATGCACAACTCGTGTTGTTAGAAAAGAAAATGATGGCCGACCTTACGTTAATATTAAAATTCATTCTGTAATCTGTCTCTCACTATTGGATAGTGGGGCGGTGATATCAATTCTAGGAAAGAATTCTCATGTCCAATTTTTGAACTTAGGATATCCTCTTGTACCTTGTGAAACTCGTGTACTCACTGCGGATGGGAATGGTCAATCTGTTTTAGGAACCTTAACGTTACCTGTACAGTATCAGGGTATTGAAAAATGTATCACGTTTTTAGTTGTTCCATCTATAACGTCATCTTACTTGTTAGGAATTGACTTTTGGAAAGGATTTAATATCTGTCCTGAACTTTTTCCTGTGTCTGTTTGTACAATACCTCCTGTATTACATTTAAATGCTGTAACCCAAATAGATGAACGTATTTTTTCTGCTGGTCTCACTCCTGAACCGCCTGTTGTAACCAAAGGATTGATTGGTCCGACCAATTTAACCTCGGAACAAGTTGTTATTATCGATGATATCAAGCGATCCTATGAAGATGTTTCATATGAAAAGAAAGGATTGGGCCGCTTGAAAGGAATTTTTCATAAGATTGAAACCATTGGAGATCCTGTTAGGCAGAGACATTATCCTATTCCTCATGCAAAGAAAGAAATCATGAACAAGGAAATTGATAAAATGTTACAATTAGGAGTCATAGAACCTGCTTCTTCTTCTTGGCAGTCGCCTGCGTTGATAGTTAATAAAAAGAATGGAGAACCTCGCTTCTGTTTGGACAGTCGTGGCCTGAACAAAGTAACTAAACCAAACTCGTATTGTCTACCTTGGATTGATCGTATCTTGGACAGTTTGCGTGATGCCAAGTTTTTAACTGCTCTGGACCTGTCCAAGGCTTTCTGGCAACTTCCATTATCGCCTGAATCTAAGGAGAAAACCGCCTTCTTCATTGATGGATGTGGATCTTACCAATTCTCTGTGTGCCCGTTTGGTCTACGTAATATTCCTAGTCACATGCAAATGATTGCTGACAAACTGTTCAGTCACCGCTTTCCCGGTCGTGTACATTGTTATCTTGACGATATCCTGATTGTAAGTGAAACCTTTGAACAACACTGTAATGACCTAAGACTTGTACAATCTATCTTGAAGGAAAATGGTCTCACTATCAATATGACTAAGTCTGAATTTTGTAAATCATCTCTGCGTTACTTGGGTTATATTGTAGATGGCGAAGGGTTAAGAACTGATGAACTCAAAATAGAAGCCATGAAAAAATTTCCCACCCCTACTACACCGAAACAGGTAAAATCTTTCTTGGGTATGTGTTCTTATTACCGAAAATTCATACAAAACTTCGCACATATAGCTGCCCCTTTGAGTGCCCTTACGTCTAGAAAAAACAAAAAGTTTGTATGGAACGAAGAAGCTGAAAATGCGTTCCACAGTTTAAAATTAGCCTTACAATCTGCACCTGTTTTAGTTCAACCTGATTATACGAAAGAATTTTATTTACACACTGACTGTTCGGATCTTGCTATGTCAGGAATTTTGATGCAAAAACTGGAAGATGGTGAACATCCGATTGCATATTTTTCACGTAAGCTCACCGGTCCTGAAAGAAATTACTCCATTTGTGAAAAGGAACTGTTGGCAGCCCTGTGTTCTATAACTCACTTCCGTAATTATTTAGATGGTGTACGTTTTCACTTGATCACTGATAACTCTTCTTTGCAGTGGTTGCACAAATTACAGAATCCTACTGGAAGATTAGCTCGCTGGTCGACTCGTTTGAGTGCTTTTGATTTTGATGTAACTCATCGACCAGGTAAATTAAATGTTGTACCTGATTGCCTTAGTCGTGTGGAAATTGGAACTTTGACGTTGCCTACAGAAATCACTGATACCTGTGATGCAGTGTATAACAAGCTTAAGAAAGGTTGTGAAAATTACCCACAAGCTTACCCGAATTATCAGATAATGGAAGGAAAATTGTATAGATACACCAAATCGTCTAACACTTTATTGTCACCTCATGAATGGAAATTAGTATTGCCAAAACTCGATGCTTTAAGAGTAATTCAAGAATATCATTGTAGTGGCGATTCTTGTCATGAAGGTACTTATAAAACGTACAAACATTTACGAAGATATTTCTATTGGCCGAACATGCATCTTTCAGTCGCTAGATTTGTAAACAACTGTGAAGTCTGTAAAACTCATAAAATTGCTACTTCTGGACCACGTGGTATTATGGAAAAACCTAAATTGGTGTCCATGCCTTTACAGACTCTATCAATTGATATAATAGGTCCTTTTGTCAAAAGTGTCGAAGGATACGTTTATATATTATCTGTGGTATGCGTTTTTACTAAGTTTGTTTGGATTTTTCCATTGCGAAAATGTACCTCTGCCATAATTCAGAAATGCCTAGAGGAAAGAATTTTCTTACCATATTCTGTGCCGAAATGTATTTTATTGGATAATGCCACCTATTTTTGTTCCCGTTCATTCAAATCATTTTTAGAATCGTATGGGATAGAAAAGATTTTGTATTCAGCATATTATGCTCCACAATCTAATACAGTTGAAAGGTACAATCAAACCATTGGTACCGCTCTTTCGATTTTGGTTGATAATAATCATAGAATTTGGAGTAAGAAATTACCCATAGTACAAGCCAGTTTGAATAATAATGTATCTTTTGCGACGGGATATTCACCCCATTTTCTTATGCATGGATTTGAAAGCGTGCAACATGCTTCATTTTTCAAAAGTTTGAGTTCTAATGTAGATGAAAATCCTTCGGATGAACTGAAGAACTCTTACAAACAAAAATTGGATGTATTGTACGATGTATATAATGAGGTTACTGACATGCTGACTGAATCATATAAAAAATCTGCCTCTCGTTACAATCTTCGTCGAAAACGAGTAGATTATCGTCCTGGTGATGTAGTCTATCGTAGAAATTTTGTAAAATCCAATGCAGCTGCGGAATTCATGTCTAAATTGGCCCCTCGTTTTGTGAAAAATCGTATTAGGTCAAAGTTGTCAGATAACGTGTATCTTTTAGAGTCAATGGATGGTGTTTATAGTGGAAAGTTTCACGTGAAGGATATTCTGAAAGATGAAAAGTATTGAATATCCCTGTTATGTATTGTGACTTATGCCAATTTTAGTATAAATAAAATATTATATGTAGCGAATTGTGTGTTGTATCGTCTTGTTGAGGAATGGAATGTAAAGTACAATAGAGTAGACATAGGTACAAGCGCCAACGACACTGGTCCATGGATTATATAATGATGACAATTATCGATTAAATATAAATTCCTTGAACCCTTCATTTTCTATCCTGTCTTTCGATATTGGTGACAATTGTATGTAGTATGATGTATGCATGTGAGTGTGACTGTGTGAGCCCTGAATGAGGAATTATAGTTGATGTATGTAGTATGATGAATGAAAAATATCGAATACCCCAGACAGAGATTCTCTTTAATAATAACCCCTGCAAATGTTGTATTCTTCTGTCGTCATTGTGTATACTTTGTGTCCACATCGATATCGTTTTGTAAGTGGAGCCCTTGTAAAATTTTAATACTCATATTGTATATATATGGAATGTCGTATGATGTATAGCAGTAGACGTCCTGGCTGTACATTATATGAGACAAGCGTATGTGTAAATTGTATTGTTCGCATTTATATTGTAAAATTAAATTGAAGTTTTTATGTGTTATAGAGTCCTACGGGGAATGCCTCTGTAGTTGTAATTGAAAAGAAAAATACTGACCTAATCCGTATGTACGAGCGCGAATTAGAGTCTAAACGTATATTGATCAAAGCCGTGAGAATATTATGTGACCATATGTATATGAAAATCGTTATATGTAAATATTTATTTTGTTCTTATAATGTCTTGCTATATGATTCGTCTATAGTACATGACGTATGTTATATTTAATTGTGAGTGTCTTTCATATCGGATGGGTAAACACGTATAAAATGAGACATCTCTAACTTGTATGTATATTAAATTCTTCGTAATATTAATGTTGTGGAAAGCCGCGAACTACTAATGCCGGGACACTTGTGTCGGTACATTGTGCGTTGCGTGGTGGTTATAGACCAACTACTCTTGTCGTTGGATATTTCTATTTTAATTAAACTATCCGATTTTATTATAATTATTAGTATGTATATATTCCATTAGCTACGGAACCTCATACACATATATTGTAAATTTTATTGATATATTGTACATGTTATTAATATAAGGTAATTGTTATATAAATGTTATAAAGAATGTTGAATGTTGTAATTGTTGTATTATTTAATTACGTTGCTTAGGAGCCCTGTCTTATAAATAATATAGTGTTACTTGAGTGAAGTGAAATTTAACTGGAGGAAAAATCAGTGCGCCAAAATTCCTTCAGCATGGCCTGTAACCGCGAGTGTTTAAAATAAGTAAATGTTGGGCTATAGGATTGTTGCTTATTTATAAGAAAAGTTAATTGTTGTTTGATATGTATGTAGTATTCATAGTGTTGTCCCTTTCTATGTGTAATAATATGTCGCGTCACTTACGGATGAGAGGGGCGTGTCTTTGACAGGACGGGCAGAGCAAGGAGGACGTACTAACTCTTGTATATAACCGGAGTTTCTCAATTATTAACTTGTCCAGTGGTTCTCAACTTTTTTTCTTTTTTTTAACTTTACGTCTCTTTGAAAATTTGTCGTTTCACTTCAAATTTTCAAAAAGGGGGCGCAGACGGAGAATGCTACGCATTAAAATATTCAACGCGTAATACGTTCATATCCACTGCTATACCAATAATTCGTAGTTGTCCTTTGTCGTCACTCAATAATAAATAATAATATTATTATATTTTCTCTACACCTTGTCGGTAATCCTCGGGTATCCTCGTGCATACGAATGGTGCACTCATCACCACTAACACGTGATGTCCATGGAATGTTCTTTTTTTTGTAACGTCTTTTCGAAGTCCGTTATGACAAAACAGTTTCTCCTTTACGATGGGTTAGACCACACGTATAGGGTGGCCCAGTGCCCACTCTGTTCTCGCGGCGGACAGTCACCGTAGTAATTACGACCAGTTAATAGTATTGTTAGATAATTAGAGGCAATCTTCATAACAGTGTAATGATCAATCTTGTTGTCCTCCTGCGTTCATAAAATGATTCTTGTTGTGTGCCGTGTAATAATGTACTTTAAAACAACCTGTGTCAATTGTTATGCGCGTGACCGGATTTACCGCCAACATTAGTGTACTATAAAACCATTCTTATTAATAATCAATAGTAATCAATAAACCAAATAATATCGTGAACAGGCTTGAGTATCCTTTGTGTCATATAGATTACGTTGTCGAAGTGATATTAAGATAACATTTGGAGTTTTTTTGAGTAATGTAGCATTTGTGTGCTTTTGGGCGTGGTCGTTGCAGTTGCCGCCATTTTTCATATCCGTGTGAAATAAGATAATCCCTTGTTTCTGAACTACTTTTCATTGTTAGGATTCATAAAAGAATCACTTAAACAATTCTTTATACTTGCTCAGTGATATAAATTTAACTAAAACAAGAATGGGTTCCGAAGGAACGAATACCTCTTCAACGCGAGAGTCTGTATATTGCGCATCAGTAGTTTATCAATGAACACTCATTCTTATGAGAACGAGATGATCCTCTCTTAACTATTCTGGTTATGACCCTTGTTATGAGAGTGATTAAATGACCACCCGTATATGCTTGGACAGACTATGGAAATAGTGACGCCTTATTCCTTTGGCACTGAGAATAGTGTGGAAACGTAAATTATTTCTCTTATCACTTGTGAAGTGGCGATCTCTTCGTCCTGAGGACAGGATCTATCTGATTCTGACATCACCACATTCCTGTACGTCTTTGAGTATAACCAGCGACCGCCATAGAAGCATCAGAGTATGTCTCTTCCACGATCCTGCCTTCTGCCGTCTATGTGTGCAAAATACGTCATCTATAACATACTCGTCTTTGTGTTATTCAACTCCTGCTCGCCGTCTATCTGTAAGTGACTATATTACTCCTGTATATGGTATATAATGATGATTTTTTCATAACTAAGTTCATATTATCATTGAACTATCTATATATTGATTTCCTTTGTGTAATAATATAAGAATTTGAGTATGAATGAAGAGTGAATGATTCCAATTACATTTAATAGACCACACGATAATCCTGGTATTGATTTATATTTGTAATACCAAGGTTGGTGTATTTAATAATTACCATTGTGTGTTTTACTGTCTCTATCCAAATATGGCAATACTTTCATAATTTTGCGTATTGTATGGAATAGTATTCCCTACAGATTTACTTTGAAAGTAACTGTCTTGTTATGTAATGTATATGTTTACACAATAAATGTAAATCACTTACCATCCGATATCTTTCTATCGAAATTCATTTTGTATACCCACCAGTAGATTCAATACTCTTAATAATACTAAAGTACATCTCTCCGCCTCCTTGTATATAATCTTCCAATAACCTAGTTTATACTCGGAGTAGTTATGTAACAAAGGTTCGAATCCTGGACCAACCCTTGGGAGGAAGACCATATTAACTCACTATGAAGGCAGCCAAGAGCTAAATTAAAGGCTCCATTGATAGAAATGAAACAGCCTCTTTCTTTGAAGGGTATGAAGTACTTTTGATAATCTTAGTTTCACATGATATATATATAATTTTGTTGTTTACATGGATATGTCTATAAATTTACTTTGATACATAATATGAAGATTCTATTCAATAAGTTATAAATGGTATACTGAAGGAGTAAGGTGTTCCTGGTAACCTGACTGCTTATGGACTTAAGGGTAAGCATGACACAGAGGCCTCTCTCGCCCAGAGCCAAGTAAAAAAGGGCCCTATACACTTGTAAGAAACCCCTAGACATAAACACGAGTATAGACCTTTTACTTCTTAATATCTCTAGACTACTTAACGAGCATATAGATCTATATTTATAACAGTATTACTCTACAGAATATGTATTTTGCTTCTTATAGTTCAGTTTGAAACTTTGTTCATTGTTCTAATTTTGCTTTTGTAATAAATTGTGTGTTCGACCGTTGGACGAAGCATAATTTACTTGTTATGTGAGAGCGTGGTTAATGGAAACCACACACGTAGCAATTTGGATGCTCGTCTCTCACGTAGCAAGCAATATGGATATTTGTTAAAAAAATAGTTTGCTGACGACCTCAATTGTGAGAGATGCCATGATAATTGAAGAAGAGGGGGAGAGAAGTAAAAACTGTTGTGAAAATAGGTAATTATGTGAAAATTTTGAAATACTGTATAAATAATATTAAATTAGTGAAACAATGTAAAAAATAAATTTTGCCTGATAACTCCATAGAATGGTTCACTTATTTATATCATTTTATTTTAACTATGTCAATAAATTATTACATAGGTTTTATCAAGACCGACAAAGTCTGTTTCAGGAGAAATAATCTTTCAAAGTTTAGCTGACGTGAAGTCGAGGGAAGAATAAATAATTAATTACACGTAATCTCTTTAATATTCACACCAAGAACATATTGTGATTTAAATGCTTTCTACCCGACAGCTAAAATAATAATATCAACAAAGTGGTTAGATAATCGAATTATTCTATACTGATAATGTACAAGTTTTGATATAAAGCTATATGCATTATCGGTTTCGTTTTCGACTAAAAACTAGAAGAATTCTTCTCCAATACTATAAACTTCGAATACCTGCAGTTAAATTGTTTATGAACATATATGTTTTACATATTTAGAACTACTCCAGATTAATCATTCCAATTGATCACATTTATCCATAGTCAACCTATTTGAATAGGTATTAACTAGATAGGTATGTTGTATATGGTAAACATATTATGTGAACTTCCTAAAGGACTGCACAACGCAGAGTTTCGACGCTTATGAATCGACTAAGGCTTTGTTTAGAGTACTCTTTAAACCTAGGTAACATTCCCAATTCTTCTGTGTCATGCTTATCACATGACTTGAAAATTTTGAAAGTTGTATATATGTTACAACTCAAACATATGTTTTATTTTTTTATTTTTATAGTTTCACATTTAAAACAATACATTTTTTAATTACCGGTTGTGATGACATTAATAAAAATACAGATAGCTAGGTATATTTAAATACACCCGGGTGAAAAAATCGTGTATGTAATTTAATACTTCTTTGTGCACTGATAAATGAAGTCGTATTAACATATTAATATTTTATTTTCAGTAAGCGCATATTTCAGTTTTATACTTTAAACAGTAACTTTACAAGACAGTGTTCTTTAAAAGCTTATCGTAAGATAGGAAAAATAAGATACATTTTCCATAAAATCTTAAATTCATTCATAATGTCACTTGAGAATTCCGCGAATGAAATACTAAGTCCACTACCCATTCGTGGTAATATCGTCATAATAGATTGACAGAGAATTAATAAAAATTGCCGACAATCTATAATTGTACGAAATAATTTAGTCGGACTCAAATTTTCCTTCATATAAAATTTAAATAATATATTTTTAAATATAAATCTTCCTAATTATAATTATAAAGGTGTCTCCTTGAAGTTTCATAAAAAAGACAGCGTTGTCTTCTCAAATTATATCAGAATTTTATTATTTACCTTGAGGGCTCGTTATTACTTCTAAGATAAGATTTTTTATTAATATAATTTTTGCGTAGGTAGTCAAGATAATTATTTACGTTAGTGTCAAATAAAATATGCTTTGTTACTTAAGCCTACATAAGATTTTCATATTTTTGTCGTGTTTGTTATGTAATTGTTTTGTTCCTGAGTTTTTTTTTTTGTAAAATGTCATGATATTTTTGTAGATGTACAAAATGTTTCAGTATACTTTTTGATTACAATTTTCAGGTTTGTACATCCACGTTTTTTTTATATATGTAAATCTTAATCACAGACGCGACTGCAAATCGGAAATACGGAAGAAAAGTGCATCCAAATTATAACGAAATTCATGAAACTTTTTTCAAAAAAAGTTTATCTTTTATTGTTATAAAAAATTTCAGACTTCTGAGCTATCCAAATTGTCGTAGAGTTTTCTTGAATGGTTTTTCGTGATCTCTTGAAAATGTTGAATCTCTTGAAAAAATGTACATACTATAGTGAAAACGTTTTTTCATACTATTGATATTAATTAACTAACAAATAATTTTTTTTTTATTATTTTGTGGTCTCAAAATTAATTGCGATGAAAATATGTTTCGTATGTGACTTAAAAATCTTATTTTTCGTTGGTACGAGAGAAAGATTTACGTGTTTGTTACATGCAGCTATTCTGCTGGTTACTCCACTTGTGGGATATATACATGCCATGATGATGTAGTAGAAGTAGTACTTTTAAATCACATAACGCAGCCTATCTCCTCACATTTTGTTCACATGGCATTACATAAAATTCAAAAAGAAAAAAAATGAAATACTCTTTTTGAAATAAGTTCTCTTAGAATTTGAAAATATTAAAGGGATAGCATTTTTACATAATGTATCGACAATAAACAAATAAAGCACGTAAAAAAATCAAGTAAGCTTTGATAATTAAAATATCGATGAATAAATATGTTTTATTCGAACATCATCATTAGTCTATTCGACATTTAAAAAATCTCGATGATTTTATTTTAAGTTATCAAAAAAATGCTAATATTTTAAATAAACCTATATCTCGAAAATGTTTTCACTTCATTAAAACACACAATTCACTGTATAGATACATTGCGTTGACATTTTTACAGATATTTTAAGCTGCTGTGTAAATACCTTCATTTACTCATTTCATTTAAATTTTATTGACAAATTAATCGGTTTAATTTCTTCAGTAAAGTGCACAAACCTTTTTATAATTGGCTCGTTAATAAAACAAATTGTATGAAAATGTGAAACTTTGAGGGTTGAAAGGCAATATTTTATTAATTTTATTATATTATTATTATACCGACTACAACAAGTCGTTGAAGCGTTTATTCTAAATCGTTAAAAGTTTTATTAAAAATATAATTTAATGGTCAGTTAAATTTTATTTTATGAAATGATCTATTTTATATTTTGATTGGATTTTTAATGTGACACCCACAACATTTGAATGAGAAGTTAAACAGTTTTTTTTATATTGTATCGGTGGACAAGAAGTAGAACTTTACATTGCGATAAATAATAAAAAAGAAGTGTTTTTTTGCTATGGATTTTTTGAGAGAGACATTTTACTAGTTCTTGAATTATTTTACCAATACACTACTAAACTATACCATGCCCCATGTGGGGTAGGCAGAGAGAACGAAACAACATATAGATCTTTAGCTTCGTCTACATTAATACAATTTCTGATACACGCACGTCGATTTCTCTTGCTCAACACACGGCCGTCCTTGAGAATTTGATCCACGTGATCAAGGCACGTGGTTCTCGGACGCCCGCGCATCCTCACACGTTTTTTTTCAGACAAATATATCTTCTTTGTCATCCTTTCCTCAACGATTCGTTCCACATGACCAAACCATCGTAACTTATTTCTGCGCATTTTATCCACAACACTTCTCTTGCATCCACTCATGCTTCTTATATCCTCATTCAACAGTTTATTAATTATTTTACATATTTTATTCTTTTTGCTCATCACCGGTTTTGTAAATAACAAACCGAAAAACTGAATTTAATACTACTACTACTACTTTACCATCACGGCATATCCCACAAGCGGGGTAGCCAGCAGACCAACTGCATATAAAACATGCAAGCTGTCTTCTCCGTGCCAATATAAAAGCAAGACATTCAGGATGGGTGGCAAACCTTATCGCTGAATTTAAGATGTAAAGTGTCTTATTTTTTTCGAACACCTGCCTTTTACAGGACACTCGAAAAAAATTTAATGACAGTCGAAAATTGGGAGGCCTACATACAAATTCTACTATTTTTGTGGCACAGGAATTAGTGGAATCTTCTGGTTACCCCAGTTATATGAGAATTGGCGACTGTCTAGCTACATATTTATATGCATTTTAAATTATAGTCTTACAAAAAGAGTCGCATACAATCCCCACAACATTTGTCATACTTATAGTGGTACGAATATCAAAATTTGAATTTCACTCAAATCACACGCGCATAAATTATTCATATAATGGAGTGTATTATAAAACAGTGTATCAAACAACAAAAATAAACACGTGTCGGTGTTTTTATTTAAATCTCAAAACATATTCTTGATCTTTTTAATAAATTGAAGATGCAATCCTTTGTTGTTCTTTCACTCGCTATTTCACTACACACTTCTATTATTTTGAATTCAGTATAGTTAAAACATCGATTAAATTATTTGAGTTTATTGAAGTTTGAATCATTGTTGCATAACACAGTCTATATATATTTTGGAACAATTTTTATGACACGTTCACGATTTTCGTACCTACGTGTATTATGGCTGAAGAATACATACATAATTTGAACGTTGTTTCTTAGTGCGTACGTTTGTGTGAGTGTGCGTGAAAATATTATTATCCCGATGAAGAATTAGTCAACTACTCTTCTCAGGTAGTTGTCGAGAGTCCTGAAAAAGTTTTTGAATAATATTATGTATAAAATATTTTACATATTCAATTCTGCATATTATGTCTTTTTGTCTTGTCTTCAATTTTATTTCCTCCAGTCTGCACTTAGCGCATGACAGTATTAGGTCGGATACTGAACTATTATCCAGTATTCAGTCGAATAGTAAATTAAAATTGTAATTATCATCGATGTTATCATGAAACGATATCAAAATAATCTGCGTGATAAACAGAAGGTACATACAAAAACAACATCATTATCTTTTCATTATCTATACCTATTTCTATTTAAGCCATCAGTGTATTTCCCACAGATGATGATATCTATGTACTTCACAGTAAATATTGCAATAACTTATGAGTAGAAGTTCTTATTATGGAACTGTATGAATTTAATTAGTGATTTCATTTGCTTTTCATCAACTTTCTTTTACTACACGGTTTGCAAGCTACAATTAAATTAAGTTGTATTGTAATCATTATCATCATCATCGCCCTCAACGCTCCTCAGAAACCAGCCTCCTCCATTCAGAGCGTCTCTGTGCCAATTGCGTCACCTCTTTCCACGACATTCCTTGCGCTCTGATATCGTTGTCATAGGAACGGTGTATTGTGAAAGAGGGACGCCCGGGACCGACGGAACCCCTGCGGACGGAAGAACAGTGCTCTTTTTGGCCAACTATCATTAGGCATTCTCAAAACATGACCCAGCCAGGACCATCGTCTCTCCTGTATTACGGATTCTCCTGTATTGTAATATATTTCCCTTTCTGTGCCGGTAAAGAAGGGATATCTTTCATTTATTGTATGTCAGTCACATCTTGATTTACATTTTTGGCATGAAGAGGATAAATCGCATGTTTATTACATGCAGTTAGTCCTATGGCTACCCACTTGAGGAAATGCCATGACGGTATTTATATATACATGTATGTAATATATTATTAACATTATAATTTCATATCCATATAAATGTGAATCTTGTTTTTTGCGATCATTATGAAAATTCTTCTCTATCCTACATAACCCGGAACGACGAAAATCGTATTCCGGTCCAATCCAGAATGTTACGTAGCCATGACATTTGCCTGCTACCCATTCCACAATCTTGGCTTGTATCGAGAGAAAGTAAGCAATATTTTTGGCGCTGTAAAACAATGAAAATAAACATGTACATTTTCTACATTATCACTGTTAATTGATACCGTCCAACTAAACTTATCAATATGCATCATTATTTCTATCTAGATCTTTGAGAAAGAAAATAGGCCATTCCACTCAAGAGTAGCCAATTTGTGTTGAAAATATATCTAATATTTTTACAAATTTTCACAACCGTGAGAAAACAAACCGATCGTTAGCTATTTGACATTTTTATGATATGACGAACTAACGGTAAAAGCTTATACTAAACTTGCAAACAAAGTCTGTAGAAAAAATCTGTAGGAAGATGTCGAAATATTGTACAATAATAATATTTATATGTCTTGAGCACAATTATTATGCTACACATTTTTTTGCAGACGATGTTGTATTATCATTTTACATCACGTTAGTTTTGAATAATTTAAATAATTTTCGTTTAAAATATTTCTATTTCCCAAGTTCTGTATCTCAGCGTGCGCTGAATATCAAATAAGATCGCATAATAATACCGTAGTTTAGACTACATTATGTATTACCGCAGTTTTTCAGAAAATTTACTCCTAAAAATGTGATGAAATTATTTAAGCATTCTGCCGCCTTACTGCCTTGTGTCGACAATGTGTTAAACGTGTATAATTTTCATAAACCTACTTACATATTTTAATTATATTTTTTCATATTATACAAAGCTGTTTATGATGATTTAAAAAAAAAATCTCCAGATTTTTTATGCTTGATTTAAACAATCAATGTGTACTTAAACTGATAAATCCGTTAACAAAGGATTTTTTTTTATTTTCGAGTCTTTGCATAAAAATCAGTTCTACCTAGTATGTTTTTAAAAAAAAGTGAATTATTTAAACTATTCATTCATTCATTCATCGCCCTCAACGGTCCTCTCGGGAACACAGGGCAGAAACCAGCCTCCTCCATTTAGAGCGTCTGCGCCAATTGCGTCACCTCTTTCCACGTCATTCCCTATATATAAACTATAGCCAACAATTAAATCAAAACAAATAATGGCAACTCTTATATTAAAAAAAACGCAACAAATTAATTTAAAACACTTAACAAAATAATATGTAACATGTATATAATTAGTTATCAATATTTGTATTTATGTACTGTGTCATATGTGTACTAATGTTTTTTGAACACTGTTAATGTATTTTGTTTTAAGTTGCTCATTAATTTGTGATTAAATATGAACAAAAAGCGTATTTAAAATATAATCTGAACAATCTATTGAATGGAAATTTTAACAAAAGTTGTGAACAAAATTAATTAAACAATAGTTTTCAAAGCTTTGAATGATTTTCGCACAACGTTTGTTTATTGATTTTCTAATTTTAATGTTTTATGAGTAACTTTCATAGATTTTACAAAGCCATAAAGCAGCGTGATAGAGTGAGGAATGAGGATATTAGAAGAATGAATGGATGCAAGAGGAGTGTTGTGGATAGAATGCGTGTAAATAAATTGAGATGGTTTGGTCATGTGGAACGAATGGAAGAGGAAAGAATGACAAAGAGGATATACTTGGCCGTAAAGAGGGGTGTGAGGAAGCGCGTGCGTCCGAGAACTACATGGCTTGAACATGTAGATCAAATTCTCAAAGAAGGCCGTGTTTTGAGTAAGAGAAATCTTATATGTAAACGAACTAAAATATGTATACGGGGATTAGTATTGATAAGTTTATTATAATGGGACTAAAGTTGATCATATTTATATTGTGATAAAGTTAAAATATAAAGAAAAAAGTAAAAGTAATTATGATTACAATACAATGTAATAACATAAACTTTATCATGCAAGGTCTGAAAAAGTAATATTGAAGGAGTTTACTTACATTATCTTGGATTAGGTTACATTGAACTATTATTGTACCTAACAAAGCCGTACTCATTAGGAAAATGGATATAGACTTAAACTTAACCCTAACTAAATAAATCAATACATTCACAAACTTTAACTAATAATAATATATTTTTTATGATGCACCTAGGTTCATAAATTCAGTATTTTATCTTAAATTCAATCGTTGTCATTTTTTAGACAAATAAATTTATTTATTTATTCATTAATTTTAAGTACAAAACAGACAATAACTACATATATAAAGTATAGAAAAAAGGTTTATCTCTTTCAGAGATCAGCTATCATCCAACACCATGCGCCACAATTAATTAAAAAACAGGTACTCAACATTCCGGTCATCTTAACATGCCTACATATACAGTCTCGCTCGCTCACTCAATCATTACACTAGAACAAAAACACAAGTCATTAATAAAAAATCAATGGGAAGGGGGGGGGGGGTGATTACTGCATACCTGTTGATTCATTCACAAGTGACATTTGTTAGGAATAGTTGTAGTCAGGTACAAAGTAACAATGTTTGTTTCTGTGTTTTAAGCATTACTTAGTCAGGTTTAACACCTTGAACAGCAGAGTTATTCCTTTTCTATGAGTACAATTAATAAAGTATTATATTATTATATTAATTAATTTGTAATGAAAGGTATTACGAGCAAGTCAAAACCTTTTTATGTTCATACATAATATTAAAGATAATATCCTAATACATTGTACCAAAAACTTTGTTCTATAATGTACTTATGAGTGATTAATCCATTGTATTTTGGATTTATTCAATAATTGTGTTTTCAAATATTATTAGAAATATCGGATTATTTTTCTTTATTGATTTTATAAAATGTATGGGTTCTGTCATCAGTATTTACGTATCTTTTTTTGTATACACACTATCTTCTTCTTCTCTACGTGTCTTGTCGGGTCCCCCCGACGTTGACGACCACCTGGGAGAAATCTTTCCTGTTCTGGACAGCACGAAACAGCTCCTCCACACCTCTCATTTCGGTCCACTTCTGAATGTTTTGGAGCCGGGAAAACTTCTTCCAACCCCTCTACGGCCCTCAATCTTCCCTTCTACGATTAGTTTTAGGGTGGCATATTTTTCTCCTCTCATAATGTGACCAAAATGTGAAGTTTTACGGAGCTTGATTGTTGTGAACAATTCTCTATGAGCATTTGCTCTACGTAATACTTCAAGATATTCTTAACTATAAGAGTTGTACATATTTCATTTCAGAAAATTCATAATTTTATCTAAAACTTTCATGTTTAAAAAAAAATCAATTATCTTTGAGTGATTCTAACTAAGTTTAACAAACTGAAGCTCAGTTTGCCTTTAATTTTTCACTTCTCAGCATTATACAACCAGATAAGTCTCCATATGATCAGTCATGATCACACAAAAACTTAACAGTCTAATGCCGGAAAAATTCACCTATCCAGATATACAGGATATCAAAGGATAAGGCTCAGAACGCGGGTTCAAAATACCAGCATTGTGCCTGAAATATCTGTGTTCAAAAACTTTTTTACAATACTACAAGTTTTTGAATTTTAATGTACAAATTAACCGGTAAATCTATTTTTTGTAAATTATTTATTAAAGATTTCGGAGTTACCCCTGTAGCTGACATGACTAAAGGTATTATATAAACGGGCCTAGAATGCCAAATATTTTTTATTTCTCCTGCTAGTTCTGTATATTTACGTATTTTTTCTGTGACGGTTGTTTGTATATTATGTGTATTTGGGACAGCGATGTCTATTAGGTACGTTATTTTATTACGTTTATCATGTAATACTAAATCGGGTCTATTATGATGTATTTGTCTATCAGTTATTATTGTTTTATCATAATAGTTTGTGTTTTAGTTTCTTAATATTTATTATTTGTTAATAGATTTTCTCTCTCTCTTATGATTGACATCTATTATTAAAAGTTGCAAGTTTGTGTTCATTATGCGCTCTAGTAAGTCGTGGATCCTTTATCGTCTGTCTATTGATTGAAGTTTATATTGTTGTCATTTATTGTTTGAGCTTTTTATGTCTCTTAAGAATTAAAAAAAAACATTAAAAACTTCAACTTTACAATACACACTTTTAATTTTATTGTTGTAGACAATATTAAAAAAAGAGTGGGTATTGAAAGTTTTAATTTTTAATTCATCCAATATGGAGAATTATACAAAATCAATGAAGTTTTTTTATAGATTGGCGTATTTATGGAATAATTTTTGTACACCTTTTCAAATTAGAATCGTTATCCATACAATTTAAGATCTGTGGTTCTGAATTTCAATTTAAAAAAAATCATAGAAAGAATTTTTATACATTTAAAATGAATAGGTATCTACCTAAAAAATAATTTAGTACGTACATAATTATATTACGTTTAGCAGATAATTTATAAACAAATCTGTGTTACGTATATTGTTCAACATAAATTAATTTTATTTTTTTACACCATACGATGACACACTTGGACAATTACGGGAGTTTGTAAAGAGATAATCATTCATTGATTGTTAGGTGGTACGAAATTCGCTGGGTCAGCTAGTCTAATAATATAGTATCTAACACTACAGAATAATTTATATCAATGCTCACCTTCTCCTAATTTCGATTGGAAATTAATCGTAGGTGCGGTTGCTGTGGTTTGATGGTAAAGTTTTGAGCTTTCAATTGAGAAATTCTAGATCCGATTCTTCTCGCCTTATGTGGTGTTCTCACTTTGGCGAATATCGCCAGGCACCAAAATATCGCCAGCCATTTGAACCGTGTGAACAAAATGACAGCTAGTCTGAAACGATAAAAACCAGTAGAAACGATATCGTCTCGAGTTGAACACCTTCCAACATTTTCGGCCGATTGAACGATTCGCGCATGCGCAGATGTGCGCGGCGTGCGTATCTATGTTAAAAACTTTATAGCCTATAAATTTTATAATGTTTCCCGCTTCGTGACAGCTGTTATCTTTGTTGTTAGTTTGTGGCGTTTGTTTCCTTAATTAAAAGGCGCCTCATAACCTCTACTATAACATTTTCGACTAAAAATAAACACTTCGCGATCTCCATCTCGACGCCATTTTGAAAACAGTGTCAAAATCAAAGCGCATCTGACAGATCGTTTCTATATCGGTGGACTGTGTGAACAGGTGTAACGATCAATGGATGTCCGGCGAATTTTGTTTTTTCGCCTGGCGATATATTTTGAAATTCGCCTGGCAATATTCGCCAAATGTGAACACCCCATTACCGATATGAATATTGATAGGTATATTGTATCTTACTGATTTATGAAAATGGTAGTCAATTTTATCCCATTAAGATTTAGGAGAAGCAAATTTTTAAAAATTTTGCTATAAATATTCGTGGATTTTAATTATTAATACCATTAATTTTTTGTGATAATATAAAATGGTTCTTTTCATCAAAATAATAATGAGCTGATGATATTTAGCAAGCTAAAGTATTAAAATAATTGAACGGAAGTGATATCGAATTTCAGATTTTTTAAAATTTTATTATCTTTTCCCTTATTTCAGAAAATAAACACTAAAATATTTTTTTAATTAAAGAATTATTTATATTTGTAATCATTACAGGTCTTACTTTATTTTTTTATCAAACGAATATTGTGTTTTGAGTAATTTTATGAACCAAGGAAAACACTTCCCGGAACCATAAGAATGAATATGCTTTAGAGTTTTTGATAATAAAACAAAGATTTATATTTACAACTGCATATTGAAACCTTATGATCCTGAAATATCTTCACTTTCATAGCATTGTTCAACACATGTGCTACATAGATTGTGTTCTATAAATAATTATTGTTTACAAACACGGTGAAAAGAAGAGAGTTTATACTTAGAGAGGGCATAAATTTCCATATTAGGTAGGTACTTGACTAGTAAAGGATAAGAATATTTATGGCTTGACCTAAAAAATATGTAAACAATTATAAGATATTAAACAGTTAGTTAATTAAATAATTCGATGTTATTAAACGTTACTCACTGTAAACAAAATATTTAACAACTATTTAACTAATCTCGTTAAAAACAAAGTTTCCTTTAGTTGTAAAACTGGAACATGACCAGTTATACACTTATAATTGGTATTCATTTGTATATTGTAGCAATTAGATGTTAATTAGAACTATATACAAAGTTTCAAGTTGCAGGACATTATAAATTTTTCGTAGGTACTCAGAATATGATCGTTGAAATATTTTATGAGTATTTTAATTACTTTACGGACATAAAATTTGTCACATGAAAGTTTAATATTGAAAAATATTATATGCTTATATAAAGGTATGCAGAATATTCTTTATATACCTATATTTATAAAAAAAACTTTAATTTTTTTTCTATTCCTTCTTCATTCCATCACGGCATCTCCCATAAGTGGTGCAGCTATTGCACCAACTGCACATAATCTAATATATAAAATTCTCGTGTCACGGTGTTTGTTATCATACTCCCCCGAAACGGCTCGACCGCTTTTGATGTGCTTGTTGGGTAGATCTGAGAGTCGGCCAACATCTATTTTTCATACTCCTAAAAGTAAAGGGTGGTCCACCCCGATTTTTTTTGGACATTTTTATTTTTATTTTTTAATGGTGAGGCATTATAAAATACATACAGCCCTAAATTTTCACCCTTCTACCATCAGCCCCTATTTTTTTAATAGCGATATTAGTACATGGCAAATTTATATGGCAAAACAACGTTTGCAGGGTCAGCTAGTATACATAATAAAAATTAGCTTACTCTTTGCTTATAAAAAATAATAAGTTCAGAATGAATTCCATACTTAGGTACTTCATCGCTAAATGTAAGATGATTTTTCTATTTACATCTTGTTAACAAATACATGATTTTTACGAGACACTTAAAAACTTACATGACATAGTTATTCTTTGCCGGAGATTTCACGGAATAAAAAAGCTTATATTTTATAATCTTACCTATAATCTACTAAACGTTTATTGCAATTTCATGTGAATTAAATATAATAATATATATTTAATATAAAAAGTGTCTAGAGACGCTAGTAATTTACAAAGTTAAAATGTCACATATATTTTATTAAAATTGAAAAGAATACAACCTTTAGGTTTTCTTGTACGTATCCATCTGTATTTCGTTAAAGTACGGCATTTATTTAGATTTTTTTGCAAATAAACTTAAAAATATTTTTCTAAAAAACAACAATGAGAGAAATGTACCTAAGAAATAGACAAAACGTTATTAATAACATATGGAAGTGTTATTTATGGTAAAACATACGTAATTTCGAATTGATAAAACTTTGAATTATCACGTGTAATTTCGTGATGATGGGAAAAATAATAATTTTGTGTTCGATCCTTTTTTTATATACGGCACATTATTTACGATTGGTTATCCTCCAATGTGTAGTGTGGACAGGATAAATGGATGAAATATTATACCCGCGTACTTAGAGATTAAAGCTGAACGGATATCCTGCAACTATCATCATATAGTTTAAGTATTCAGCCGGATAGTGATTATATTCAACACAATTGCTGGATATAGGCCTCTTCAAAACTTTTCCACACTTTCCTATCTCGAGGAACACGATACCACTGTTTTTGTATCATCAGGACAATAACGTCAACCCATATTTTTTGGAGTCTTTCAACGCTTCTTTTATCCTCCTACGGCCTCCATTCAAGAATTCTTAAAGTCCATCTGCCATCCTCTCGTCTTACCACATGACCAGCCCATTACCATTTCAGCTTGGAGATTTTATTAACAACGTTGACGACGATAATAATAATATTAAAAATTTATTTTATTTGATGATTTAAAATACAGTTAGACAAAATTTAACATATTTTTTGTGCAATGTGCACTATATAATATACCTAATATTTGGGAAAATTTATTCTTCATAACTTTCACTCGCTTACTCTGCTTTGCTCCTCACAGATGAGTTCTATTAAATCTCTATCTACTTTTCTGAAACCATCGCGGTATTTCCCACAAATGGGGTAGCCAGTGGACTAATTGAATGAAAACATGTAGGTTCCAATCCAATAAATTATGCAGTTTTTTTTCTTTGTGTGTATAAATATTGAGACATTCAGAGTAATCGCCGAATCTCAATTGTTCTTTTTATTTATTCATTCATTACTGTACATTGATCACAATACATACAATTTTATAGAGAATTGCATTCAAAGAGATATAATTAATATGCAGAGGGCGAGCTTATCACAAAGGCACGATCTCTTCCAACCAATTCAAACAACCAAACTCATCGTTGAAGTGATAATCTCTTATTCGTTTTGTTCGTCATGGCAGTGGCTAAATATCCGGCAGTCGAATACCACTCAGCTATCTGATATAGAATCTGACCGAATATCCATTATCAAGTCAGTATCCGTTTCATCACTATCGGAGATCGTCTCCAGTTACACATTAAGGTTTTATTAGCTACTGACATACTACGTACTGCGTAAATATTACATATATACTACGTTTATATACGTCTATAAGTACAAAGGGATGATATTTCTCCTACATATGGGTGACCTCATTCCTAAGTTCTGACGTACATAAGAAAATATTTCGAATGAAAAGGATTTTATTTGATGATGGTTAACATTCTTCTTTATAATCTTTATCTTTAATATTCCTCTCAAGATCATAGGAAGAAATAATCCTTTGTCATTTCACAGTGTTTTTGCGCATATAACATTGTCAATTCTTTTGGAATTGAATGGAATGATAGCTTATACACAATATTAAATGTTTAAAACAATAAAGGCTTGTTTCGACAAGTTTGATATTCCTGACAAACGCAATAAGAATATTTGCAAATAATATAGATAAGAAAATTTGTAATAAAGAATATTTGTTATAAATTTTCTCACTCTCCCATTGTTTGTTCATAAGAATTATTGTAATAAATTTTCTCAAAGGCAAAATTTGACTTTTTATCAAAAATGCTTTTAGAACTAACAATTCAAAAACAAAACCTATCTTGTTCTAACTGTCAGATAAAAAAAAACATATTTTCAAAATTGTGTAAATATAAAAATAATCTCTCTTATACTGGTGACTTAATTATTAATTTTTCCAAACCTGAAATTATGTATATAATCAAACTTCTCATTCAGTGGTTCAAATTATTTCAATTCTTCTAACCTTTGGAGGAGCTATTATTTTTGTTTACCTAATGATTTAAATAATTTAAAGTATTTTAATGCATACAAAAAAAATAAAGCCATTGGAAAGCTTTTGGCTTATGGAATAGTCTTTTTACTAACTAAAATAATTCTTCAAAATCTCTTCAGAATTGCAAATGTAGTGACCTTTTTAAAGTGCTAAGGCGTACTTACATTCTTTTAAAAGTATTACTTAAATAAAGTATTATATTAAGTAGATAAAATTTAAATGATATCATGATCGTAATGAAATCCTTGAGTAATATAAACGCACATAAACATTGTCTAAAAAAATAAAATTTAAATATATACTTGACAAAAAAAAACGTCTCTAAAGTGATAACAATAATACTGAGACATCTAGAAGAATATTTATACCGCCTTATCTATCTATTCAATTTAATTTTGCGTCTTTAAAATATATGACGTTATTTACATAAACAGTACTTATTTGAGCATTATGGTTACCGTTCTTACTATCATTAAACGAGTTCGAACAAACGAAAAAAAATAATTCCGTGAAATAAAATGGAAAATAAAACCCACAACAGTTTTGTCCGCATCAGCTTTAAAAATAATGAAACTTATAATTAGTATATTACTGTAAACTGTAAGAAGTGTAATGTTTAAATAAAAGTAACGAATGTTGATTATTATTAAGTGAACTGTAAGGAGTATAATAAAAGTAACTTGTCATTGATTTTCGTGTGAGTTCTTGTTAATAGTACGAGTATACGCAAATGGTATCATTGATAAATCCAAGAAATGATGATCAAGAGCTTAAAAGTACGAATGTTTCCGCTGCCAATATATTACTCTTTTGCAATAAAAACATTTTGATTAAAGTACCTAAGGGATGTTTGGAGACTTATTTTGGTTAATTTTAAAACTATGTTCACTAAAAATCCATGAACTCGACATGATAAAATAATTTTATGATTCAATTTAAAAATTATTTTTAAGTATGAAACCCACTCTTGCATTAAAAGCTTTCTCCACTTAGGGTACATTAGTAGTCAAGAACTTGTTTTCCAAAGGTAAAATAAAGGGTTTGAGGGCATTTCGTAAGTTTTTTAACCGTTTGTTGCTATAATTTCTAAACATTGCTAAGCATCATAAAACAAAACCTGTAACAATATTATTCAGTATTTAACATAATTCTTCAAATTCATACATAGTTTTTTGTAGTGTTAATAATTATACTAAGAAAATGTAAATGTGTTGTTTGATTATCGTGCTGAAGTTAAATATAGTGTAAAACTTTACACAACGTACCTTCAATGGGGACGGGGTTTATCTAAAGAGCGGGGAGGTTAATCAAATAAAAATCTTTTAAAAGGGAGGTTAATCAAATAAAAATCTTTAAAAAAGGACAATTTACTAAGGACAAGTTTCAGTTATCACAAAGTAATTTAAAGAGTCCAATTAATAAAGATCATCAAGTATAATAAAGTTTAATAAGATGGATACAATAATAGAAGTGGGATTTTATTTTTTAACATCCTCAGATTAAGTGTGTGTAAAATATAATCATAATTGTTTACTCTCTGTCCATACACATGACTTCGGTCTTTTTTGCATTGAAAAAATCTTACGTAAATATGTGATTATTATTGTACAATTGTAATGTAAATTTATGTATATTGTCTATGTTGGTATTTATAATAAATAAATAAAAAGGGAATGTTTTTTTTATATCGTTATCCTTCATTTTGGTTGTGTCCTTCAATCAATAATAAAGGATGTCACTCATACTCAAAGTCCAATTATGGTACGAAAAAGAAACCTGAATATTCATTATATTATATAGTAAGTTCACTATAAAAGATGTCGAACAGTCGTAGCTTCCAAATGCGAGTTGTTCTAACACGAACAGGCATTACATACTGACAGTTGTAAATTTCTGCCTATTCTGTTTTTGTTTTTTTGGGAATGCTTGATACAGTTTATTATTTATTACAGTTTATTTTAAGGAACAATACGCTTTCTTAAGATGCATGAAAAATATTATCGCAAGCCGTGTAAGTAATTAAAAAATTTGATTCCTACCAAAAAAATACCAATGTGTAATCAGCAATCACTGTTTACTAAATTAAAGTAAAAATGAATAGTTTTGTCCACTGTCCAGCAATTTTATAAACAAGTATTAAGTTGACATATTGTATTGAAATAAAATAAAAAATAATAAAAATATTCATGATTTTTATTTAAAAATAACTTTACGTTGAGGGGATTCCCGCCCACGCCTGCTTTGGAGTGTTAGAAAGAAACTTGTGTTCTACTTTTCTATTAAAATTCAATGTCACACGCCGCTGAATAGGGACAGCATCTCCCAAGTGACTAATTTTTTGTGGGATTACATTAAATTAATATCCCGATCAGGGGAAAGTTTACATAATTATTATGTCATGTCATTGTGGAAAATCGAATTTTAAAAATACCCATTATTAATCGCTGAATATTGACAGACATTCATCGAAAGAAGATCGTAAATATTTTTTTTAACGCCTGAAATTTATTTTTTATCCGGTGACTGATTCACAAGTATTTAACCATTAATCGATTCTTTAAACACCGCACAGTAGAAATGAGCTTTCTTAAGAATACAAATTGATATTATTCATTAAATTAATTTACTTCTCTATGACAATTCAATATTGGAAATTAGATTATATAACAGAGTCATCTGAGCCATAAGGAACTTTTATTTTTTACCCACTTTTAATTTATTGCACACGCTCGAACCACATGCATAATGTACTAATTGTTATCACCTATGTGTATTGATGCAGGAAATACAAAAATGCTTTTTATTTTTAATGGGTGGCGAATGAGTTATTGAGCGAAATTGGGGTGTGAAACAGACAGAATGCTTCCTTTATGTTTTAAAATTTAGAATCAAGATATAAATATGCGTTTAGGATGAGTGACGCTTATTTTGAGCGACGCTTATTTGAGCTTAACAAGTTAACTTGTAATGAAGCTTCACTTTACTTTTGCCTGACGATGAGAGCGGAAGCTCTTGAAAGTCGGCTCGCAAAAATAAATAAAGTCAATAGTGGAATAACTATATATTGTGTTTCATTTTAAAAATTATGAGGATGTTTAGATTTAACTTTTTATCAAATAGTCTATGTATTGTTATATCTATATTAATTGTTTTGTTAAATAAAATGAATAAATAAATAATTTTAATTATAATATATGTAATCAGACTATATTTGTAATAATATTAATCTAGACAATTTATTTTGCGCCGTTTTGTAAAACGAACCACTGCAAGAGTGCATTTGAAGTTTTTTATTTTTTTTTCTTTAAATTAAAACTTAACATTGCTTGGTTCAGCTCCAAAGCTTTAAATTAAAAAAAAAACAAACCTTAATTTGGTAACGTAAACACTTTAAGCTGTCTCATTAATTTTATTTTCATTGACTTTATTATTTCATTAAATTTATCCTTGTTATGGATGCTCTGTTTAATTGCTTTGGAGGAAATATCGTTTAGGTTAATAGCTTCGATATGTTGTAATATATTATTCCCTTACTAAGTACTTACCTAATTGATTTTAATATGAATGGTGTTATACAAAAATGTGCTAACATATAACATTGAAATAAAAACAGGTCGTGTCAAAATCAAAGTTTGATATCCAATTCTTATTTGCTACCTGGAATAACAGTCAAATCACGAGCTCACGTCATTATGGTGGTAACGACAATATAAGGTCGACAATTCGAATAATTTAAATACCATCATCACATATCCTTTAAATGGGGTATCCAGCAGAATAAATGCAAGATGCCTGATTTGCGCCAGTAAATGAAACAACATTCAAGATGGATGGCATCCTTTATACCTTCCTTTTACAAGACACTCATAAAAATACAAACTCATCTGAAACACTTAATGTCATAACATAAAACGCTGGGAGTAACTCATGCAATATTAACTCACTCACTATTAGTATTAACTCACAAATTATTATTTTCTGTAATATCTCTAATACAGGGGAAACGATGCGATGGTTCTGTTTGGGCCATGTTTTGGGAAGGTTTAATGATAGTCAAAAAGAACACTATTTATTCGTACACAAGGTTTTTGACGGCTAGGACGTCCCTCTTTCACAATTCACTGTTCTTATTATAGCGACATTAGAACTTTAGAAATTTTGCAAGAAGAAGTTACTTGATTAGCGAAAAGACGCTCTGAAAGGACAATGCTGATGGTTTGTGTTGTGTACTCTCAAGAGGTATGTTGGTTAACACATTGTTGTTTTACATAATCTTCGCAGAACAGTATTGAAAATCTACATTCGTCCTGAAAATTAATTAAAGCCCAAGTTTACATAGTGTTTTTTAATGTGAATGTAACATTTTTTTAACAGAGAAGGCACCTTTTATTACATTTATTACCTTTAGGGAAGTTATTTTTACCTACATTGTAAAAATGCATGTTATAGGAAAGAAAATACTTGTACTGCTACTATACAATTACGTCAAATCCCACAACTGACGTAGCCTAAGGACTAACCGCAAACAATAAACACGCAGATTGTCCTCTCCATACCAATTAATAATAATACATTCAGGATTTATTCACTGGTCTATAGGTTACGATATAAGGACATTGTCAATCGGATTGACAATGTCCTTATAAGACGAAAGACGTCTCTCTCAATAAAGAACAAATTTTATTTTTTAATTTCATTTAATATATTCATTTTTTTAATTTCACATTCAGGATGGGTGGCATGCCTAATCACAGAACTGTATTTGCCAATTTTTTTGAACGTGAGACAATTTACATCTTCAATCATAAAAACAATTGACTCGTTCATAGAAATACATTCACATTAAATCCAAATACTACACGTCATATTATATTTATGAATAAGTAGTAGTAATATTGATTTTGAAATTAGGTACGAGTATTATGATATACGTCGCTGCATACTGGAGTGGCAAGGTCTGAAGTCCAGACCCGAAAGGTAAGTAAGCTACACTTGTGAAACCGATATCCAACACAAATAAAATGGGGTCTCAAGTAGACCCCCATAACTACATCACGAGAGCAGAGGAGGAGGTAACAGCCCTCTTAACATTTATTTTTTGATGAAAACACAACAAAGATAAACAAAGATATTCAAAGTAGAACAATGAATAGTCTCAGTGGATTTATGGAATTATTATCCCACGCTTCAATTGAGATGGTGAAACTAATAGAAAATATTATACGTAAAGAGGAAACCATAGACGTCATGAACATGGAGTTAGAAAAATATAAAACATAATAAAATCAGAGTACAACAAGGAAGCCTTACGCTGCAGCATTGGAAAGCGGGATCACTTTTTGCAAAGATAAGATAATATGTGAAAAAGCATACCAAAAATAGAGGATAATGAACTTTAAGAGAATATCTTGAAAAATATAAACTTGTCGCAACTAAAAACAAAGTATTATTATAATCTTTCTTAGTAGAATATCAAGGAATAGTTCAATCGACAGATTTAAATGTCAAACAATCTTTTGACCAAAATTATAATTAGTGAAATTAGTAAATTAATTTAAGTCCAAGTCAGTTGTCCTATGCAGATGACTCAAGAAAAGGTATTTTAGAATAAATTATTAGTTTGAATTCAGTAGAACCGTTGTATATTATATAGGTATATACACAATTATTTAGTTCATTTAATCGCCCTCTTTCCAGAAACACAGGGCAGCAACATCTCTCTCGCACGACTTGATTTGTAAGTATTAGTAAATGCAAAGACATACTTTTATATATTTACTTATTTTATTATTATTTACATTGTTTACAATATTTGAAATCAATACATAGTATCATAAAAGTATCATTAATACATTTCAATGTACAGAGTTTATCGCTAGAGTTCCATGTTTTCCATCTAACCCGGTTATTAAAATAAAGTTACAAAAAACATACGAAGATTTATTTTCATTAAAAAAATTCACATGTGATAGTTTGAAAGATGAAACGTTAAATCAATTCAACGCATAAAGAAAAAATAATAAAATAAAATATAACATCAAATGATAAGTGTAGTGTATGGACTTTGTGCACTGCACCGTAAATTGTACCTTGGACCTTGTTTACAAGTAAACAGTGATAATGACTGAGTAGCAATACGCTACTGCCTATATAGGTTAGCCACCTATAGAGAACGACGCTCATTAATTGATAGAACCTTGACTTGCACTGTTAGGCTGCGTGTTTTGACAAATTGTGTTCGACAAATTATAATAGGAATTATTTATTGAATATATTGTGTAAATATAAAAATACGTGTCGTTATTCAAAAAGAACCTAATATTGTTATACTTGACCCAGTATACAATACGTGGCGCAGCCGGTAGTTCAAAATTGTCGTAAACATACAACAATAGTCTTTTTTTGCGCGCCGAAAGTTTTGTCGGCGGTACGCGGAAATAAAGAGTTGTAAGGCAGTCTACAGGAGTAGAAAGGAGGCAGGAGTCTCCAAAGCCAGATTAGCCAGCAGTGCAGGTAGCAGCAAAGAGACAGGAGTCTCAGAAGCCAGTTGGGCAAGGTTGCAGGTAGCAGCAGGGAGACAGGAGTCTCAAGAGCCAGTTGGAGAAGTTGCAGGTAGCAGCAGGGAGACAGGAAGTCTCAGGAGCCAGTTTGAGGCAAGGTGCAGGCAGCAGTGGGTAACAGGAGTCACCCAGCATCCAGGCGGAGCCAGTTGGTGGATCCAGGAAGCCAAGAGAGGAGAGGTCTTGCAGGTCAGCCAGGCGGAGTCCATTGCGGTTGCAAGGAAATCCAGAAGACCGGGGCGATTGGAGGAGTCTCTCATAAGTTAAGTCTTTTTTATTCTTAGTTGTTTTTGCCTGTGATTTTCCGAAATGACTTCGAGAAGTTTAGAGCCGTTTTGTCACAAGACAATGAGTTGGCCTTCTTACAGAACAAGGTGGGAGAACGCCTTATTATTAAATGATGAAAGTTGGACTGATGTGAAGAAGCGTGCTTTCTTCATAACATCGTTGTCCCAAGGCAGTTTCAAGCTACTGTCTGATCTGTGTTTTCCAGCTTCTGTGGAAAAACAGTCTTATAAAGAGTTGATTCAGTTATTTAATGGTTATTTTAAAGAGGAAAAAAGTGTATTTGAATCGCGTGAAATTTTTTTCAAGGCTACTCAAGGTCATTCGGAAAATGTTAAAGATTTTGCCTTAAGATTAAGAGAATTAAGTATAAATTGTGAGTTTGGTACTAGATTAGAAAGTAATATAAAAGATTTGTTTATAATCGGAATTAGAAATAAAGAGATTAAACAGCAGTTATTCTTGAAATGTGATAAAGATAGGGTATCTTTGAACGAAGCAGTTGCTTTGGCTTCTAGTTATGAGCACATACTAGAGAGAAAAATAGAAAAAGAGGAAGAAAATTTTGAAGAAATTAGCCAGATTTCCAGGCGAAACAATAATAGTTTCAGTAGTTCAAGTAGTACAGATACAGATTATAAGAAAAATAATCGACCGTCAAAATTTTCAAGGTTAAATTCAAATGTAAATACGAGTAGGTATAAGCATAATAAAAATGTTTCATGTTTTATTTGTAAGGGAAATCACTATAAAAGTGAATGTAAATTTAATAGAGAATTTTTTTGTAGAAAATGTAGATCTAAAGGGCATTTGAATGAAAATTGTTATAAGATACAAGGTATTTATAATTCGCAAGACACCGAAAACGATTTTATAAAATTAAATGTAAGAATTGAGAATAAAAATGTTGAATGTATTTTAGATTCGGGAGCGAATATTAGCTGTATATCTATTCAAAAATTGCAAGAAATATTCAACGAAAATAATATAATAGAGAAGTGTGATGAAATTAATTTATCTACGTATAGCGGGCACAGTTTGAATGTGTTAGGTATTAAACATTGTAAAATAAATCATAATGGAATGGAAAAAAATATTAAATTTGTTGTAACAGAGAGCGGGAATAAAATAATATTGGGTACAGATTTTATGCGTAGGTATAATATAGGGTACAAAGTACATAGCACGGAAGGCAGTGAATTAAACAATATTGTTGCATGTAAACCCATTGAAAATATTCCGAATTTCAGTGCGAACGCATCGCTTGCGTGTAATGTGAAACAACAAAAATTAGATTTTGTAAATAAAAATAATAGTTTTAATTCGAAATTAATTTTAGAGAGAAGTAAAAGTGATTATACATTGGAAAAAGTTGTTAAATATGTGGAAAAAAATAATTGGCCGTGCAAAAGACAGTTAAATGAATCTATTGCGAAGTTGTTTAATGTGAAGGAACATTTGACTGTGTACAAGGGTTATTTATTCTACAGAGATAGAATTGTTATTCCGGAATCAGTTCAAGGTATTGTGATAAATTATTTGTGTAAAAATTATTCAGTTATTGGGAAAATGAAATCATTTGTTAGAAGTTATTTTTATTGGGTCAATTTTAATATAGACATTGAGAATATAGTTAAGAATTTAGTGAAAAAGCGGAATAACAATAGATGTAAATGTTTGCATAAGTGTAGATATGAGGAAAGGTATGTAAATAGGGAAACTTATAAAGATAGTTCCAGGGGCTCGAAGTTTGTCTCGGGGAGGAAAAAGGAATTTAATTTGGGTACATCAGTACATGTCAAAGATCTCAGAAGTAAAAAGATGGTTTTGGGTAAAATTGAAAAGGTATTAGGCGATACAACTTTTCTTATTAGAATCAAAGGTACTGGTCAGCTCTGGAAAAGACATATGGATCGGATAGATGTGAGATCTGTGCATTGGGATGACAGTCCCTCTGATTAATGGTAGGAGTTTAGGTTCCCTCCCCCTGTTTGAGGGCAAAGCTCTCACCGGTTCTGAATTTTTCAGGTCAGATTGGAGGCCATTGGTGGGGACAGCTGAGACCCAGGACTTAGGCTGGTGGAAGACTTCATCTGGTGGCCCTGGACAGAAGGAAGAACTGGTCGGTCTGCGTGTACTCGTAATGTTTTGTTGTTATATATAGAATCATGAAATAAGTAGAGAACACAGTCACTCGCATAGAATTGTATAAAGATTGGAATATGTAGAATAGTAAGGTTTTCAAGATTGTGAGGGGAGAGTGTAGTGTATGGACTTTGTGCACTGCACCGTAAATTGTACCTTGGACCTTGTTTACAAGTAAACAGTGATAATGACTGAGTAGCAATACGCTACTGCCTATATAGGTTAGCCACCTATAGAGAACGACGCTCATTAATTGATAGAACCTTGACTTGCACTGTTAGGCTGCGTGTTTTGACAAATTGTGTTCGACAAATTATAATAGGAATTATTTATTGAATATATTGTGTAAATATAAAAATACGTGTCGTTATTCAAAAAGAACCTAATATTGTTATACTTGACCCAGTATACAATAATAAGTTTCTGAAATATTTTGAAATTGAAATAGTTAACAATTCACTGATTGTCGTTTTCACACAGCTGCTTTTGATAGACTGTGTTCAACATGATTCCTTTTATTAATATCATTTAATTAAGAGTACAATCGATAAAGGTTGATGATCTCTATCTGACTACATAATATCAAACACTTTATAAAATGGACGTATTGAAATTATATTAAATTCAACAAGCAACGAACAATTGAAATGTCAAAGTGTTATTCATGTTACTGTCAACATTATTTTATACTCTGCGGAATAATTACAATGGATAAAAAAAAGTTGTCACATACCAACCAATACGAGTTTAAATATAATTATTTTGTACTGCATTACAACATAATGCTTTGATAATCAAAAATATATACAATATATTTGTAACTAGTGTGTTTGAGTTTGTCGGTAGCCTGGAGGTGGAGTCTCGGTCTCGTTTACAAGAGGTGCGCGGCTCAATCCCAGGTGCCGGTAAACTACTCCCCTTTCACGACACAACCTTTTAGCCTTCTGTGAAAGGTATATAAGGATGTATTTGAATTCATGAAAAAATTCCAGAAATATATTTTTTTAGAAAAAAAAAACAAGTTTTGTTATTTATTTGAAATGTACATACGAGTAAATAATATAAAAATCACGACTTGAAACAAGTATATCAATTTAACAAGTATTAAATTTGATTTAATAAAACTTCCAAAAATATTTAAGAGTACCTACCTATATGTAGGATCAAATTGTTATCTCATAGATACTTCAAGTCTTTGAAGAGAACTTTTAAGATGGTTAATATCGCTTACAGACTATGAAAAGATAATTGACACACAAACTCGAGCAGAAAGTTTAAGTTCATAATATGATGTTCTCGTATGTACAAACATGTTCAAAACATTTGTTTTAGTTTGAGCCACCTAATATTCTTCAAATTGTCATGCATTTAATCACGGGTTCTTTGTTGTTTTATGTTAAATGTGTTCAGTCGGTTCGTATACCTGGTGATTTCTAAATTGGCTGATCTAAAAGGGCGTTCACATTTGTTCACTTTCACTCTGGATTATCATCCAAAATAAAAAGGTGTGAACAGGCGTTTCATTAATACTGATCACTAGCGAAGACGGAAGAAAGACCATAAACGAGTTTTATCCTAGTATTTGTCTTATTCTCTATGAATTAGTATTGAATTATCAAAATTATAATGCTGTCGAGAATTATATTAATTTATTTTAATTTCTAATTAGTGTTATTTTTCATTTCTTAATTATTTTTTTTACGAAAATACGTGAAACTACAAACAACATGACTGTGAGTGTTGATATGGTAGTGAAAGCATTGGATTAACAAGTGTGAATAGACGTGTTCACGTTCGAAGAACAGGTTGGATTGGAGACACTCTGGATGATCAACCAAAGTGAAGCAATGTGAATGCTACTTAAGTAGACTCACCTCAACCCGTGTAAAGGTATTCGAGAACTTTGAGCTTAATTTTCAACAATTTTTACACAGTGAATATTATTATTTTACAAATTTTATTCTAAAGTAGGAACTTAGTACTTAGCAAACAAACACTATTTTATAAGAAACAGCCTCTTGGAACTGCTTCCATTATATTAAAATGTTGAAAAAATAATATCTGAAAGCTATTCAAGACTTTTGTATTATTATTAATTTTATCCCAAAGTTCGTTGTTGCCGAGCTTTCACCTTAATACTTCTTACAAGTTTTAAGCTGAAGATTTTCGTTAGAATTTTATTTTGTTGTGTTTACTTTATTCAGTTTAATACAAATGAGCTTTCAAATCCGATTTATGAAATAAATATTGATTCAAAAACTTGAATTGATTAATTTTAATACGTTTCTTTATTTAATAAAACTTAATATTATCGACCCACGGAACTTGGTAAAAGTTTACGTTAAATTGATAAAAATGAAACACATATATTTTACTTCCACAATAACAAAGTGGAGGTTCTAAATATGTGTTTTGTTTAAGATATTAATTTAATAAAGGTAGTTTTCACAGAATATTATATATGTATCTATCTATCTATACCCTCACGCCGTGTCCTAGGAGGGGTTGGCAGAGAGAACGGAACGCCATATATATCTATCCTTACAAACTTCTTTCGCTTCCTCCACATTCATCCAGTTTCTCATGCATGTTCGCCGATTTCTCTTACTCAACACGCGGCCGTCCTTTAGGATTTGTTCCACGTGCTCAAGCCACGTGGTTCTTGGCCGTCCGCGCTTCCTCACAGCTCCTCTTTCAGACAAATACATCTTCTTCGTCATTCTTTCATCTTGCATTCGCTTAACATGTCCAAACCATCGTAACTTATTTACACGCATTCTATCCACAACACTCTTCTCGCGTCCGCTCATTCTCCTGATATCCTCATTCTTCACTCTATCCCGCAATGTTTTACCAACCATTCTTTTTAGTGAACGCATCTCCACGGCATTTATTCCACTCTCGTCCTTCTTCAACTACGTCCGCGTTTCACTTGCATACATAAGTGTCGGTACCAAAATGGTATTGTGCACCAGCATTTTAGCCATGTTCGACACATTGCTGTTGCTAACAATGGGTCGAAGTGCACCATTCACTCTAGCACCGGCGACTTTTCTTCGATTATATATGTAGGTATGTGTATAAAAATCGTTTTTTGGGTACTCACATACAGTAGTCTTGTAAGAGATTTCTTAGGTCTAGAAAAAGACCGTTATTAATAAAGGTAAAAATAAATTCAAATCAAGAATAACATACGATATTGCTTTGGTGTCGCTTAACAGTCTTTAGATCATTTCAAGGCAGCTGGAACAGAGTGCAGTCTTTCATTGCAGAGTTCATTCCTTAAACATTTTGCTTGCTCTTCAGATTATGTCCGTCACATCCAGCAAATTCTTTATTTATTCTCAAACGTAGTTGTAATACATGAACAATAAGTTGAAATTTATATTTATCTGCTTAATTTATTTTAACGGAACATTTTTATGGGCTTTCAATTATCTAAATGATAATGATGCATTTACCTAAATTGATATATTTTTTCAATTTTCTATATATTTTTTTTTTATTTATTATATTTATTATAATGGGTTTTTCAACAAGGACTTTGTTTTTTAAAACAAAATAAAACAAAAAAATTTGATGAAGATGATTAAAATTTTTATTGAATTACAAAGAGAAAAGTTTGGCAATTATGCATGAAAAATGATATCTGACAAATGTCCACCACGAGCACGCTGACAGATGTCGATTCTTTCATCAAAGTTTTTAATCACTTTTTGGCAAAATGGCGGGACTATTTCGCTAATCACATCACGGATTTTGAGTTTTAAGGCTGCAATCGATTCGATTGGCTCCGTATAGACTCTGTCCTTAACATAGCCCCACAAAAAATAATCCAGTGGCGTTAAATCACACGATCTGGCTGGCCACTTAACAGCTGAGTTTCGTGAAATCATGCGATCGGGAAATTTGGTTTGCAATAAATTGATCGTTTCATTGGCTGTGTGACATGTGGCACCGTCCTGTTGAAACCACATGTCAGTGATATCCACGTCATCAATAATAGGCCAAAATTGAGTCGTCAACATCTTGCGATAGCGTGATCCATTGACCGTTACCGCATTTCCAGTCTCATCTTCGAAAAAAAACGGCCCAATCACGCCTCCAGACCACATAGCGCACCATACAGTGACACGCTGAGCATGCAACGGCTTCTCAATAATTGCTCTAGGATTTTCAGAAGCCCAAATGCGGCAATTTTGCTTGTTGACGTACCCTGACAAGTGAAAATGGGCTTCGTCTGAAAAAATGATTTTTTCAGAAAAACCAGCGGGTTGTTCCTGAATGAATTGAGCGAATCTACGGCGATTTGAATGGTCGTTCGGCTTCAATTCCTGTACCAGTTGAACCTTGTAAGGCTTCAAAGCCAAATCCTTACACTGAGAAAAATACTAACGAAATTTCACAACGAATCATTGGTACGTACTATCAGATTAGGACCAGAGATCGTACAAACGATTCATTAGTACGAATCTATAATATTAACTCTTCGCAAACAAGTTGTTGGTAAATTTACCAATGATTTGCTTGCGAAGAGTTAATATTATAGATTTATACCAATGAATCGTTTGTACGATCTCTGGTCCTAATCTGATAGTTCCGTACCAATGATTCGTTTTGAGTATTTTTCTCAGTGTACGCAAAATTCGCCATGTGGTGGTTTTGGATAACCCCAATTGTCGAGAACGTCGAGGAATTGACAAATTTGGATCTGCTTCAACACTGTGGCTCACGGCTGCGATGTTTTCAGTTGAACGACCCGGTCGTACACGCGTTGGTGTTAACACATTTTGTATCGAGCCTGTCGACTCAAATTTAGCGACCAAATTCTTAATAGCGGTCTCAGAAGGACGATTATGTTGTCCGAAAATATCACGAATTTGACGAAATGTCACTTTAGCAGAACCACCATTTTCATAATGGATTTTAATTATTTTAATGCGATTTTCAAGCGAAATTGAATTCATTGCAACAATTGCCAATGCATCCACTACGAATACGTCAAAAAATTAAATGTCAAAACTATCATGTTGCTGGTGTTGCCACAATTAAAAAACAAAGTTCTTGTTGAACAACCCTTTATATATATAATAATATTTTTTTAAATTATTATATATATATATATATAATAATAAATTTTTTATTTATTATATTTATTATATATAAAATAATTAAAAAATATTTAAAAGTAAAAATAAAAAAAAAATAAAAATATTGAAGTGACGTGATGGAAATACCAAATATTATTGCTTCACATAAAACAATACGAGTAGGGCTACAATGATTGGTCAGTGAAATAACAATAGGAGAAATATCATAACAAATTACTCTTAGGTATATCGTGTAATTATCTCTTAGGTAACAATGGACAGTTATTCTATGATAGACCTGCTATGAAAGGGAAGGTTTAAATTTATATTATTATCCATATAATGCTGATCAAGGATAATAATTGGATTATAAAGACTAATGAATTATTGGAAATTTCATGACGATAATAATTATTAAGATAATATCTAAATGTCTGAAAATGAGGGATAACTTGCTAAAACAAGTGGTTCTGTTATTATTATAAACTGTAAAATCAAGGTATCAAAAGTAATTAAAACCTAAAGGATTAAACCAGAAATGAAAAAGGCATGTTATATTGAATGTGTGAAAGTTAATTTTCAATGATAATTAAATATAATTAAATGTTTCGATCGAAGATTATGTTTATTTTTTACGGGAAAGAATTAGAATTCGGTTGAATTACAATCTATTTAGGTATCTTCATAATGACGGCATTTGCCACAAATGGATAGTAAGTATTCTGGTATGCTAAAATCGACGTTGTTAAAGAAGTATGAAAGTGGAATGAATAAAGTGGAGATGCGATCTATGAGAAGAAGGGTTGGTAAAACGTTGCGCGATAGAATAGCAAAGAGGATATTAGAAGAATGGGTGGTTACAGGATGAGTGTTGTGGATAGAATGCGTGTAAATAAGATAATGATAGTTTGGGAATATGGAGTAAATACATAATGAAAAAGGGGTTATTCTTCTCTGAAACAGGGGAGGGGGGGGGTGTGAGAAAACGCAGGCATCTGAAAATCATGTAGCTTGACCATGTGGATCAAATTCTTAAGAAGGACAAGGTGTTGAGTGGAGGAAATCAGCGTGCATGTATAAGAATTGATAAATGTACAGGAAGCAAAACAAGTGTGTAAAGATAGGTCTATGTGGCATTTCATGCTTTCTTAAAACATGATATAAGTAACTGAAAAAGAAGCGTTAAGTAGCTATTTTGAGTAACCCAAGATAGAGAGATTTCTCAAAAGTGATAGTCAAGGTTAGAAGAGCCTGACATGACTGTGGAAAAAGTAGGATGAAAAATATATTTTTTCTTTATTAAATAAAAAAAAAGTTATGAGAAATTCGCTACGTAATTATATAAATAAATAATAAATAAATAAATAAAGCTTTATTGGCATCAATATAATAATGTGTACAAGTTTTTGTTCCAGTAAACTACCAAAAGGCGGGCTTATCGCATATGCGATTTCTTCCAGCCAACACATTTTTAAAGGAATTAAAGTATTGTGTAAATAGTTAATATATTTTGAGAATGAAATTTAATTAATGGCTCCAAATAATTATTTACGAATTATGTTAATGGGAAATCTTGTAATCAACTTCCCCATTCCACGTTTCAAATAATCGTTCTAAAGATTTGTAGCAACGCTATTCTATTCTTCCTGTTTACTTTCAATTGTAATAAAATTTTGCATTCAAACTTATTCAAGAATAAATTTACCATGTAAATGGTAACAAAAAACTGATGTCTTGTTTGATACTGGTGATTTAATAAGAGTTTTCATAATTTATTAATGAAACACGATATATAGTTTTTCTACTATTGACATTCTTAATTATGCGAGCCGGCTTTCAAGAGCTTCCGCTATCATCGTCAGGCAAAAGTAAAGTAATTCTTCATTACAAGTTAGGTATGGGAAAAATAGAAAACAATAGATTAAAATAAAATATAAAGAGATGAGTTATTAAGTCCCATTCAATTTCTTTGTTATACAATTCAATCAAAATACTTCTTTATGTTTAATATTATTGACGTTTCTTGTTTCACATTCTTTTGTTCTGATTGTTGATATAAAAACAGTTTATTGTGCATGAAAACCAATGTAATATACATAACAGGTCATCCTTCCTGTGCCGACAGCATTGTTAAATAATTCTTTGCAAAAAACTTCTAATAGAAAATGACAATTCAGTCCAAATTAATGACCCTGTGAATTGTTGGGCAAAATGAGAAGTATGAGGCAATTATTATTATAGTATTGAACAGGAAATAGGTTCTAGTATTTCTATTCATCGGAAGACCTTAAATTACAAGTAGTTTATAGGCAGTTACGATGAAAACCAAACGACTTGAGATAAATTATCCCATAAACCTTGTCTTATCAATTTAATGAATTACCTCGTCTTCCATCTGTTGTTTACTTTATTCCAGGATTTCTTATAAGTGAGATTCCGATAACTAACTAACGATATTCATGAATTCGACAGTGGTCGATAATAAAGAAGTATTTAACGTGGTTACATTGTTTAATGGCTTCTTACTTCTTATTTTTCCTGGTCGTGCCCCAATTTATTGCTTCTGAAGGCTGCTAGAGTCAGCTCTTCTCATCCTAATGACTTCTTTTCGTCATCCAGGCCATTTCTCCGCAGGATCCTGTCGCATCGTTTAATCCAAGTATTCTTTGAATCCATGATTTCGATTTAATATTTCTCGATTGGTGAACCTTATATCATGACATTGAGATGAAGTACTCTAGGAAATCGTAAAAGACAATTTTAAGGAACTTGGTATTCAGGATGATAGAAATTCACAGCAAGAGCGGAATATACAATCTAAACCAAATTTACAAGATGTTTGTAATCATTCTAATTTAAAATACTCGTAGTTTTGTTCTTCGCTATTTTATCAAAAGAATGTTAAAGGTGAATGAATAATCTTTGAAACGATTAATGGGAAAATATCTTACACCGTATAATATATTTAAGTACCTACCTAAATATCATCAACTGAACCACTGCGGGATACCAATGTACTACTTTTCACTCTAACTACCACATACCTAGCTACTGTCTACCACCATAATATATTACTACTAAGTAAAAGTCTTTTTTATTCCTTGTATAAATTTCATATCAAATAAAATCTCATCTCAATTGAATAAAAGTACGATTCCACACCTCGTCGCAGACGTAGATCGACAGCGATTCTCTTTTTTTATTGATGACGATTCGGAAAGCGTTAGATTGTTATGCTATTTGAGGAAATAAACAAAATTTGAAACTAATTTGAGTTTAATTACTCGTACATGGACAATTAGTAAAGACATGACGTCAAAGGCGCCATATTGTGTGTCTATTGTAACTCCCCGTAAACAAGTATATTTTTAACCTCCTTATAAGCCTTTCTCTATTTTCTTCCTCTCTCAAACTCTGAGTCAGCTCGTTTCAACATCTGGGGCCTCCGACCTATTTCCAAAGCCAGTTTTGCAAGATTGGGATGGCTCAATAAATCTGCTTGGGGTTATACTATGCGTTATGAAATTTACACTAGCTGTGTCGTACGAAACAGTTTATGACATGAAATTTTGCAATATTGCTTATATACACATGCATTTTATTGCTTTCGTCAATCGTTACGCGATCGAGTGCTGTTTTGCTGCTGCTGCCTGATGTTGCAGCGAAGCACCAAAATGGACTTTTAATCTGAAAATAATACAAATAAATACTTCTGGCGACAGTAACTCAGCAGGTGAACGTAAAGCATCGTCAAATATAATATCTTTTTTAATATTTTCCTTTCATGAATAACCACCCTGATTAAAATCTTTTACATTTTTGTGAAAAATATAGAATCTGGACATAATAGCAACCCAGGGAACAGTAAAAACAAAACGAAAATCCGTGGTACTACATATGATTGGTAGATATCTATCTATCTATATCATCCTGGCACATCCCTAAAGTGGGGTAGTCATTGTAAATTAAAATTGAGATATTCAGGAGATTTATCGATTTTCCCAGTTTATGTTGAGTTCAGATGCTTTGGAGGGACAGTTTACATGTTTAATGCATGCGGCTTGTCTGCTGGCTATAGTAGTAGTAATAGAATGTTAAGTTCAGACTCAAGGCCTTCTAGGAGGGCAACAGTTATTATGTTTTATCTATATCTTAATACTATTTTTTTTTTAACATTTTAATATTTGGGGAAAACTGGCCATCTTGGGTATGCCCATGGCTTAAATTAGATATATTTTAGGCACATATGATAAAGGAATTTACCATGTACAAACATTATAAACAATCCTACATTACTTGACATAGGCCTTTTGAATATGTGTATAATCTGCTGACTATCCTATAATATTTTAATACTCATAGTAAGTAGTACTTACGATATATAATAAATTTAATATTCCCTTGCCCTTACTAATTCGACAAGAAATTTATACACAAGTTTGGACGCAACATTCCAAACTTTTCAAGGTGTCTAATACACGAGAAATAATAATTCCTGAAACTGTAAGGTACAAAATACCTGTCCAGTGAGACTTCTAGTTTAGAAAATCGCCTATAATAATGTTAAAAAAAATTTGTTTTAAATATTAATAAAGTCTACTTTGCTCGAGATCGAAAATTCTGGGAGAGTTTTGAAGAGGCCTATATTCAGCAATAGAGAGAAGAAGGCTAGCAGTAAGTAAGTAAAGTCTACTTCTTTTCTTCAGACTTTTTTGTGTCCACTATAAGATGAGACTTCTCGTTTAGACACGATATTTTTTTATTTCTTTTACAATGAAAGTATAAATTTAGAAAGACAATTATCTGATGGGATCTCAAAGTGATATAACTTTTGAATTAATTAATTTATTCAGTATATTTTCATAACATTTTGTCCAGTGACATTATTTTTGAGCTTCGAATTTGAGCATTCTAAAGGACTGTATTTTAATTTCCGTACTTTTAACCTCTCGGCTGATCATGCGTTTAAAATAGAATTACGTAGGCATATAAATAAAACCGTAGGTATAAGTATCCTTCGATTATACATATTCGCGTTAAAGAGCATAATTTTGTCATGTAGGCACTGCCATCTCATAAATAACAGGTGTGATAATAAGAAACTGAAGAAAATTTTCCCTGTGAAAAATTAATCATATTTTTATGTAATCTTGTACTCAAGTAGGTATTCGTCGCTTTTAAAAGTCTTATGAACATCACAGAGGAAACAGATGTGCGTATAAAATAAACATAAATTTCTAAATAAATATTAAAGTATTTTTAGTAATGTATTATAGATATTGCTTGAAAATTATTGTGATCGAATATAAGGTAGAATATTTTCCACTACAACTATTACTAAACCATCAAGGCGTTGATTGGCCACATTAGCTTCGTGACTGTGTTGTATAAAGAAATGGTTATTTTCTATTTCCACCGTGTCGAGTCGCAAGGGAAATGAATATCATATTATCCTTATATTGTCTATGATTATTGGATTAGTTTGTATGGGATTGTTATGAAAATAATCTGTATTTATAAAAAAGAGTAATTATTAAATACCTCATGAATTGTAGAAAGAAGAATTTATGATCTAAACTGTTTGTTAATGTAACAGAATTTGATAAAAAAAAATGTTTTTATGAAATACAACTTATAATAATTTATACTCTTATTCTAATGTATACAGGAGTTTTTCAAAATGTAAAGGAGATATTTTCTTAGCCGTGGAGCATTGGTCGAAATAGAATTGATCTCACATTCATTTCCGTAAGGGTTCGAGTGTCCTGTAAAAGGTAAGTATTCGAAATAATAACGACATTTTACCGCTTAAATTCAATTTTCATGTTGGTTATATATGTGGCTGGTCTGCTGGCTGCCCCATGCGTGAGATATGCCATGATGGCACAGTAGTAATGATATGAAATGTACTGAAAGTATTCATACAAATAGAGTTTAAGACTCGATAAGAGTTAATCTAATATATAAAATTCTCGTATCACGGTGTTTGCTATCATACTCCTCCGAAACAGCTGGACCGATTTGGATGAAATTTTGTGTGCTTATCGGGTAGGCCTGAGAATCGGCCAACATCTAAGTATTCTTCATACCCCTAAAAGTTAAGGGTGGTCCACCCAATTTTTTTTTAATTTTATTTTTTGGGCTTTTTTTTAATTTTATTTTTTTATGGTGAGGCCTTAAAAAATACATACAGTCCTAAATTTTCACCCTTCTACTATCAACCCCTATTTTTTTAATAGCGATATAAGTAATCTAGAATAATAATGTACATGGCAAAACAACGTTTGCCGGTATAGCTAGTCTTCTTTATATATACCAAATTTAAATATCGATTAGCCATCTCTCCACTGCAGGATGTTTCTGTTTTATACTAATTCACTCGACTATTTCATATATTGTCCGATTATAATGTCTTCTAGCGATAGATGTTATTATATTAGAGTGGGCTCATTTTTGCTGAAGCCAACCATTTTTGCATTGCATTTTTTTCAATAATTAATGATATCAGAGTTAATAATTGATATAGTATTTTCCATACGCAAATAAAAGTTTATCGATTTTACTGATGATAATCTTATAGAAGCCTATTAAATAAATATTTACAGAATGGTGACCTTCGTATAATAATGTTATGTAGTTCATCTTGAGGACTACATCTAAGTATAAATAAATACCTACAAGTGGAGGTACATTAGTGGCTATTATTCAGAGTCCTTGGGGGTGTATCGAGTACCTATTTGATTTTAATAATTTAGTGAAGTGTTCGCAGGATAAGGATAATGGAGATATTCTTCACAACTATAATAATTATTGTACTAGTATATCATCATAATAATATCATAATACATCATAGATAGATTATATAGAAACAAAATATTCAGAATATTAAATATAGTATAGTTAACTTACACGTCCATTTTCATCCACTTTTAATTTTGCGGTGTAAATGATTATAAATCTATTTATAACGAAACCTTTTTATTTTTATCTGTGAGCTTTTATGTTGCGCTTTTTTGCGTGATAGCCACTGTACATTGTTTTTGTATTACTTTTTATCCAATCTTTACAAAATTCTATTGTGTCATAACCACAATTTTTTTTTTGAATGTTAAATAATAATATTCATTTATTTTATTTATTTATTTATAATAATAAACGGCTGAACCAGCCTTTACAAACATAACATAACAAAAAGAAAGCAGTCAAGTGAAAAAAACAATGTAGCTGTAATGTAGTACTAGCAAATAATTTCAAATAATAAATATTTCTTTATAAATATTTCTTTATTCAATCAATATCATACAAACGTTGAAACAATATATCACCAATTATCTTCAATTAAGTTGCAGCAGCCTCACTAGGTTGCCCTGATTAATACATCTTACAAAAAAATAAAAATGTATAAAAATAATCACATCAGCAAATTAATAAATCGATAGCAAATGAATAAATGGATGAATGAATAAAAGAACAAATGTACATTTGTTGATTAGATTGTTTCTCAATTATGTTTTTGATAAATTATTTATCTCGATTTTCTTTTAATTAACTTCTTTTTATCTTGAATATCTCCTGATAAAAAGATAAAAGGACTCACAACTTTCTCGCTAGTCAAGAGCAACGCGCAAGCATTATTTTTTTAAGTATATTAATTATTCAGATATATTCATATATTTAGGGTAAAAAGTATTTTCTGCTGTTCGTGCAGCTGGACACTTGGTATACCAAAATCTTATATTTAGAGATAAAATAAAGCAACTGTCTCAATTTTAACTACGAAAATATTCTATATTTATTCATACATGAAGCACCCACAAACATAGAATACTTGTATGAGTGGAGACACTGTACGTTTGTGATCTTGTCTCATTATTTGTAATATGTATTGTCCAAGAAATAAATTGTCGCAGATTAGAGATACTTTTGTAATTTAGTTAAGTAATGTAGTATTTTACCAATGCTATGCTCTATAAGTAATATCATTGTATTTCTGTCGAATTATTATTAATCCGAATTTATTGTGAGGAAGCGTACTAAACATTACAAATTTATTCGTCTGCGGAGACTTTCTATGTTTTGGATTAGATTTGATTGGGATAATGCTGTGATTTTTATACAATTTAATTTAATTGATTATGTTGATTATTTATTTGTTTTATTTTTCATTACACATTAGTTATATAATTTGCTAAAAAATTTAAATGAATCGTTTTATTTAAGTTTGCAAGGAATATTTTTCATTTAGTAAGTTGGTGGTACATTGTAAGAAACTGCTTTATAACAAATAATTTAAAAATACACGTAGGAAACATTGTAGTTGAGCCATGAATTTTCAATCGGAACATACCGGACTCTAATTTCGCTTCCGATATACTCCGACGTCATGATATAAGAATATTGCTTTATTTATTTATTTAATTATATACACCAGAATTGAAGGTGGGATTTGCAGATCTATCAAGTCCATATAACATTATAAAAATATCCATACATAACAGTGAAAAAAGATGAACTTTGGTAACAATAATAGTAGGTAGGTACCTATTTATAATTTTTGGGATTTGCAGATCTATCAAGTCCATATAACATTATAAAAATATCCATACATAACAGTGAAAAAAGATGAACTTTGGTAACAATAATAGTAGGTAGGTACCTATTTATAATTTTTGTTCATCCCAAATTATCTCGACATAAACTGTCAGAAAATTACGTTATCCACTTATTTCAATTGTATAAATAAATAGGCTTGACTTTGTTTCAAATAATTAAAATAATTTCACAATCAAATATTTCAGAGAAACTCTTAATTATGCGTCAAACATGAGCAATTTGTAATTGTTTTTATGATGAAAAAAGTTTTTCTCGTAAGCTTACGGTAAATTTAGTAATTTTTGGGTACATTTGGTACTTTATACAAGTTATGTATTTCAAGATGTAGGTAGGTAAAACAACATTTTTTATATCGACCATTTTTTGTCTAAACACATAACTACTAAATATTTTGCCAAGACCTTTAAACAAAACAACAACATAATCACTTATTCCTCTTAACACGTAACTTATTATTAGATATTTACTTCAAATTAAAGGCTATTATGTAAAATGACAACAGTAGGTATATTTAAATGTCGTGGAGGACCCGGCGAAGAATTGGTCTCTCACTCTTGTCTGTAAGTTTTCGAGTATCCTTTAAAAGGCAGGTGTTCGACATTTTACATCTCAAATCCGGCAATGAGGTTTACCACCCATCCTGAATGTCTTAATTATTTGTTGGCACAGAGAAGACGGCGTGCATGTTTATTACATGCCGCTGGTCTGCTGGCTACCCCGCTTGTGGGATATGCTGTGATGGTGTAGTACTAGTAGTAGATATTTTGATAAAAGATTGTCCGGGCCGTGGGAAATATTGTAGAATATTGAATAAGAGGGTCAGTCGATTGGAGTAAAATCACTATCAAGAATTTTGTGGATAATTAATATTGAAGAACCACTCCCACGCCCAGATATCTTAAACGTCGAGCGATTTCTGTTTACCCGTTCTTTTAACGAAAAGGTCGTGTTTACAAAAGAGGGTCACAATTGCAGACACTCAAAAACTTGCAGAAAAGAGTGGGAGGTTTATTATTTACCGGAAACTTCGCGGGATACAAATTTCACATTGTGCGACATTTTTTTATAATATCGTACAATTTTTCCAAATTACATAAGAATTGCCAAAAATGCGTAGGTATACCTAATATCCTCACGGCGGAAAATGTTTTATTCAAAAAATGATTTGTAAATTCTCTTGAAGGTTAATGATGTGTAGAAGATTGATGGCGAGGAAACATCGCGTCAATACATGTTTCAATTATTTTCCAACTTCTTCTTCAAAAGTTTTCGCACCTTGCTCTGTTTTTGACAAGCCATTTCAACATTACACCTTGGTATTATGGAAACACGGTTCAGTAATAAATTAACATTAAGTCCGTTTTGTAAATACTCAAATGCAGATATTTTTACAATGAACATATATATTTTTTAATTTTGAAGTATAATACCACTTATTTTGAATGCCTTATTTATAAAACACGAAGAGTATGACCTGAATCATCACTTAATGCAGCGAATTTTTTGGCCACCCAATTGAGGAAAATTAAATTAACTGATAAATATTATGTGTAAAGTTTTGACATTAATGACCGACGGTACTTGTTGGAAGTCCATTTCAAGTTGAATTGACAAAAAAAAATTAATAAGTAAACTTCCAAGTGACTTTATTTATTATGCTTAATAGTATTCGGAGACTCTCGACTCCATCTTCAGCCAATTATAAGGAAAGTTAATAAAACCGCCTGAAAATAGAGTCGAGAGTCTCCTAATACGAAAAAGCGTGATAAATAATGTCATTTGTAAGTGAACTAAATAATGTTTTTTTATTTCAATTCAACTTGTATGTAAAATTTAAATATTTATTTTTGAGATATCAAAGGGGAAAATGATATTATTTCCATCTCATTATGTATATTGAAGTACCTAACTCGAAACTAGAATAATGAATATTATATTTTGCATAAAAATATTATTAAGTAGTAGGTTGGTATATTACAATTCTCTCAATTTACATTATTCTAACTATTGCCAAAAAATGTATAGAAATAACCAGCCACTTATTTTGTTTGAGAAAATAATTGTTTCTGAATAGTATTGAAAATTATTCTAAGGTCACTTTATATACTTATACTAGCTGACCTGCAAACATTGTTTTGCCATATACATTATAAATGATTGAATTACTAATATGGCTATTAAAAATAGAGGTTGATGGTAGAAGAGTGAAAATTTAGGGCTGTATGTACCTATTTCTCACCATAAAAAAAAAAATTACCAAAAAATAGAAATAATAAATTTGGGGTGGACTACCCTTAACTTTTAGGGGTATGAAAATAAATGTTGGCCGATTCTCAGACCTTCCCGATAAACATACTAATTTTATCGAAATCGGTCCAGCCGTTTCGGACTATGATAAGAAACACCGTGACACGAGAGTTTTATATGTATATTAGATGAATTTTCCAGACTGCGCCACCGCAATAACCCACAGAGAGTAACACCTAAAGTATAAAACTTTATGTTTAATAATAATTTATAAATAATTAAAACACTGTTATATTTTCACTATATTTATGTATGTTATTTTTTATACACGTTTATTTAAATTTTATTTTTTAATTATTTTTTTTAAATAAAATTTAAATAAATAACATCTATTTATCACTCTAAATACGAATTTTCACAGTGTGAACACAAACACCCTTCAATAATTAAAACTTTATGTCTTTATGAAATAAGTTAATTTAGAATGAAAACGATTTTGCTATTATTTGCTCAATTAAAATATATACAAATATTGTTAACAAGTTTTTGCAGTACCTACTTTGAACACAGTACAATAGTACATACATTTTCTCAATAACGATCAACCTACTAAATATTATTCTTACTGTCGTAGAAACCCAAGAACAATTACTTAACCCGATTAAGATTTTCTTTAACGATTTTAGACATGTTCCAAACAGTAAATTTGTTTTACAAATCATGTTGACGAGAATAAATGAAGTGAAAAGTCAAATTCATCTCGAGGGTTGTAATATGATAATTTATCAATTTTACAATTTATTGAAATGAAATAGTGATCTCTTTCTGACCTTAAGATATTAAAAAAAAATTATATGTATTTGTATATATATATATATATATATATTTATTCCATCCCAATGTTGGGAACTCTTGACAATATTTTTTGTTCTCTATATTTTTGTTATCCATTTAGCTATACCGTCATGAAATTCTCCATAATTTGCTCAACCAGCAGATCAATTGAGTTGTAAATGTACAAGTTTTCCATTCAATGCCATAAAAATACATTCAGGGCAGGTGACATGCCTCATCGCTGAACTTTAGATGATAAACTATGTGATGTCTTTTGTGTACCCGCCTGTTTTAATATAGGTACTTGAAAACTTACAGAATTGAGCGAAAGATTAATTTTGTCGTGGATGTTGTTGCAAGAAATATTATCTCTCATATCGACATTGATCGTTATATATATATTATATTATAAATGAGCATGAAATGTTTTATCTACAAATATTTATAATATCATTTTAATAAGCTTGTTTTTGTGTAGACACCCACATAAAAAATACATAGAAATATCAACATAATACATAGGAATCATCCCTAATAATGTGAATATTGTAAGGAGCTAAGGAATATCTTTAGTGACTTTTCATTTGGTTAGAGGGCAATCAATACGAATATTATTTTGAAAGAACATGAATGATTATTAGCAGAGAAAGTCTTCCCTTAAGAGAAAAAAAGATATATTGGTTATAATCTATATTAGTATGAAGGTTTGGTTTAATACTGTATAACGGGTATTGTTCTAGATTCTGAATTAAAGAATCGGATACCAAGTTGTCCTATACATAGTCAAAAGATTATTTATTACAAGCGTATGTAACCCGGCATCGCTCGGGTTTAATTAAATAGAAAACCTTGCAAATACATGGGTTAAAACAACAAAATCTTATTGAAAAAAAAACGGAGTAAGCACTTACGTGGATAAAAGAAGTAAAAAGCTCTTCCCAATGAGAAAACTTAATTTTTGACTCCCTACATGCCCATAGCTTAGTAACAATAAATAGGTAGGTACCTACATCATAAAAAGCATTGCAAATCTCTAAATGAAAAATCTTGAAGTTTGATACCTCACATGCCCATATTTAGGTAAAAAAAATAGGTAGGTACCTACATCGAAAAAAGTGCTGAAAAACTCTTCCCAATGAAAAATCATGAAGTTTGATACCTCACATGCCCATACTTAGGTAAAAAAAATAGGTAGGTACCTACATCGAAAAAAGTGCTGAAAAACTCTTCCCAATGAAAAATCATGAAGTTTGATACCTCACATGCCCATACTTAGGTAAAAAAAATAGGTAGGTACCTACATCGAAAAAAGTGCTGAAAAACTCTTCCCAATGAAAAATCATGAAGTTTGATACCTCACATGCCCATATTTAGTTAAAAAAAATAGGTAGGTGCCAACATCGAAAAAAGTGCTAAAAACCTCTTCCCATTGAAAAATCTTGAAGTTTGACACCTCAGATGTTCACATTTATGTAAAAAAATAATAAGTAGGCACCTACATGGAAAAAAAAGTACTAACAACCTCGTCCCGATGAAAAAGCTTGAAGTTAAGAAATTCCACATATTGGTAGGTACCTACATGGAAAAAGTGCTAAAAACCTCTTCCAAATGAAAAATATGTGAGCTCGACACCTCGAAAGCTCATATTTTATTTAGAAAAATAGGCGGGTACCTACGTGCAAAAACTACTAAAAACCTCATCTTAATGTAAAAACTCGAAGATTGTCATCCCAAATTTCTATAAGAAAAAAAGGGTAAACATCCCTTTTTGTGAAAAAATTGTAGTCACATAAATGTTAAAATATTATAATTGTCCACATTCGAATTTGTATTTTTGGTTTGCAGTGCATAAATGGGTATTTGCTATGAAATTAAAAAAAGTCAAGAATAAATTGTCATATAAGTATTTACTCTTTATTCCCAAAAAACCTTAAAAATGGATTATCTGCATCCTTCAATATTTCAGAATATTTTACTATCAAATATTTCATAATTTATGTAAAAAATATTAGGTGAAAATAAATAGGTTCCCACTCATTGAAAATCATTTAACATTGTTTATGGATTTTATAGGTAAAACTATTATTATTCTACAGTATAGTTTTCTATGGTTTCATAATGTCTTCCATTATGAAAATAGCCCAATATGTCAAAAATATGCAATTTTTATTCACGTAATTCAAGAGCTTTTCTCATTAGCAAACACGATATTTTATTACGAAAATAAACCCTAAATATTTAGTTTCAGAATTGTTGTATTTATTGTTACATCCATTTTGATATTAATTCAATACAATGAAAAATGTTTGACTGTGAATATTGCTATTTACTAAATCTTGCATTAATTTTACATACATTTTGTTGCTAATTTTGTGACATGGTCGCATTAAAATTAAAATATCTTTATCAATACGTAAGTTATTTAAAATGTTTTTAGCCTTAAACCTGCCCAGAAGATGAGACCTTGTATAGAGTGTATTATTTTACTTCGGTCTTTCCTAATTTCTGAGTCCATTAAGGACATACGTACATACATACATACATACATACATACATACATACGAACGGACTCAAATATTTATGTGTGGATTTGTAAATAGATCTTTATAGGCCTAATGATTCAATTATTACACAACATGGGAATTAAAAAAAATTGATCAAAAGGTGGACTTGTAATTCTTCATATATAATTAAGACGAGATATTACTTTATAGTCTGAGTAAGAAAGTAAAGTATTCCTTCGGTGTGTTGTCGGATATTAAAATTACATTGGATACCGGATGTTTACCGGATGTCTTTTTCTTCTCTTTTCTATACTCATGGTATGAATTAGAAAAAAATATGTGTACTCGTAGAAGGATGATAAACGAAAGGAAAGAATATTTTTTGTTATAATTATCATCAATATCTGTTTCTCATCACATTTCACTCCTACGGCATCGGGTAAATTAGATGTTTTAGTTAACATTAACTACCTGCCAGGAGCGCAACATGATTATTCACGTTTTATTTTATTTCAAAAATATACAAGCCCTATATATAGGGTTTTTATTTAAAAAAAATATACGTGTAGGAACAACAATGACACAAAACATAAAAAAGAATGGTAGAAAAGTATTATTTATATATTTTGTATTAAAAGTATAATTTTTTTTGATTTTTATTTTATACTATCATCAAACCTATTTATATTTTCAAATTTTGCTAAAAGATCTCTCTGATTAAAAGAAACTGCAGAATTATTATCTAATATATAAAAGGAAGACGTGTGTGTTACAACACTTATAACTCAAGAATGGCTGTACCGATTTGAATGATCTCTGATTTGTTGGATTCTTCTCCGCCCGGATTAAACTATAGGCTATTAAAACATCTTACAAATTCACGGGAAGAAACAATATGAAGAAAATTATTTACGCCATACATTTTTAATTTCAAAAATAAAAACAATATGGAGAGTCCATACGCTATTAGCGCCCCCACGTCGCCTGTTGCATTGTGCTAAAATAATCCGTAGGTTCTGCTATATTAAGAACCAAATTACTATAACTAATATGAACGAAATGTGTACTAATATTTGTTTACTATAATTCGGTAGTTACATGGCAATAGGTTGTATCTCACTAAAACATAATTTTACAGGAGAGCAAAAACAAAGTTTGCAAAACAGATATTTCAGCCAAATTTCGAGCATTATATATCAAAATGAAGGTAATTATTATTTCTACAAGATAGATGTAACATTCTCTTAATAATTTCTTCTACAAGATGTATGTAACATTCACTAAATAATTTCTTGCAGTTTAAAAATATTTGAGTTTTTTTGCCATGTTGAAGAAAACAATCTTTCTACATGTCAATAAGTGACGTCTTTTCTCTCTTTATTCTGACTATAAAGAGACATATCCTTTTGCCACATCAAATATTACACTATTTTGAGCATTTTATGGAACAAACTTGAAAACGCAAAAAATGCGAGATACAACCTATTGCCATGTAACAACCGAATTATTCGACTAATATTTATGTATCGATAGATATTCTGTCACATAAATGTGGACGTGCACAGATTATATTATTGAAATTGTATTTTATTTTTGCAGATGGAAAATTATTATTGAACCAAAAATTGTGCTATTAAAGATGAAAATAAGAATGTGTTCATGTAGGTAGTTCTGATGCAAGATTGTGTAGTGAAATTTGCAGACAGAGAAGAAAAATTACGAAGAAAATTATTTACGCCGTACATTTTTAATTTCAATAAAAAATGCAATATGGAGAATTATACAAAATCAACAATGAATGATAATTTTTCTATACATTCTCAAATTAGAATCGTTATCCATACAATTTAACATCTGTAGTTCTGATATTTCAATTTTTAAAAAATCATGGAAAGAATTTTTATAAATTTTAAATGAATAGGTAAAATCTACCTGAAAAAAAAATTAGTACCTACATACATAATTATATTACGTACTGTAGATAATTTATAAACAAATCTGAGTTAAGTATAATTGTTCAACATAAATTGTTCATGTCGGCCGGTGTGGCGCGGAGCTCTTTCCTTTGAGTCACGAGGTCCCGGGTTCGATTCCCGGACAGGGCAAAGGGAAGAATGACCTTTTTCAAATTGTCCTGGGTCTGGGTGTTATATATGTATTTGTATATAGTGCATTGTATATGTGTGTATCGTCGCGTTAGTACCTACCCATAATCAAGATTCATCTAAGTTTGGGACTAGCTCGATGTGTGTGAATTGTCTATGTTAAAAAAATGAATGTAACTTTCGCAGTTTAGCGGCCCCACCCGTTGTCGAGTACTTTTTTTCCATAGAAAAGGTAATATTTTTGAAACTTGAGGAAATTGTTGCCATATGTAGAATTATTTTAATTTGCCGGCAAAAAAATCCACTTCGAAAATTAATTTCCTAAAATTCCGTACATATTACTCGACAACGGGTGGGGCCGCTCAAGTTTCATACTTGCGAATTTTTTTTCCTATAAAAGAATTTTTCAAAAATTTGGTGACAAAAAAATAATTCACCATATGGCAACAATTTCCTCAAGTTTCGAAAATATTACTTTTACATGGAAAAAAGTACTCGACAACGGGTGGGGCCGCTAAACTGCGAAAGTTCCAAATGAATTATATTTTTTTACACTATACCTTCGATGACACACTTTGACAATTACGGGAGTTTGTGAAGAGATTAATAATATTAATCATTCATAAAGTCAGTGGGAGAGGGCAGAAGATAGGGCAGGTGTCGAACATGTGTTGAAAGGCTAGGTTTGGAGTGGCCAGAGGTCCTGGAAGCAGCGGTGGACAGTTATCTCTGGAGGAGATACTTAGGGGCAATGGGCCCCCGACCGAACTAGGACAAGGGGAAGAAGATGTATGTATGAAATCGTTCATTGATTCTTAGGCGGTACGAAGTTCGCCGGGCCAGCTAGTTTTATAATAATTTAATCGTTTGCAATAAATTACTTAAAAAATATATTTTCAAAAAAGGTATACCATTTTATTACCTCAAATGTTTGTATATTACGTGTAGTTAATCGTGCGCTACGGGAGATGCCGTGATGGTAAAAATTGAAACCCAAGTATATTTATTATTTCGTCAATGGATTTAAAAATCGAATCAAATCCACTTTCATGACACAGTAGTATTATAATTTATTAAAAACAGCAAATTTATAGTCTGTGTGTTTTTCATTTTTTTTATGTCATGGTTTGTATTCCTGCCAATGTGGACTGTACGCCTCTGCTAAATACGTACCACCATTAATAACAAAGCAACTTTGAGTGATAATATTTTCTTATTTATTATACCCATAAGTTCGGTGTTTTTGACGAGAGAATTCATTATTTTCTTAATTAGGCAAATATATAATGTGAGCATCGAATATTAAAGTAAATCTCATACTTACAATATTTTACTTCCAAAAATGTTGTTTCTAGAATAAATAATATATGTAATATCCTAATTAAAAAAATGTGATATTTGAATATAAATATGAAAAAGGGTTACAAAAATTTTGTGATTGAATACATATTTGTAGAGATTATACTTTTATATTTATCATAAACCTATATTATCATTGTCGAAGAAACAACGGAAATATAGAATTGGAACACAATTGCACTAAACGGAGGAGGAGTTTTGTAGGGCGGATAAAATAGATTTATATCATTTAGGTTTGTTTCTTTTCAATACCTAAATAAACATATTGTCAATTTAGAAAGCGGAATTATTCTTCTGAAAAACTATTTTATATTTATAAATGAGTATTACGTCACACATAAAAATATTAAGTTTAATTATTATAAGGGAAATAAAAATACTGGACTGGTCATAACTTTTTACTCTTTAATTTAAAAGTAAATGTTCTGTAAAAAATACTTATATTCGCAACACGACCCATAAAAAGTAATCCAACTTAATATTCATTTTTTTATATTAACAACATTAAACGTGCCAGGTTTCCTCTTAACTTAATCTCCGAAATATATATTAATAATCATTTATAAAAAATATATTTATTAACTTAAGGCCCTTTACACATTAACAGAATTATAATCGTCGATTGATATTTTGACCAATTCTCTGTTAACGTATATGACTCAAAACGCAAGAGAATATTAAACCATAAAGTTTCATCCACGATATGTTTAATTTTTTAAGTTTTTCGTTGAGTTAGACTGAAAAACATATCAATTTTGAAAAAGAACCGATAATTTTTTGGAATGAGCGAACATATTATTATATTGTCAGTAACAAAATTAAAGACATTCTGGGTGGGTTTCACATTTTACCTTTCCGCAAAAATTGAGAAAAAAATATCAAACCAAAATTGCAGTTTTTGTTTTCATTGTAACGTGTAAAAAAGTCTGTGAATTTTAAAATGTACATTAAAAAAAAAATTTTTTTAGGAACAAATCTGTATTTGCCATTTTTCGTTCATAAGCATCGTATCAGGTTACTTATATCTTTGATGCCTAATGCGTGTCTGATAAGCTCTAGAATCGAAGTACCAAAAATATTCAAATATTCGAATGATTCTATTCAATTCTTCTCAAGACCATACTCGTGAATGATCTCCAATGTAAAACACATCACGTGAAAAGGGTTTTAGTGCTTATAACATTACAAAACATTTCCAAAAATTTACCTCTACATTTAATTTAACAAAACAGACTTGGGAGATTTAAATAAATAATAAAAAAATCCTACTTATTTACTTTTGGTATTTCAAAATTTATTTTTCGTATAGATAATAAAAAATAATTTGAAGCGTGAAAAACTAATTTCAATATTTTTGTCTAATAATAAAATTTGTAGGAAGAATAGGATTACCAATTATACAAACAACCGTCGCAGAAAAAATACGTAAATATACAGAACTAGCAGGAGAAATAAAAAATATTTGGCATTCTAGATCCATTTATATAATACCTTTAGTCATGTCAGCTACAGGGGTAACTCCGAAATCTTTAATAAATAATTTACAAAAATTATATTTACAGGTTAATTTGTATATTAAAATTCAGAAATCTATTAAAATAAACACTTGTAATATTGTAAAAAAGTTTTTGAACACAGATATTTCAGGCAGAATGCTGGTATTTTGATCCCGCGTTTTGAGCCTAATCCTTTGATATCCTGTATATCTGGATAGGTGAATTTTTCCCGGCATTAGACTGTTAAGTTTTTGTGTGACCATGACTGATCATATGGAGACTTATCTGGTTGTATAATGCTGAGAAGTGTGGATGGCAATTCTGCCGCCGCGTAAAAAAAAATAATGATAAAAAAGCTCGCATTTTAGAAGAAAGCTGTTGAATTGATTTTACTGAAACTAATCATTATCACAGAATTTACGAGTATGAGAATAAAATGATATTTATATCAAAAGATTTAATCACTTTATTCACTTCAGTAATTTGACATGAAGCAGATAGAATTAATAAGTTTGCGGGGGTGTTGTAGGTGTTAACTTGTAATTAATTTTGTTTTACAAAACTCAAATATATATTTATATACTATATCAAAAACATTATTCATTTCAATTGCTGAGTATAAAACAATTTGAAAATCTATAATTTTAATTTAAAAAAATTATAAAAATATGACACAGAATCTGATTTATTGTCTCTCTCGGTCTCTCTCGGACTCTCTCGGTCTCTCGGGCTTCAATCTTCATCCGGATTACATAGTTTGTATCATAATTTTGTTTCTTTCTTTATATTCAGATCTGTTCTGTGAGATTCCCTCTATCCTCATATGAACCGCCACTTACATACTTACATAAGTTTTAGAGAAATTTTCTGTGTACGTGTCCCTGTAGTTAGTATCCTTAGACATCACCTCAAAAGCTTCTATAAAATAATATTTAAAAAAAATTAAAGACAACAACGTGTTTATTTTTTATAATTATATTTTTTTATAAATAACCATTGTATGTGGTTGCATATGTAAATTTAATACACGAAACTACCATATGAGTCTGAGAAAAGACAACGTCACTTTATTCGTTCTTTTTACATACATATAATTTACTCACTATAGAAGTTAATAAATTATCCACGAATATCTTAATTTCATTTTGTGATTTATAATTATAATTATTAGGTACAGAGGACGAATTGCATGTTTATAACATGCATTTAGTCTACTGGCTACACCATTCGTACCATAATGGTGTTAATAGATAGATCTAGAATAGAACAAGTGCCTCGCTCCATCTTTTCCCTCGCATTTTTCTCATTTATTTGGCGCGGCTCTCCTACTCCTCATCCTCCAAACTCTCCAGTCCCTTGCATCCTCCGAACGCAACTCTGCCTCTCACTGGATATCCTGATGGTCACTGGTCTGCCTGGTTTTCTGGGTCTTAGTATTTTTTTTCTAAATTCTTGAATATAATATTAACAGCGAGTTTACATATATAAAATATTACCTGTGAGATAAATCTACGAGTATGGAATCTCCTATTCAGTGATTTGTTGAAAACCAGGTAAAATATTCAAAACAGTTTAATCAATTAGTAACAACAAATATGTTTTCATACTTAGTTAATTATTTACTATAAAATACATTTAATTCATTATGTTTCATATGAAAACAAAGGTTTTCTGTAAGGAATTGTTTGTTTGATGTAGAGAATATTTGTAATCCTAGCGGCGAAAAGTCAGAGAATAGTTTTGGAAATACAAGTTGTCGCTTTGTTTTTGGGCTTAAATGATAAAAGCTAATGGAAAAGGACTTAATGTTAATTAGTTATCATTGTAAAATATCAGGTAGGTCAAGAGTAGTTACTGTCAAAGCTGTGGTGAAGTTCTTTGTCAGCAGAAACCAGGGTTTTGTGTTTCAAAGCAAATGAGGCATTAAAATATATATTGTGGAAAGCTTGGATATGACAAAACTAATGGTATTAACATTCAGCTAAATCAACGAGTTCCTAAATATACACAGAGTAATGAAATAGTCCTGAAATATTATTCACATAAGTTGTGTCTCTATATATGAATTTGATTTATTTCTAGGAATTTTATGTATGATTTATAGTCATGAAATATAAAATAAACAATTTCGTATAGACAGATTGAACAAAAAAAGATGCTTTTCTCTTCCGAGTGTGGATTTAGAATAACATATTAACTATCCATTGACTCAAAATTTCGCAATATGGGTTCAGCGAATTTTCATTTCTGAAATACTTACACTATATATTTAACCAATTTTTGGATCGCTTTTTTGTCACGAATAAAGCACTAGAATACATATATGATAATTGATTGTAGGTTCTCAAAGGCGGAGGAACCTACGAGGTTCCTAACCTCGTAGGTTCCTCAAAGGCGGAGGAACCTACGAGGTCAACGGCATGAGGATGTGGAATGCAAGGGAAGCTACCACATTAAAGGCTCTAGCAGCATCCCAAAGTACCAACGAATTATGAAAATGATAAGATCTTTAGTAAAATCTTCCGGAGGTAAAATAGACCCCCGTTCGGCTCTCCGGGTGGGGTCTGCTCTAGATCTTGTCACTAAGCAGAATACACACAAAAGAGAGGAGGTGAGAAGAAACCGAAACAGCACACAAGGAAGGTACGCAACCTGGAACGTCAGAACTCTGCTGCAAAATGGTAAGTTAGACAATCTTAAAGTAGAAATGACGAAAATGAAACTAAGCGCGCTAGGAATCTCTGAAATGAGGTGGCCTAACCCGGGAGATATGTGGACAGGTAATTTTCGTCTAATCCATAGCGGTAGTATAGAGGGTAAACCGGGGCAGGGAGGGGTAGGAATAATGTTAAGTAAAGACCTAGGTATGAGAGTTAAGGGATACGTACACTATGGAGGTAGGATTATTTTAGTCAAACTAGATACCAAACCCGTAGACACAATTTTGATCCAAGTCTACATGCCAACATCTAGCCATAGCGACCAAGAAATTGAGATTCTATACGAAAACATCCAAAAATTGCTAGATGACACAAAAGCAGAGGAAAATGTTATTGTAATGGGAGACTGGAACGCAGTAGTAGGGGAAGAAAGGGAGGGATCAATCGTAGGAGCATATGGGTTGGGCACTAGAAATGATAGAGGTAACCGTCTCATTGAATTTTGCGCCAAAAATAAAATGTATGTAGCCAACACCTGGTTTCAACACCACTATAGACATCGCTATACATGGAAATCTCCCGGAGACAGATTTCGATTACAGATTGATTACATTCTTACGCGTCAACGATACAGGAATCAAATTAAAGATTGCAGGAGCTATGCAGGTCCGGACATTGATAGCGATCATAATATGGTTGTGGCGGAAACCATACTGAAATTCAAAAGCCTCGAGAAGAGAACCACAAAAAGATGGGACCTAAAGATGCTAAAAATAAAGGAAGTAAAAGAGAAATACGACGAAAAAACTGAGATATGCGATTTTGTGAGCAATGATAATGTAGATAAAGTATGGGGGAAAATTAAAGAGAAAATAACCGCAGCGGCAGACGAGGTTTTAGAGAAAAGAAAGCCGCAAGCTAGGAAAGAATGGATCACAGACGACATTTTAAAAATGATCGAAGAAAGAAGGAAGCTAAAGAATTCTCAAACAGAAGAAGGGAAAAAAGAATATAAAGCCCTAAGGAATAAAATTAACAGAGAATCCAAGCTGAAAAAGGAATGTTATTTGCAAGAAAAATGCAAAAATATCAACAGAAATATAAAACAAAGGAAATTCGAAACCGCATACTCTGAAGTAAAGAACTTCTTCAATGAAAAAACACAACCACGATGTGCTATACAAGATAAAAACGGCAAACTGCTGTTTGAGGACGAACTGATCGTCAAAAGATGGAAGGAATACCTAGAACAATTGTACAAAGGAAAGAGCATACTCCAGGAAAGCAAAGCACTGGAAGCAGAATATGACGTAGAAAATAATGGAGATGACATCTTAAGAAGTGAATTTGATATTGCATTAGCAAAGTTGAAAGACGGCAAAGCACCAGGCATCGACCTGATTCCATCAGAGCTGCTTAAATGCGCGGGAAAAGGCATGCTTGATACATTGTATAAGCTCGTCTGCAAAATATACGACACAGGAGAGATACCTGAGGACTTTGCCAAATGTCTGATACGAGCGCTTCCTAAGAAGGCAGGCACGACAAAGTGCGAACAACACAGAACCTTAAGCATGATATCACACGCTTCTAAGATACTCACCAACATTATAATGAAAAGGGCGGAAAATAAAATAAACGAAACACTTTCAGAAGATCAATTTGGATTCCGCAAGGAGACTGGTACAAGAGATGCAATCCTGAGTCTCAGACTTATTCTAGAAAAGAGAATAACAGTTAATAAAAACACATATATAGCATTCATCGACCTAGAAAAGGCATTCGATAAAGTAGAATGGGAACAACTTTTTAACATCCTAAACGAAATAGGAATGAGTTTCAAAGACAGAAGAGCAATCTGGAGCCTATATAAGAACGAAATGGCCGTAATTAAAAGCGGAGAGAGCTGCGCAGAAGCAAGGGTCGAACAAGGCGTAAGACAAGGATGCTCAATGTCGCCAGCTCTCTTTAACTGCTATATACAGCGAGCCATTGATGAACTGAGAGAAGAAATGAAGAACTGGACAGGAGTCAAAATAAATGGGAAAAAGGTCGACATGATCAGATATGCTGACGACATAGCACTGCTCGCAGACTCCGAGATGGAGCTGAACGAAGCCTTAGGAAAAATGGAACGTATTCTGTTGTCAAAGTACAACATGAAAATAAATAAAGAAAAAACAAAATGTATGGTCGTTGGAAAAGAGGAAGCGACTGCGAACATTGCCATAAATGGAGTGAGCATCAAACAAGTAAGTGAATTCGTGTACCTGGGCAGCAGAATAAACCAGGATGGACGCTCCAAATCGGAAATTGTAAGCAGAATAAACCAGGCAAGGATTGCCTTTAACAAAAAATCAAAGATATTGGAATCCCCAAATATTGACTTAAGCGTAAGGAAGAACCTTACTAAAGCCTTTGTATGGAGCATTCTGCTTTATGGTTGTGAGACATGGACCATCAGCAAGAGTGAAAGCGGACGGTTGGCGGCCTTTGAGATGTGGTGCTACAGACGCATGCTCAAGATCCATTGGTCGGAGCACGTCGAAAATGAAGAAGTATTAACCAGGGTAGGCGAAAAAAGGCAACTCCTTAAGAGAATCAGCCAACAACGAGCTAACTGGATTGGCCACAACATCAGGCATCCAGGACTACTCATCGCCATCGCAGAGGGTAAGACCGAGGGGACAAATGGCAGAGGCCGACCAAGAGACGCATATATGGACCAACTGAAGAGAGACATGAACTGTGGCTCATACGTAGGGCTAAAAAGACTGGCTGAGAATAGAGACGAATGGAGAAGAAAAACCAAACTCGTTGCAGACCAATCCAGTGGATTGTAACTCATTATATATAATTGATTGTCTTTTAATAAGTAAGCAAATAATCTAATATATAAAAGGAAGACGTGTGTGTTACAACACTTATAACTCAAGAATGGCTGTACCGATTTGAATGATCTCTGATTTGTTGGATTCTTCTCCGCCCGGATTAAACTATAGGCTATTAAAACATCTTACAAATTCACGGGAAGAAACAATATGAAGAAAATTATTTACGCCATACATTTTTAATTTCAAAAATAAAAACAATATGGAGAGTCCATACGCTATTAGCGCCCCCACGTCGCCTGTTGCATTGTGCTAAAATAATCCGTAGGTTCTGCTATATTAAGAACCAAATTACTATAACTAATATGAACGAAATGTGTACTAATATTTGTTTACTATAATTCGGTAGTTACATGGCAATAGGTTGTATCTCACTAAAACATAATTTTACAGGAGAGCAAAAACAAAGTTTGCAAAACAGATATTTCAGCCAAATTTCGAGCATTATATATCAAAATGAAGGTAATTATTATTTCTACAAGATAGATGTAACATTCTCTTAATAATTTCTTCTACAAGATGTATGTAACATTCACTAAATAATTTCTTGCAGTTTAAAAATATTTGAGTTTTTTTGCCATGTTGAAGAAAACAATCTTTCTACATGTCAATAAGTGACGTCTTTTCTCTCTTTATTCTGACTATAAAGAGACATATCCTTTTGCCACATCAAATATTACACTATTTTGAGCATTTTATGGAACAAACTTGAAAACGCAAAAAATGCGAGATACAACCTATTGCCATGTAACAACCGAATTATTCGACTAATATTTATGTATCGATAGATATTCTGTCACATAAATGTGGACGTGCACAGATTATATTATTGAAATTGTATTTTATTTTTGCAGATGGAAAATTATTATTGAACCAAAAATTGTGCTATTAAAGATGAAAATAAGAATGTGTTCATGTAGGTAGTTCTGATGCAAGATTGTGTAGTGAAATTTGCAGACAGAGAAGAAAAATTACGAAGAAAATTATTTACGCCGTACATTTTTAATTTCAATAAAAAATGCAATATGGAGAATTATACAAAATCAACAATGAATGATAATTTTTCTATACATTCTCAAATTAGAATCGTTATCCATACAATTTAACATCTGTAGTTCTGATATTTCAATTTTTAAAAAATCATGGAAAGAATTTTTATAAATTTTAAATGAATAGGTAAAATCTACCTGAAAAAAAAATTAGTACCTACATACATAATTATATTACGTACTGTAGATAATTTATAAACAAATCTGAGTTAAGTATAATTGTTCAACATAAATTGTTCATGTCGGCCGGTGTGGCGCGGAGCTCTTTCCTTTGAGTCACGAGGTCCCGGGTTCGATTCCCGGACAGGGCAAAGGGAAGAATGACCTTTTTCAAATTGTCCTGGGTCTGGGTGTTATATATGTATTTGTATATAGTGCATTGTATATGTGTGTATCGTCGCGTTAGTACCTACCCATAATCAAGATTCATCTAAGTTTGGGACTAGCTCGATGTGTGTGAATTGTCTATGTTAAAAAAATGAATGTAACTTTCGCAGTTTAGCGGCCCCACCCGTTGTCGAGTACTTTTTTTCCATAGAAAAGGTAATATTTTTGAAACTTGAGGAAATTGTTGCCATATGTAGAATTATTTTAATTTGCCGGCAAAAAAATCCACTTCGAAAATTAATTTCCTAAAATTCCGTACATATTACTCGACAACGGGTGGGGCCGCTCAAGTTTCATACTTGCGAATTTTTTTTCCTATAAAAGAATTTTTCAAAAATTTGGTGACAAAAAAATAATTCACCATATGGCAACAATTTCCTCAAGTTTCGAAAATATTACTTTTACATGGAAAAAAGTACTCGACAACGGGTGGGGCCGCTAAACTGCGAAAGTTCCAAATGAATTATATTTTTTTACACTATACCTTCGATGACACACTTTGACAATTACGGGAGTTTGTGAAGAGATTAATAATATTAATCATTCATAAAGTCAGTGGGAGAGGGCAGAAGATAGGGCAGGTGTCGAACATGTGTTGAAAGGCTAGGTTTGGAGTGGCCAGAGGTCCTGGAAGCAGCGGTGGACAGTTATCTCTGGAGGAGATACTTAGGGGCAATGGGCCCCCGACCGAACTAGGACAAGGGGAAGAAGATGTATGTATGAAATCGTTCATTGATTCTTAGGCGGTACGAAGTTCGCCGGGCCAGCTAGTAATGTATAAATTAGTTCTCATCAAAAAGAAACTTATTGGGCGGGCTAATTGCGTATTTGCAATCTTTTCTTACCTACCCAACAAACGTAAAGAAAAATATAGACAAAAAATATCTATCTATCTATTCCCTCACGCCGTATCCCAAGTGGGGTAGGCAGAGAGAACGAAACGCCAATTAGATCTGTCCTTACATACTTCTTTCGCCTCCTCCACAGTCATACAATTTCTCATCCACGCACGTCGATTTCTCTTACTCAAAACACGGCCGTCCTTGAGAATTTGATCTACATGTTCAAGCCATGTAGTTCTCGGACGCCCGCGCTTCCTCACACCCCTCCTTTTAGCCAAGTATATCCTCTTTGTCATTCTTTCCTCTTCCATTCGTTCCACATGACCAAACCATCTCAATTTATTCACACGCATTCTATATACAACACTCCTTTTGCATCCACTCATTCTTCTAATATCATCATTCCTCACTCTATCACGCAACGTTTTACCAGCCATCCTCCTCAGCGATCTCATCTCCACAGCATTTATTCTACTTTCGTCCTTCTTCAACCATGTCCACGTTTCGCTTGCACACATAAGTGTCGGTACCAGGATCGTATTGTGCACTAGCAATTTTGCCATGTTCGACACATTGTCATTGCTAACAATGGGCCGAAGTGCACCGTTAATCCTAGTACCGGCCACTTTTCTTCTTTCGATATCCTTGTCGTATCTTCCATCCCTCGCAAACAAACTTCCTAAATTAGCAAAACAAACTTTAGACAATCAATAGAGGATGAAATAAAATATTACGTGTATTTTTATCTATCGATTCATATATCTCTAATACAATTCATTCGTAAGGCACTAGTAGACAGAAAGTAGTTAAACAATAAAGATATTCTTGTACAAGTAATACTATCCATTCTCATTACAGGCACCTGTTAGATTTCTAAAGAAAAGCGAGTAATAAATTAGTAGTAATAATACATAAGTATAAAGATTTAGAAATACGCACAATGAATAATACGCCCCTATTGTATTACAAGATAGATTGTCTTCTGGATTCTATAATGGAAAGGAAAAAGTTCTTATCAAACCAAAGTACAGAAAGCCCAAATTTCAGAAAGGTTTTGTTCAGCCGGTATTTTTATTTGGGTATTTTTTTTTAACTTCTCATTGCCAGTACCATCACTGTGTCTTCCATAAGTGGGGAATCGATTATAATAAACGCCAAGAAGTGCGTATCGTAATAAAAAAAATCTATGAATTTTTAATTCTTTATTTAAGAATATTCGCTTTCTTCTTTCTTTTTTCAATATGGCAAATATGACGAAAGGAAAATTGACTTTTTAATACAGCTAAAGATATAATTTTCATAGATTAATCTGAGCCCATTATAAACCCCAAACACCGTAAGCAATATGCTTGTGTTGTGAAGGAACAGATTGGCATCGGAAGGGTTAGAACCCTTCACTGTACTCATTTTATTGCCCGATATTGTAGGTACATTAGTCTATGAATTATAAGTTCCAATAATATTATGTAATTAATTATTACTCATACATAATTCTCAACAAATTTTTGTATTTATTTGTTTCCAACAATATCAAAATTAACTTCTACAAAAATCAATATAACTAAACATAACTTTTTCTTAACCTAGTTACATGTGTTCTAAAAACATAAGTAAAATTAGAAGTACTATAATTTTGATAATTTGCTAAAAATTAGAAAAAATGCTTAATATAAAAAAATTGGCCACCCTATTCTCAAGGTACATAAGCCCCTTTTTGTGTGCCATCCATTATTTTTGCAAACGGTAGATGATGCCGTTAGTAAATCATGTTTAAAAAATTATATTTTATTCTTCTTTGATTGTACTTGTTACTTTTGTGTTCAGAATTTATTGTTGTTCAAAGGAGACATACTTTTTTGATTGATTCTTTCATACATTACAATAAAACTTTAAACATTATATTTGATATTTGGATGCAATTTGATTACTTTTAAATCGTAGGTCATTACAGAAACTATTTCAAGCAACTATTTAAATGTTTCGATTATTTACTTGCTGAATTTCAATGAGCTGACTGCATTCTGAAATCCTTACTCTTCAAAACAATGCATCTTCATGTGGATAATCAGTTGTCTTTTGCATGTATGTAGTGTAGATCCTTTAAAACCCAGTAAATGATTTTTCGCAACATGTATATTTTTAAGCACCTATTACGTACTTCTACAATTCTTTTTCTAAATTTTATTCCCAACGTGATATCAAGGTCCGACATATGATATCGATTTATTTAGATTTTTTAAACAGATGACAAAAATTATTCTTTATTTTGAACCGTGGCTTTTATTTGTTTCTTGTGCAATCTGAGCAAAACCGAATTCAATAATTCTATTTGCTTTTATATTGTACGGAAAATATTGGATAATATTTACATTTATTATGAGAAGTTTGATGGAACGAAGAAGGCTCGTATGGAAATATTTTGATTGATTATTGAAAATTGAAGTTACTTAAGTCAGCAGCATTCAACATTTTATTATAACTCAGTTCTGCTAAGAAATTTTCACAAAGCCGAGACCGTAAATGCGTCACCACATTTTATTTATTTTATCATAAATATCTACTATATTATCCGAAACCGTAAATTAGTCACCAAAATTATGTATTTATAGTAAAATGATAACATAAATTTTACAAAATAATATAAAAAATGAAAACATAAATTTTAGAAAATAATTTCAATAATAAAATATGGTGACATACAATAAAGCGACACTTAATTACAGAATTGAAAAAATAATACGAAAAAAACGGGGCAGCAAAAATACAACGCAAATAATTTTAAAACTTAATCTTGTTTCTCCACACGATGTGCATCAAAAAAAGTGACAATAAAGTCTATCATCAAGCTATAAACTACCATTTATTGAAAAAATATTTCAAATATAATATTTTTAGAAAAAAAATTATTTAAAAGCCGACAGTAAGGCAAAAGAAAGTATGTTTTTTTATTGTAAAAATGTTATATACTTACTTTTACTTTGTTTATATTCCTATAAATTTATTAGGCACTAGGCAGTTATGTAAGCACGTACGAATTCCCCGTTTTTTGATCCTCGAATTTGTAAAAGAGGATTTCTGTTTTTGATGGTACATAGTTAGTTTTGTTTTATCTCATTTGTTTTGACATTGTTTTATTTTAAAACAACATAAAATGTTTTTTTTTTGACATAAACAATCACGCACGAGTATGTTTTTCAGTACACAATTAAACATGAAAACATTAACAATAAAAAGTATTAATAATTAGCTCTTACATGTGGGAATGTATTTTTTCTATCCATTATTCAAGCCTTAATTAATCCTTTGGTTTTTTTGTTTGAATATTTCAGAAAATTAATAAAACAATTTTTTGGAAGCACAAATATCATAAACAATTAAATAGCACGTTAAGGATAATAGGCGTGTTTATTACATGCAGATAGTCTGCTAGCTACCCCATTTGTAGGATATTCCGTGATGGTATAGTAGGAGATATGGTGCAGGTCCTACAGTATGGACACGTGCTGTATACATTAAAGAGGAGAGTTTGAATGAGAAATTGTATAAAGCGAAAACTGTTGACCAAGAAGTAAGGGCGCTAGACAAGCAAGAAAAGCGGCGTATTAGGATGTACATACCTATTGACATGGTCTTAGTTTTTTAACAAACATTGTTTGAAATTAAACTAAATATATCTCGACTTACTATTTTAAGTGGTATATGGATGTATAACTCGGAGTATATTTGTTGGTAAATAAATGGTACGTACTTCAGATAGTACGTTATTTATTAGATAATTTTATTAGGAAGGTACATTGAATATTTTAACACGTGACAGTGTTTAGATGATAGGAAGTAGATATTAGTACATCGGGTGAAGAAAAGTACCAAATTGAATTTTAAACAAAGAAAGTTTGTTGAACTATTAATTGCTTTTAGGTAAGAGGTTAAATTTTGTTTATATTGATATGTTATGTAGTTATAAATACTTCAAATAAAAATAATTTCAAGGAAAGGATTGAGAGACACGTGTGGTTGTTTACATAAAAAAGTAGATGCTTGTGCTAGGAGTGAAAGAGTAGGTATTTTTGTGGTGAGGACAAAGGAATGAACTAATAAAAATGATGTCACAACAAAATTCGGGGCAGTTTTGTCTTGGAATTAGGAGAGAGAGGTTAAAATCATAAAAGCAGTGTTGTATTCAATTTGTTTTTCGTTGTTGACATTTCTTTCTCCGAGTAATAAATATAATATTTCTTTTAGTGATTATTTCCACAATGGAAATAATAAGAAACTCATCCTAAAATTTTATTATAATTTTACATTAAATTCAGTGTTTCGAAGCAGCGAATTTTGCAGAAAATCACCTTACTCGAAGCTAAGAAATTTTATATATTATTATTTATTTAAATTTTGTAATAGATATTTTATCGTTACGACTTTGCCTTTCTTCTTGGAGTATCAAAACTCTTGTTTGATAAGTCTCAAATAAGTGAAATTTCTGTAGACAAAGGATTGATGAATTTTATAAAATGTTTTAATGAATATGTTTATGAGACTGTCACTGTTAATTATTTTATTTTCCCAAATTAATAAAATTTGGATAACTAATATTATTTGTAAATTAAATTTATAGAAGTTATTTGATAATAAGAACAGGGACGGACTCAGAAACATATACTAATTATTATTTTCTGATATATTGAATTAACATTTAGCATGAATACTAATTCATATTTATTTTATGTAAATATCTCTTATTATATCATAAACTAACGTCCCACCACCCACACCCACATGATCGTGAACTAAAGGCCCATGATCTCCCAGCGTGAAAAAATCAAGGTTGGTCGTCTGCCTTGCCTTAAGGGACACAAAAAAGCCAACCCCCGCAGATTTATACATAAATATTTATATTATTTGCATGTTATGTATTATATTCTCTTAATTTATCATATTGTATACTAATGAGGCTGACAATAGTGTATGAAAGGCTGTGTCAGATCGAAATTTGCGTGTGTAGGAGCAAATTTTCACTAACAAACCAATTTTTATTGTTATATTAACCAAAAATAGTCAGTGATTGAATTTTGTCAAACTTTGGTTCAGTAAAATATTTCATCTCGATGCGCCCCTGGCGTTGTATACAGATTCTATTTTATGTATGAAACCATATGCCTTTTATAAATAAAACTGCATTCAAAACTAATCTGTAATATAATTACAGAAATAAACTTTCGATAACGTTGAATCATAAGTTTGATAAAATATTATTTCATTGACTATTTCTAACAAATAACATGGATTTCTGTGGTACATAAAAAAATTTGATATTTATTCTTGATTGTTATTGTGTGTTGTTTTCTTTGTGTATTTTCAGCAATAAGGTAAGGTTTTTATACTTGCTAACGCAGAGTATAAAAGGAAATAATTTATTAATTACTAACCTTTATGTACAACAGAAAATTAAATTTTGATTGTTATATAAATTATGCTTTTATGTTTCTGAATAGAAATTATTGTTTGTTTCCCACTGATAAAATTTTCTTTTATAAATCGTAAACACAACGTAGAAAAGGGTCCTTTACGTAAATTTTCTTTCCTCTAGATGTATCATGAGCCAATATCTTTGAAGAAACGAAAATTGTTGAATTTAGCGACCGACACTTTTGACGGGCATTACGTTAAACGTTCGGAAATAATTTTAATTATGGTGAGGTGTGAATGATATGGGTAGACTAGCGAGTATATATTATTATGTACGTATGACATCTTTATATACGATGAATATTATTACTCTTGGATTTTACAAGTAGGTAGGTGATATGAAAGTATTTTTGTATTATTAAATTTTAATCGGAATATTATAAAGACGTAATTGCGAAAAGAAATTTAAAAATTTGCGTAGATTGGATAAACTTGATTCTTTTTAGTTTAATTACTTCCAACTCAGAGGATAAATACGTATTTATTCTCTCGTCGAAATAAATAAATATATTTTATTTATTTCCTGTCAATGTGGTCTCAACGGTCTTTTTTTCTTTTTTTCTTTTCCTCTTGTGGGGTGGGACCACGACAGAAAATGGTTGCCGTTTGTCCAGGATATAATGTCTGTCATTGCAGGCATTAGACATTGGGTTACTATGTAGCGAAGGAAAGTTTTCTGTCATAGGCTATGACAGAAAATGGCGTGTGACCAGAATTATCTTTGTCATTGCAAGGGTAAAATTCAGATTCGGTCATAGCAGAAATAGATTTGAGCTAGTATAGTTAGTTGGAAGAAATAGATAAATATCCAATCTTTAAATTAATTGTCTTACAGAGGAGTGGGGGGGGAGAGATAGATTAATAGTCTTATGGAAGAGAAGGGGAGTTTCTACACGAGAAGCAGATTTTTTGTCTTGGGGGGGGGTTGAAATTTTCCAGTATTTTGACTTTAAATTATGTTAGAACTCTCTGCCTATCCTTTAAGGAGGTGACTTGCATTTCAAAATTGATGACAGAAGACGACGAATATTATAGAACACATTATGAACACTAAAAATACGTTAAATTAATTGAATCGAGAGCAAACTAAATAAAAATTGTTAGCATTTTTTTTTTATATCTATTAGAAATTATAAAAATATTATTAGTTTAACAAGAACGAACTCGTTAGATAAAATTTGTTGTTATATGACTAGTGAACTAGTAATAATAAAATTATGTCTTGATTATTAAGTGGATCGTGGGTTTTTTATATGTACCTATTGACATGTTATGTATATAGAATGGTAAACATTTTTTTTGTTAGTTATTTATTTCAGTTATGTGAGAGTTAAACGACCTACCTTGAAATAATTTTTGAAGGATGAATTTTATGGGGTTTTTGACTGTTGAATACTGTAATAATTTATGGGGTTGAAATGTGTGTCAGTAGTAATATTTTTTTTTGTTAGATATGTATAGTTTTATATATATTGGAATGTCATTCAATATGTCGGTTTTGCTCAGATCTTAACAAAATGAATATGAAATAATATTATTTCATAAATGACGAATCTGTAGGTATAATAATGCGGGTAGGTATGTGTTTTGATCTGATGGGTTAAGTAGATTTATCACTTTAGATAAAAAAACTGTTCGGTTTCGACAAGTATGATCGGTGAACTGAGTACAGTCGGTAATATTATTATTTTAACAAAAACGCATTTGATCGTTGTATAATATTATTATTTAGACTGAGTCTAATAATAATATTATATTAGATTGTCGCTAGCTAAGTGGAATGACTATTAAGTACCTATATGGTATTATACAATATTATTATAATTGTCGAGCGATGTTTACAGAAATACTAGGTACCTACTGATGTTTTTTCAATATAGGTAGGACTTTGATGAAAGACATTAGATACCTACATAATTATGTTAATATCAATGTGGTATTCATAAAACTTATGGGTACCTAAAATTTATATTTTAAACAGTAAGTAGATATAAATACTTACTCGTATATAATATTATAGTGCGTAGATTTTATAGTCAAAACATGTATGTGTGTATTTAAAGAACAATTTGTTTTCATGAAATAATATTGCTTTTCAGCGCATATGTAATGTGTCTTTTGAAAGGGGAGAGTTGCATGCTATAACTGGGGTTTTTGTTATGTGAATTTTTTTCTATTTTTCTTTGGGTGCTGTGTTTGAATGAGGTGTTAGGCATGTGTGTTAGTGAGACATGGACGTGGCTGAGGAGGGATGAGAGTGGAATGAGTGCTGTGGAGATGTGATCATTGAGACGAATGGTTGATGAAGCATTACATGAATGGAATGTAAGAATGATGAAGAGAGTGTATTTTTTTGTCTGAAGGGGAGGGTGTAAAATGTGTGGACGTACCGGAACTGCGTGACTTGACCACGTGGATCAAATTCACAAGGACTGTCACGTGTTGGGTGGGAGAAATCGATGTGAATGTTTGAGGAATGGGGTGGATGTGGATAGAGAGAAGGGAGTGTCTGGGAATGGATCAACATGGCGATCTGTTTCTCTTTGCCTGCCTCACCTGGGATGCGGCGTGAGTGAGGTATGGTACCATAAAAAATTAATCAGTTGGAAATTGGCTATTATGATTAATAGTTTCAGGGTTAATTCCAGTCATGAGGGGGTAGGGGTTATTTATTTTTTTAACTGATTAATTAAGTTTTCAATTTTTTTATGATGAAATTGGGTGAATTTGTTGATTTTGGCGGTACTGTGATGTAAGAAATGAAACTAGATCGTGAGAGTTTTCATAGTAAAATTTACTATAGGATGTATGGAAGAGAAATATGAATGTGTACAATATGGAAATTTATTTTAAAATTTATGTTCACACATAAAGAAATCAGTATCGTGAAAGATAAAGGTTTAGGAAAAGAAATGTGATAATAATTATGTACAATATAAAAACTGACTAATACTTATGTCAACAGATATACATAATTATAGAATAGGGTCGGTATTATTATATATGATATAGTAATATCAGTTTATATTGGGTACATACTATTAATATAACATACGACGGAGTTTGTATAAATGAAAACATGTGAGAGTAATAATTATAGTGAATTAACTGTACGTATGTCATGTGTTTGGATGTACCTAAGGTTGACACGTGGGACGGTAGATATATACCTATTATTTATAATTCGGTTATGTATATTGAATGTGTATTCCAACCACTTGAGAGTCAGTACAAAGACATTTGTACTTTAACAAAATGTTTTGGTAAGAAATTATAAATGGGTTTATTTGACTTGTATAGTGCTGTAAGCATGCGATTGTTTACAAATTAATTATAGGATAGTGGGTAATACAAGTGTGTGGTTGTTTATATAGGTATAGGATTGTGAATGATTTTAATCAATATAGAGAATTGGAAAGTTAGGGCCAGTGGCGTAGCATATTGATTGCGTTGTGAAATATTTTTCTTTGTTTGTTAAAAAAATTTTCTTTTAAGAAAATAATTTCCTCACCTTATGCAAGCCCGGAAAATTAATTTTCTGAGGGGGCGTGACATGGTCTTAGTTTTTTAACAAACATTGTTTGAAATTAAACTAAATATATCTCGACTTACTATTTTAAGTGGTATATGGATGTATAACTCGGAGTATATTTGTTGGTAAATAAATGGTACGTACTTCAGATAGTACGTTATTTATTAGATAATTTTATTAGGAAGGTACATTGAATATTTTAACACGTGACAGTGTTTAGATGATAGGAAGTAGATATTAGTACATCGGGTGAAGAAAAGTACCAAATTGAATTTTAAACAAAGAAAGTTTGTTGAACTATTAATTGCTTTTAGGTAAGAGGTTAAATTTTGTTTATATTGATATGTTATGTAGTTATAAATACTTCAAATAAAAATAATTTCAAGGAAAGGATTGAGAGACACGTGTGGTTGTTTACATAAAAAAGTAGATGCTTGTGCTAGGAGTGAAAGAGTAGGTATTTTTGTGGTGAGGACAAAGGAATGAACTAATAAAAATGATGTCACAACAAAATTCGGGGCAGTTTTGTCTTGGAATTAGGAGAGAGAGGTTAAAATCATAAAAGCAGTGTTGTATTCAATTTGTTTTTCGTTGTTGACATTTCTTTCTCCGAGTAATAAATATAATATTTCTTTTAGTGATTATTTCCACAATGGAAATAATAAGAAACTCATCCTAAAATTTTATTATAATTTTACATTAAATTCAGTGTTTCGAAGCAGCGAATTTTGCAGAAAATCACCTTACTCGAAGCTAAGAAATTTTATATATTATTATTTATTTAAATTTTGTAATAGATATTTTATCGTTACGACTTTGCCTTTCTTCTTGGAGTATCAAAACTCTTGTTTGATAAGTCTCAAATAAGTGAAATTTCTGTAGACAAAGGATTGATGAATTTTATAAAATGTTTTAATGAATATGTTTATGAGACTGTCACTGTTAATTATTTTATTTTCCCAAATTAATAAAATTTGGATAACTAATATTATTTGTAAATTAAATTTATAGAAGTTATTTGATAATAAGAACAGGGACGGACTCAGAAACATATACTAATTATTATTTTCTGATATATTGAATTAACATTTAGCATGAATACTAATTCATATTTATTTTATGTAAATATCTCTTATTATATCATAAACTAACGTCCCACCACCCACACCCACATGATCGTGAACTAAAGGCCCATGATCTCCCAGCGTGAAAAAATCAAGGTTGGTCGTCTGCCTTGCCTTAAGGGACACAAAAAAGCCAACCCCCGCAGATTTATACATAAATATTTATATTATTTGCATGTTATGTATTATATTCTCTTAATTTATCATATTGTATACTAATGAGGCTGACAATAGTGTATGAAAGGCTGTGTCAGATCGAAATTTGCGTGTGTAGGAGCAAATTTTCACTAACAAACCAATTTTTATTGTTATATTAACCAAAAATAGTCAGTGATTGAATTTTGTCAAACTTTGGTTCAGTAAAATATTTCATCTCGATGCGCCCCTGGCGTTGTATACAGATTCTATTTTATGTATGAAACCATATGCCTTTTATAAATAAAACTGCATTCAAAACTAATCTGTAATATAATTACAGAAATAAACTTTCGATAACGTTGAATCATAAGTTTGATAAAATATTATTTCATTGACTATTTCTAACAAATAACATGGATTTCTGTGGTACATAAAAAAATTTGATATTTATTCTTGATTGTTATTGTGTGTTGTTTTCTTTGTGTATTTTCAGCAATAAGGTAAGGCTTTTATACTTGCTAACGCAGAGTATAAAAGGAAATAATTTATTAATTACTAACCTTTATGTACAACAGAAAATTAAATTTTGATTGTTATATAAATTATGCTTTTATGTTTCTGAATAGAAATTATTGTTTGTTTCCCACTGATAAAATTTTCTTTTATAAATCGTAAACACAACGTAGAAAAGGGTCCTTTACGTAAATTTTCTTTCCTCTAGATGTATCATGAGCCAATATCTTTGAAGAAACGAAAATTGTTGAATTTAGCGACCGACACTTTTGACGGGCATTACGTTAAACGTTCGGAAATAATTTTAATTATGGTGAGGTGTGAATGATATGGGTAGACTAGCGAGTATATATTATTATGTACGTATGACATCTTTATATACGATGAATATTATTACTCTTGGATTTTACAAGTAGGTAGGTGATATGAAAGTATTTTTGTATTATTAAATTTTAATCGGAATATTATAAAGACGTAATTGCGAAAAGAAATTTAAAAATTTGCGTAGATTGGATAAACTTGATTCTTTTTAGTTTAATTACTTCCAACTCAGAGGATAAATACGTATTTATTCTCTCGTCGAAATAAATAAATATATTTTATTTATTTCCTGTCAATGTGGTCTCAACGGTCTTTTTTTCTTTTTTTCTTTTCCTCTTGTGGGGTGGGACCACGACACTATGTATGAAGGTATTAGAATCTTTTCTCTCTTTCCTGCTTGTTTGTTCTATGTTGAAAATAGGAATTCCCATTCTTTGTTTGTATTCCATTTAGAGCGACTCTGCACCAATATTGACTCATACTTTTTATAAAACAAAATTCTTAATGTGTCATATTACTGTCATATTATGAATTTTGTAATGAATTTTGTATCGAAGTTGGAGACTAAATAAAGTATATCTATCTAACTTGTAGATCGACTACATGTAATAAAAATGCCAGTCATACCGAAAAAGTAAGGGCTTTTTTCAGGATAGGTGGCTAAACTCAACGCTTATTATTTTTTTAAAGATAATACAACAGCTTATATGATAATACAAATTCGACTTTATATATCCAATTATAAATATATTATAATGCATATTCACTCACAAACATACGTAAAATATTTTTTTTACAAATGTTTCGTGATTAACACCGCGGAATTCAATTTATAATATTGATTTAAAAATAAAAGAAACTTTGTTTTTTCCACTCAAATAACTTTTTTTTAGTTATAACGTTTTCGGAACTATTGTTACTGATGACGGAAAATACTAAGTTTCTTTTATTTTTAAATCGATAATTTATAAAAGAGATGTATAATATAAATTCTCTGCTGGGGAATCCACGGAAAGTTCATTAAAATAATATTACCTATCGATGTTATCATACCGTGAGTTCCGTATACAAAGTATATTAAGTACCTACGCATAAAAATATTATGATTAACATCGTAAATATTATGATAATGAGATAAATTATAATCGGTCTACTATCGATTTATTGAGTTGAGTGTATGAAACAGACATTGTGTTGTAATATTTCTTTGTTATCTTGTAAAATAATAAAAAAATCCGCTTAATATAAAGCAGAAGTAAAGAATAAATTTAGTATTTCAGAAGTAAATAATTTATGTAGTTACGTTGACGTCTGGATAGCATACAGTCTACCAATCTATATAATTATATAAAAGAAAGTGGTGTTAGTTACACGTTACACCATTTCTAACTCAAGAATGGCTGTAGCGATTTGAATGATCTTTGATTTGTTGGATTCTCCTCCGCCCCGAATAGTCGATAGGCTATTAACATATCTTCAAATTCACGGGAAGAAAAATAACGAAGAGAATTATTTACGCCATACATTTTTAATTTCAATAAAAAATGCAATATGGAGTATTATACAAAATCAGCGATGATGTTTTTTTTTATAGATTGGTCTATTTATAGAATAATTTTATATACCTACATTTTTAAATTAGGATCGTTATCCATACAATTAACCATCTGTGGTTCTGAAATTTCATTTTATTTCACTTCAGTAACGATAGCGGCCAGTGTGGCGCAGACGTAACGCTGTGAGTCATGAGGTTGCAAGTTCGATTCCCAGCCAAGAAAAAAATAATTAACCATTTTCAAATTTCTGGGTCTGACTTTGTATAATAAAACTGCAATCTGATTTATGCATATTTCGATTTTTGAGTTTGAACTGAACTTGAACTGAATTTGAACTGATTGTCGTGGAGTATAATTATGATCAGATTTCAAAATATATTTATTCAAAATATTATTGTTAAAATGTGGTTATTTTGAAATTTAAAAACCATTTTATTATTACAGGATTAGACTATTGATGTGAATGAAATACATAAGTAAAAATAAATATAAGTAAAAAATGAAAACCTTCTAAAATTTTTGGAACCAAATCAGTGACGAACTCTCGTTTCACCAAGATTAAAGTTTTTCACTACCAAAGTTCTGACATTTTATTTATAGAATAAACCAATTTGACATTTTAGTAATGTTGAATATTATTTGAACTACTCCAAATTAAGTTTTTTTGGCTTTGAAATACTCAATAAACCAAGAAAAAATACATAGCAACAAGACTAAACCACGTGTAAAATATTTGAATCTGATATAAATAGAAAATACTGATATTATTTGGATAAAAGAAAAGTTCAAGGCATTATTAAAACGTTATAATGTTATTAGTAATGATTTTGTATAGAAATCGTTAATTACTTTGTTTTGTAAACAGCTTCCAAATGGAAATAACAAATAATGAGATGAAAATTATATTACACAATGAAATGAGTTGTCCGTTCGTACCGTTTAGATTGAACAGAACATTCAATTTCCGGTCAAACATAGGATGGAAGATACAATCAAAGGCAAATTTACTTACTTATTGATGTTTTTATCCGATTTGATTAACGGATCAACTCTTCTAACTTATTATTGTCAGACATAAATGACACTCTGCTCCAACGCATTCATCAGTTCTCTTTAAAACACGGAAGATTATGGTCCTGGCTGAGCCATTCTTTAAGAATATTTAATGACAGTTGGCCAAAAAGAACACAGTATATTCTTCTACAAGTTTTCGACGGTCTATATATCACTCTTTTATAATATCCTATGACAACGAAATCAATGCACTTGGAATATGGCGGAAAGAGATGATTCAATTGGTACAAAGATTGAATTGAGGAGGCTGGTTTTGCAAATAATAGATAGCTTTTATATTTGTACTATGGAAAGGAAGATAAATCTTAAGAAAATGTTATACACAATTTACTACGTAAAAAGTAAATAAAAACAAACCACTATTTCTTTATTTGGGGCCGTAAAATCTTGTTGGGCAAATTCTTCGACATAAAGTTATATAAAGCAAATTCTTCACATAAAGCTATATAAGCAAATAGGCAAGTTGGTTTAGAAGCTCTTTTAGTTACTAAATGTATAATATTTTTATAGGGGTGATTCACCCCTGAAGCGGCCGCCTAAGTACAAGTAAAATATCTATATAATTTGTTGCCTTATTTTTTTAACTGCTGTTTTTTTAGTCTGATCGATTAAGTATAAAAAAACTGATAAATATGTATTACCTTAAATACTATACTCATGTTGTACAAAACTACCTAGATTCAAATCAATCTTATCTAGAATATATAAATATTTTAACTTTTTTATCCTATACCTCACTGAACCTTGTGCCGTAGACAAAAACTTTTTACTTAAAATGTGACGTAACAGATTGTCCTATATGTATCAAGAAAAAATGTGACGTAACAGATTGTCCTATATGTATCAAGAAAAAATGTGACGTAACAGATTGTCCTATATGTATCAAGAAAAAATGTGACGTAACAGATTGTCCTATATGTATCAAGAAAAAATGTGACGTAACAGATTGTCCTATATGTATCAAGAAAAAATGTGACGTAACAGATTGTCCTATATGTATCAAGAAAAAATGTGACGTAACAGATTGTCCTATATGTATCAAGAAAAAATAACATAGTCAGGATAGGTAGCATACCTTTTATCTGTTTTAACATATTCTTTGTCAGGAACTTCCTGGTACTCTTTTCTATGTGCTCTACTTTTTTTATGAACCTTTAGGTTTTTGTATATATACGCGAAGCAGTTATAAAACAGTTCTACTAAAAAACGAATAATTCTAATGCATATACATAGTTAGAAATTATGTTGTAGTTGGCGATAGATTTATAAGAAATTTGTTCATTTGGTCGCTACAAATTATTGGCAAATGTTTGTAATTTTTTTTTTTTAATTTATAAAGAGGTGAAGCTAAATAAACATGAACATTATTCAGACATCATTCAGTAGACATTGTTTAGGTAATTATTTCTTACAAAATATTTACATTGTGAATCACGATCTAAAATGGATTATCATTCAACAACTGGTACATTGTCCCGATTACGTTAAGTAAGTTTTATTTTTTGTTCGGAGAAATTCCCACAAAATGTATTTCTGCTATAGTCACATTGAATAAACACGTGACATGAAAACAAATCATTTCCTTGAAGACTTGCATCTATTGAGTGCTTTCCTCAAAATTGAAATTAAATATTTGTATAAGAATTAATTTACAATGGTACTGCAAAATTGCGTGAAATTCAACATAACATTAATATTAACATTGTATCATGAATGCTATTACCTCTGATGAGCATGCAGAATACATACATAGTGATACAACAGTGAATGAACGTAAAACCCAAAATTGTACTGGGCTGAATGTAGGGTAGAGTAAAATTAGGGATACATCAAATGCCCATCCCTATACTTCTTCAATTTACCCTCGACAAACTCGTTTTATTGTGATAACTTTGTATACCTATTGTTATATAGGTACTCGTATTTCCCTGTACTAACTACATCATAGAAAACTTTGTCAAAATAATAATTATTCGCAACACATACTACGTATTGTCAAAAAGTTTTAATTCGCGGAGAATTTCGGAGCGAAGGAAAAGTTTTCCTATTTTGTAAAAGAATGTACAAAAAAGGTGGTAATTTTACGTAAAATGTACAAGTATTATGTTTATACACATTTTCATTCATGAAGTTGAAATTTATTTTCATACCTATGCCTAATCTATACCATCACGCCAATTCCTGAACTTGTTGCCAGCAGACTTTATTCACGTTGGTTGACTTCTATGTAATTAATACGCTGGTCAACCCATTTGAAGGAAACACCGTGAAGGTTTGAATGAATGGATAAATGAATGAATTCATAAAACTGTTTTTCCCACTACTGCTATACCATATCCCACAATTGGGATAGCCAGCGGACAAACCGCATGTGAAAATATGCAGTCCTAAGTGGTGCATTTGGAGATGTCAAATGTTTTAAAAGGTATTTTATAGGACTCTCAAAAACTTACAGGAAAGAGCGGGATACCTTTTGTTTGCCGGAGTCTCCATGGGGGTAAACCACGGGAAGATTTACATAGCATTACATTTCATCATCCTTCTCAAGTTTTTATATTTTTGAAATTGTGTCTTTTTTTAGACTGACACATTTTCCTGACTGAGAAGGCTTTATCTAATAAGTGAAAGTCTGTTGGTGAATCAAATATTTATAATCAGTTTGAAACAAATAAACGCTTATTGTAAGAACTTAATAAATAAATTAACCAGTTTCCCTACATCATATAAATAACGGAAAAGTTGAATAACTCCTTGTCTTTTTCGATGCATTAGCTCTTGAAAATATTAAATTCATAGAAGCTATTATATTGAAGGAGGGCTTTAGAAAATTGTAAAACTTAAAAAAATAACTTAATTTGTAAATAAACAAGTTTATTCACTAACCATAAATAACGCAAATCTTTGTTTATTGAATAATATAACTCCTTAGCCTTTTCGATGCCTTTGCTCTTGAGAATATTAAATTCATAGAAGCACTTTATATTGAAGAAGGACTTTAATAACAAAAAAATCTTATTATTTAATCTACGTATTACGAAGTATGAGATTAATGTCTCTTGTATTTTTTTTTTTAATATTTAAGCAATTATCTTAACACTGATAGTTGATACAAGTATAATAGGTAGAAAAATATACATTTATAAAATGGGAAGATATATATGTATGTAGTTGTAGAAGATGTATGTTCGGAATTTTGTTTAATTCAATTTATAAGATTTAAGTAATTATGGTATAAAGTAAACACTTAACTTTTTTTATAAATACACACTATATTTTATAAATGAGTAGACAATTGTTTCGATTTTTTACCAAGACATTATCAATAGTGTTTACTTTATACCATAATGGAAAATACGCAAAAAGTTACGGATTATATTAAAAATATTTAAGTAATTACTTACTAACATAGAAAATAATAACAGGCCCTCTGTTTATTGATTGTATCAAACTTGAATGTATACCTTTTATGTAATTGTTTGTATTCAATGTACAGTAAAGAATGAATACATAATTAATTAAATTATTAAGCTATATTGAAGCACTTGCAAAGGTAGTTTTAAAATTAAATTATATGTAAGATTTTTATTCCCGAATTAGTATTATCCAGCCAGCTTTCTAAGCACGGATTCGATGGTTAGGGATAAGTAGACCGACAAAAAAAGCTCTTTGCATGGATAATAATTATGTAAAGGCTTAATAAATTATACATCTATCTACGAAAAACCGTTAATTATCTAAATGAGTGACATATTTTTACAAACATTTTAAAGAACTTTGACTTGCTTTGATCTTAAGTATTGATGTTATGAATAATAAAGTTAATATTGTTACATTATTTTTACAATACCGAATTCAAAAATGAGCAATTTGTATTTGTCAATGGCAACTTATGTCGCAAATTAATAAAGTAAGTAACACTTAACCGTAGAACACCCGGAAAAGAATTGGACTCCTACTCTTTTCTGCTAGTTTTCGAGTGTCCAGTAAAATGCAGGTGCTCGAAAAAAGACATTTCACATCTTAAATTCAACGATGAGGTTTGCCACTCATCCTGAATGTTTTAATAATTAAATGGAATGGAGAGGGCAACTTTTATGTTTATTGCATGCTGCTGGTTTGCAGGCTACCCCACTTGTGAGAAATGCAGTAACGGTATGAAATTTGACAAAGATACAATAAAATGAAATGATTTTGTTATTCCGAATTACAATGAATAGATGAAAGTTCAGTCATTCATTAGGTAGTTTTCCTATTATTTGACACAATCATATAAACAGACTAAACCTAATATTTTTATTTTGTTAAGCTTAATTCAGCTCAACAGTGAATCAATCACCTCAACAGTGAGCTTAGCGTACACACTAGCTACATCTGCACTGCAATTTCTTTTCCAGAGATCATGTTTTTATTACATACATACTGTGTTTATGCTGCATTAGTATATACATATATACAAATCGTCCGATATTTCCGTTTCTTATCAGAAGCTACGTGTGCCTACGACTGTTTGCACAAACTTCTACATACATACGTAGTAGGTAAACAAAAAAGTTCGTTCAACACAAAAGCTTGACGTAGTACTAACGATCGCTGATTGTAAATAATAGCTCACCCGGTAAATAATAATGAATCAACTTGTGCTGGCTGAAATTCAGTACAATTTGTGGGTATGATAATTACTGAGAGAACTTATTGTTTACCCATATTAATTTGTGGGCGTACTAAGTATACATTACATATAAGCACATATTATGTTTGCTAACAACTGTGCCCAGACTTATCGAATAAACGGGGCGAACAAATGTTCTGTCTCTTTTTCTATATCGACAAAGGGGAAAAAATGAAAGAAAACTTTCTATTGCTTCGTTATTTCGCTTAGTTATAACCGCTTCCAGAATCGAATGAATGTGTAGTTTCGTTGCTAAAAAACATTTGATCTTATATTATCACCTTTCATCGCCCCCTCTGGGGGAGTAAAACAGAAATCAACCTACACATTAAGAACTGCTCCATGTACAGTTACCTCTTCCAACGACCTTTTTCAATGCTTTGATATCTTTATCATAGAAATATGGTATTATGAAAGAGACTTATTCGTTAATAAAACATTGTGAACGAAATACCAGTACTGTTTTTGGCTAAATATAAATTCCCTATAATTTGCGAACTCTGGCGAGTGAGGAGGTGTTCGAGGCAAGGTTAAAAACCCTATTATTCGGGAGGTGTTAGGATTTTTGAATGGGACATTGTGGTGTTTTTTCCACAAAACGGCGCATCGTATAAAAAAATTGTTTAGTTTATTATTATTATAAACTTTGTAAAATAAAAGGTTGAGAATTCGTAGTGTGAGTATTATGTGTGTGGAGGGTCCTTTCAATATCTCCTGTCTCTGTTTCGATAAAGGAATATATACTTGAGAAACTATTGCATATGAACTAAGTGTGTGCAGACACTTACATAAAAGTACAGAAAATATTATAGATATATTATTTTAATATCAATGCGTTGGTAGAAGAAGAACTACTATCAATCTTCTACAATGTCAAAAAGTTATTTAGAGGGTCAAACCATTCGTGCAAACACATTATGTAGTACTGAAAAGAACAATGCGCATTATACGAGTACTTCACAAAATTATTACGATTTGCCATTAGGGAAAATAATGTTTTATGAAGATTTATTTGACACTCATGTACTTTTGACTTCTTATTTTTATTGCATGTGTATTAATTATTCTTTGTTTATATTTTTTCAGAAACGATCTTCGTCTGAACTTTCAAATACAATAGCAAAGAGTTGAATAAGCAGATTGGTAAGTTTTTTAAAAAATTATATGTCGATTAAAATATTTTTGGTCACATAAAATGTACAAGAGTTTTATGTGTAGCCATGAAGTTTCAAATTTGCTGGTGAAAGCACAAAGTAATATATATTGTATAAATATATTGAAACAATGAAGTTATGAAATTAAAAAAATAAATCACAGTTAAATTATACGAGGCTATATTTGTCAAAAATAAGCTGGTTCAACGTAATAAAAGTTAGTTTTCAAATATGATCTCGATTAACATTTCTTGTTCATTATCACGTAAGGAACGAAAAAAAACACGATCAATCACATTTTTACCTCTCCGTTGCCAAATTTTCAATTTAGTATGGGAATTTGAGATAATTTATGTTTCTACAAGCTTTTTTTACAAATTACAATAAGTCCGAGACAGGTCGCTTGTGTGGAAAGCGTGCCACTACTTAGAAGTATGTAAATAAGATATTTTAAGCTACAAATTAGCATATTAATTTTAATTATATTACTCCCATGCTTGTAGGCATCATCAGAGAAACTGAATATGTCTACAAACATAAGCAAAAACGTTCGACTTTTTTTTGTAGGCGTTCCACACGTTTGACTTTAATATCTAACATAGTGGAAATTAAACAGTGTTTAATAATGTTTTTATTTTAAAATTAAAATAAAAAATGGATTTCCACAATATTAACATAAAAACTCTTGAATTATAAATTAGCATATGTTGGAAATCATAATAGAGTTTAAAATATAAGCAATTAATTAATGTTTAGAGGTACACTTCTGCTCTTAATAATTGCTCAGAAACACAAGTTAGTACATTCCTATTATAAAGTGTTAGCAATATAGGTATTATAAATTTATCTCCTACATAGAAACTTTAAATGTTTGTCTATATTTCGACACGTGTAGCTTCCTTATGTTTTTGTTATTATTCCATACACAATTAAATTTTGTCTAACACAAAATCCTGATGTACTACGTGGGGTTGTAAATTTAACTCTTGTATAGCTAGGCTTAGGTGTATAGGCTTTTGTTAAACATTTTCAACTTAATGTAGTATAATTATACTTTATACTCATTCGTTAATTCAAAACAAATGTCGAAGGTGATATAGATATCAGGTATTCAAAGTAATATAGTTTAAGTCAAATTGTAGTCTATTTCACTATTTGTTATGTAAAAACATTCACAAGCGATAGAATCATACATGCTTATAATTTTTATACTTTTTTATATCAACCATCTAATATTTCATATTCATAGGTCGGTGGTTCATGTCTGGCTAAAAAACCATGTCGGAGATGGAGTTATCAATCTTGAAAAAGGTGCATAACAAAGGTGCGTGCGCCCTGTTGGGCGCACGCGCTGAGAGATTTAATTGCCAATTAAAATATTGTTACATTAAAAAATGCATAAGTGACATCATTATGTATAACATCAGTTCATAACAACATTTAAATTAAATAGAAAAATACCAAATATATTTTTTGCCGTAAATTGATGACAAGCAAATCTTAACAAAAATACATTTTAATCAAATGCAATCATACAAACAATAAGCAGAGGAGCGATTTCTAACAACTGTCAATTTTTCAACAACCAATTTTTGCTGTGGTGTGGCAAAAAAAAATTGCACTGAACAAATTCAACGGAAACAACATTTAAAATTAAAGGCAATTTTATACGAATTACAGATATAATTAATATAAAGCCGAGTATTAAAATATCCAACCTTAATTGGATACCTAATTAAATAATAATATAATGAAAAATAAACATGTAACAAATGAAATAGTTGAATAATAAAATGTTATTGTCTTTTATAACCAGGTAGAGAGATTATATTAACTATTTCGTTTTAAAGCTTTCTATAGCTGTTTTATCTCATGTAAGTATCACTGCCTACGTACAGAAGCTTTTAAAATAAGTGTCACGTACTTTTTCTATTATTTATCGTGAAATGAATATTAATAAGAAGAAGCCTTAAACTTTAAAATTAATATATTTTTTTGTAAAAAATGGAGAAAATGTAGAGGAAGTGAAATATTTAAAACAATTCTTACTAGAAATTAATTCACGTAATCGAATATCCAATGTTCACTCGAAACAAATCGTAACAAATAAAAAATTTATTTGTTTGATTTTGTTGGCACTAACCATGTGGTAAATACGAAACATCGGGTGCAGACGATCTATCTATCAGTATCTTTGCAACGAAATTGACACTTGCTTGCAACATCGTCTGCACCCGAACGCTAACGTGACGCGAAAGTGTGTTATTGACTCAGACCTCTGGTCCTAATCTGATAGTACATACCAATGATTCGTTATGAAATTTCGTTAGTATTTTTCTCAGTGCGACATCGGCTATCACCCTTGCGTAGCCTTCTCTGTCCTGTGCTAGCCGGAACAGCTCTTCCACCCTCCGGACTCCAGTCCGCTTTCGGATATTTCTCAGCCAGGACATCTGTCGCCTTTCCACATCACGGCTGTCCTCAAATATATATCCTCTTCGTGAAAATAAAAAATATGAAGTATAAAAAAAGTTTCAAATTTTATTCGTGATAATTGACAATAATATTTGCCTTTTATAGGATAAACACTCACAATGTTTTATTAAAGAAATGATGAATATTTGTTTTTATAAATTATATTTTATTTTACATCACATTTCTCTTTTGATCAGGTGGATACAATTTCTCAAATCTGGAAGTAACTTCATTCATCATCATCATCGCCCTCAACGCTCCTCTCGGGAGCACAGGGCAGAAACCAGCCTCCTCCATTCAGAGCGTCTCTGTGCCAATTGCGTCACCTCCTTCCACGACATTCCTTGCGCTCTGATATCGTTGTCATAGGAACGGTGTATTGTGAAATAGGGACGCCCGGGCCGACGGAACCCCTGCGGACGGAAAAACAGTGCTCTTTTTGGCACACTATCATTAGGCATTCTCAAAACATGTCCCAGCCAGGACCATCGTCTCTCCTGTATTACGGATTCTCCTGTATTGTAATACATTTCCTCTGCTGGGTGCTTCATTCAGGATACGTTTTCTTTTCACCAGGATATCAGATCGGATTAGGAATACAGAAACTCTTTTTGTGGAAAAGTGTCTAGATTTATATCAAAGAACAGTGGTAAACCGTCATAGTAAATGAAATAGAATAGAGTATAATCTTGAAAATAAACCAAGGCTTTTCGAACAAAGTGTTTAGTTTTATTCCATATTTTATTGCTAAATGCAAGGTTTAAATGTAGTTTATTCATGTGTATATCTACTTATTAATGAATTATGCAGCTTGAAATCTGAGCAAATGAATATTGCAGCTAATATCATTGAGAAAATATGGGTCATGTTACAATATAATGTCAAATGAGATTTGATCAAAGAAAGGTACTCGTATCAAGATCACCCTTCACTCTACGTAAGTCACAGGTGCTCTATTAATAAAATGTTTCCAATGAAAATAATTATACCATCTACAGAATCAACGAAAAAAGTCTTTGAATTTTTCAACCAAGCAAAAATAGCATCGTGTATAACTGTTTCCATAATCTATATAACTTTTTGGTTTTGTCATCTGCTTTCATGGATTCAAACACAGTTAAACAAAAAAGAAAGAAGTCAATATTATTTTATTTTCAATTAATCTGTTTATATCTATTACAAGCGGTCCGCACCGGCTTCGCACGGGTAAATAGGTATTTTAAAAAAATAGTTTTAGTAAGGATCCCTAATTTTTTGAAAATATAATATAGCTAATGTCACCCGAGGATTGTGAAGCTTCCCAATAGTGAAAGGTTTTTTTAAATCGGTTCAGTAGTTTTGGAGCCTATTCAATGCAAACAATCAAATCTTTCTTCTTTTGAATATTAGTATAGATAACGACATAGTGGTGTAGCTAGTGGTGTCCTTGTATTCAATAATTATTTGGGTCATTCCTACTATAGGTACCCTTAAAGTACATTTGGAATGCATGGAATGGAATACCTCATTGTTAAATCAAAAATGAAAAATATTTTACGCATTATGTTTTGCATCAAAATTACTTAAAAAATAAACACAGTGAATATCATATATCAAAAAAAGAGTGTGATATATAATTTATTATCCTATTAAGAATATTTTTATTGATATAATAGATTGCACAGTGCTTATTTCTAACAAATGTTAAGCTACCTACTACTATCAAGTATAACTTATATTTCGTTCTAATATACACAATACTATTATGTGAGAGATGTTTGCTTCTTTAAGTAGTCACGAACCAGGAAAACTACTATCATTATTACTGCGTCGGTAGTAGAATAGTAGTAGGTTTGTTCGAAGCTCTCATTCAAGCATTGTTAGATGGTAGTGCATAGTAGATGTATTTCTTCGTATACGTGCTTCACGCTTCTATAGCATCAGGTGTTAAGCTCATGTGCCAAACTTTAAGTTGAATTTGTTTAGTGGATAATACTGTTACTACGATACTATGTACAATGAGTATATACATCATCGTCTTATTTTTTTTTAACTAAGAATACCTTTTATTTTAATTCTTTTGTTATTCAAGTTAGAGAGAAACTAACAATAACCAGACAGACGTTTTAAATGTAATTTCTTTACGTTTTAAAGCTTGTTTCCAATATTGATTTGGATGTTGTCGGGTGAATAATTTGGAGGTTGCTCCCGATGTTTTAGTCTAAATTTAGAATCTCGTTTTAGTCTAAAATTAATTATATCTTGTATTTTAGAAACGTTAAATTAATAAGTTAAGATGGTTTAGGCACGTGGAAAGAATGAATGAGGACAGAATTACTAAGAAGATATATTTGGCTGAGAGGAATGGTTATAAGCTCGGAGACGTGGACGTCCGAGGATAAAATGGCAAGATCATTTAAATCAAATCCTACACTGAGAAAAATACTCAAAACGAATCATTGGTACGGTACTATCAGATTAGGACAAGAGATCGTACAAACGATTCATTGGTATAAATCTATAATATTTACTCTTCGCAAACAAATCATTGGTAAATTTACCAACAACTTGTTTGCGAAGAGTTAATATTATAGATTCGTACTAATGAATCGTTTGTACGATCTCTGGTCCTAATCTGATAGTACGTACCAATGATTCGTTGTGAAATTTCGTTAGTATTTTTCTCAGTGTACAGGACGATCACGTGTTGAGCACACTAAACAGGAGAGCATGCATGAGAAATTGTATGACAGTGATGGAAGCGAAAGATGTATGCAAGGATAGAAGGAAGTGGCGCTCGATCCTTTCTGCCTACCCCGCGAGGGAAGCGGCGTGATGGTATGTATGTATGTATGTATAAATTAATATACACTTCTCTCTTTGTATACTAGACAATCTGAGCGTTTCCGAAATCGTTAAACTTTCAATTTTTGCATGGTATTTGGTACTTTCAAGGCTCGGTAGCCTTTTAACAAGTGTGCCAATATGACTTCCCATTTAATATACCTAGTAGATAAGATTCCAGACCAATAAGGCAAGGCGATGCGAGTAATTCGAAAGGTTATATAATTACACTAAATGGAGTTAAAATTCAGGAGAAAACCTAGGAGTCAAAGTTGTTGTTTGTAGACTGAAATATCACGAATTTTGTTGAAATATTCGTTTCATATAATTTATCATGCAAAATAAAATGGTACGTATTTACATTTCACACTGCGGCGAATTCTTCTAAGGAGTATGAATGTGGAAGGCTCTCTATAAATTCAGTTTATTATTTATCTTTTTTAAATACAAAGTTTGGAAAACATAAACTATTCATTGTTTAACCATAGAAAACAGCTTTATTTGTAATTAGGGAAATGAATTAAGAAATAAAATAAATTTTTGCACTTTTTTATGTTATAACCGGAACTCCATTAGTTTGCGTTGTTGACCATACACCTGCCCAGTCATGCAAAGACCAGAGGAAAAAGTTTAGAACAGTCTAAAGCCAGGAAAATTAGCGCAAGACGGGCAACTTTGGTACTCATAGATCGCCCTAAACTTTAGTTGTTCTTCTGATCTCGAGCAAGTTTGGCGTAGCTTCTCAGTCAATTTAACGTCTAATAATTTCGAACCCTAAGTTTTATTTTATCACTGAAACAAAAACGTATTTATAAGTAATCTTAGTATTTCAACAACGTGTTTATATTACAAATTTTATTTCCATGCTTGATTAGATATACGATGAAAACTACTTATATATGTAATTGTGATATTTATAAAGACCTCAACCATTACTCACATCAGATAAAAAGTAAGATCACAATGGTGCATATTCTACATACACCAGTCGCCTTTTTTTTTCCCTCAAATCACATATTATTATAATAAAATATTATTAAACTTTTTTACTGACTTCTGACAAACAAGTATGTTGAACAGACGACTATATTCAGTACTCGCGTTCTATCAAACTTTAAGCATTGTTGTAACTTGTTCAATTTCTCAGAGTGATTTTGATAATAAGAAACTTCTAGATCACACGGGAACGTATTATATTATGTTATGATGATGTACTTTAAAATATGTTTTCTTTTGTAAGATTTTTTTATGCTGATTTCATAGAATTTCGATCTGAAAATAGAAACGTACAAAGATACTGATTTACAAAGGTTAAGAAACTCACAATGGATACGCTATAAATGTTTTCACTAAATGGTCATGTCTTTGATATAGTCATTTATAAATACTGTTAATATTTAGGAAAAATAATACTACTATACTATACTATACCCCCACGCCATGTCTCAGGAGGGGTAGGCAGAGAGAACGGAACGCCATATAGATCTATCCTTACATACTTCTTTCGCTTCCTCTACATTCATCCAGTTTCTCATACATGCACGCCGATTTCTCTTACTCAGCACGCGTCCGTCCTTAAGAATTTGGTCCACGTGATCAAGCCACGTGGTTCTTGGACGTCCGCGCTTCCTCATACCCCTTCTTTCAGATAAATACATCCTCTTCGTCATCCTTTCATCTTGCATTCGCTCAACATGTCCAAACCATCTCAACTTGTTTACACGCATTCTGTCCACAACTCTCCTCTCACATCCGCTCATTCTCCTGATATCCTCATTCTTCACTCTATCTCGCAACGTTTTACCAACCATTCTTCTCAGTGAACGCATCTCCACAGCATTTAATCCACTCGCATCCTTTTTCAACCACGTCCAAGTTTCGCTTGCATACATAAGTGTCGGTACCAGAATGGTATTGTGCACTAGCATTTTTGTCATGTTCGACACACTGCTATTGCTAACAATGGGTCGAAGTGCACCATTCACTCTAGCACCGGCGACTTTTCTTCTTTCAATGTCCTTATCGCATCTGCCATCCCTCGCAAACAGACTTCCCAAATAAACATACTCATTCACTTGCTCTAAACATTCATCGTCAACCTTTATTTCACATACCGTTCTTTCACTCTCTCTTTCAAACACCATTACTTTCGTCTTCGCGACATTCATTTTTAACCCATTTGCACTACAGCTATTAGATTGCTGAGCAATATATAGGAAATATAACACACTTAAAAAACATTTTCAGTATTCCTTAGAAGCATTCATTACATGTAATTCTATTTAGAATATTATTTACTCATTATTTTTTTATTGTCTAACTGGATTTGGGCACAATGCGCAGATGACAAAATCATTTGAATAGCTCGACTATTGATGTGAATCATCTTTGTGAATAATCCATCTAGAATCATTCAAACAATAACCACACTAATAAATTTTATAAACATTTTGATAATTATGTACAAAGTGTATTTAAAAGTGATAAGAAGAGCTATTAAAATTTTACATTCTCAATTCTTTTTTCGATTACGAATTTATTAATAATGTACTCTTGAAATTTTTAATTCCGAAGGGTGAAAACGTTTAAAAACGAAGAGAATGTGAAAGCATAGTTATATTTTTTTTATAAAACTAGGTTTATCCACGGGTAACTTATTTTAGAAATATCATTATTTTAATAATACAAACAAAAACAATATTTTTTTAAGGTGTTCTAGAATTTATCTTCATTTTTTTTTTATTTCTGTCATGTACCTACTTGATAAAAAAATAAAACAATAACAAAGCAATTTAGAAAACAATATATACGTGAAATTTTACTCAAGAATATTTCTAAAGCACAAAGATAATGAAATATTCATACTAAAACGAGAAATTAAATCTATTTTAAAGTAAATATGGAGTTCTCAATTTATATTACACAACAAAGTTTTGTAATTTTACATGTGTAAAGAATTATTTTCTGCAGTTAAAATGTATGGTCCATAAGTTTTTCTATCCTTTTCAGCACAAAATAATTGAATTTGTTTGTATTTACCTACACGTTTTAAATGCTTGGGATGAAAAGAAAAATATCACTAATTTGTAGAGTACATTTAAGAAGTTTTGTTTCTATAATAAATTCAAGAAAAAAATTATACAGAACTTGTATTATAATAGTATCTACCCAAGTGTCTTTTCATACCGCGAAATTTTGTATTTCTACCGATTTGAGACGTCCTACTACTCCTTGATTGAGAAGGTATATGTTAAAGTTAATAATATTTAATTGTGTTGAATTACTGATGAGGATTCCCATAATGACACACGACCGGTTTCGCAGACTCCGATTTTTCGAGAGCGCGAGAACTGAACTCGGACTCATCGTAAAGTGCTGATCTATAAATTTCACATTCTCGCTAAAAACCGGTTGTGCGATTTCAGATGTATACTCAATAATTTTGAATAAATGTTCTGAGTTAATGCTGATACAAACAGATGTCTTTAGTTTTATCTACGATTTGAAATCAATTAATTGATTTAATCTTTGAAAATTTTTCACACCAAGTACACTTTTAATCACAGACCTATTTTCAACAAATTTATGATTGAGAACCTTTTAATTCTATCATTTTTATATTTGATCAATCCCGTACTGAAATTGAAGAGTTTGAAATTGAAAACTCAAGTTTGTTTTTTTCGTTCCAAATAATTGATAAAGAATTTACTGTTGACTATGGTGTATCCGATCAGTATCGCACAAATTAGTAAACTTGTACCCATAAGTGTAAAGAGTGGCTTCAAGATAAAAGTTGACCAGCGGGGCTACTCTTAAAAAAACTAAACACGATCTTAATCTACTCTTGATCTTGATCATACGACGCACGAAGTGACTATCGGCCAAAAATACACGCAAACCAGTCGCGCTTTAGCGGTAACGCGGTATTTTTGACCATAGTCCCTTCGTGGGTCGTATGATCAAGATCAAGACTAGATTAAGATCGTGTTTAGTTTTGTCAAGAGTAACCCTGCTGATGCTATGGCGCTTTGTAATATTGTATTATATGAGTGTATACCCACATATAATAGCCATCCCTTTAAACAAATCTGTTTCCCTTTATGCTTGTCTAACATTTTTTTTCATTTCTAAGAAAATTTCTGAAATTTCCCATTCTCTGAGGTTTGATAATTTGGATCGTGCCCGGCTTACAAATCTTTTAAAATCAAACAATGGTTCAGCAATGGGTTTTTATACGTATTATTTTTTTTATGATTTATGGAACTCTTTTTCCGCATCCTATATTTTCATTACAGGATTAATTCTCATGCAAACATAATTCCAATTATATTTTTTTAATTTTCGTTGTCACGTATATCCCAGTGATCTTTTCCTTTTATTGGGTGGACATTCAGGCCATTTGATACACGCTTTTTTTCCGTAACAATGTTTGAACTTAGTGGCTTCCTCATACACGTCACCATAATAATAATGATCCTAGAAAATGGACGTACCTTAGCAGCCTTTTTCATAAAAAACACTTCACAATATATCTAATTTAGAGCGACACTGATTTTTAAGCTGCCCACGTACCAATCACCAACAATGTTCATTTATTCACCATTCATGAGACAATTACATCACGTTTTTTTATAAATACATATATTTTTAATGGGTCAAATTCTGGCTTCAAGTTGGCATCATTAGATCCTTGACAGATTCTGGGATTAATCGGGTATAAACAGAGGTCATCCACTCCATCAACATTTCCTATTTTCTCATATTTATTATATTAATCTCCCAATCATTTTATTCATTTGTGTTTTTTGATAAGTATCAATTTTTGGAATACCTCATAGAATACCATGAATTTTGCAAATTTTGAATCTCGGCAGCACGCTCGACTGACGTAGCTGATTTTTCAACGGAATTTTATTTCTTTATGAAAATATTGACATATTTTGCTGATTTATAAGAATTCTTTTTATATATTTTCGATAATTTTTTGTTTAAGAAATTTAAAATATAAACTTTAATCATATCTCTTCATATCGCAAATAAAATGTTTAAAATACAGTATGTTTGTATGCAAAACGGTGTGCTAAATAACAATGTCACAGCTTGACTTTTCCTTGCACCCGTGTAGGTGAATCTAATCAATATCATTTAATATATTAAAGTGATTTCTACCATTTAACCCTATTTATTCTTCACTCACTATGTTGTTGTTTATACTATTTTATTACATTTAAGTAAGTAGCTACTGTGTTAACCAGAGAAACTAGTTTCAGTATAAATGAGCTACTAGATTCAACTTCCTTTTCACTCAATGAATAATGATCAAATTATCCAAAGCATTCTGTAGGAAACTCTTTGTTAACATCTGCCTGGAAAATTGATGACGAAACCTATATATGTGAAATATTTGTGCAGTTTATGAATTGGTGTATAATGTTGATAATATATTTTTCGATATTAACTTGAACACTCGTAAGTGAGTGGAAAAATGAGTATACGTATATCTCCGTTTCAGTTGTGATTAGAAAAAAAGTTTAAAAACACACATAAGTATTGGTTTATATAGATGTAGTGAATGTTGTTTATTCGTATAATATATAGTTAAGATAGGAATGTTTTGTTAAAGGTCGTAGTTTATAGAAAATATTGCTTTCTAATAACAAAGGATTACGTAGCCTAGGTACCTAACCCACAACATTTCATTAAAGAAGCGAAACTTTAGGTACAGTAGTGATGAGACGAATAGTAAATTCTAAACCAGCAACTGTCGAAGCGTGTAGATGATACATGATATTGTATGATTAGTGAGCAAGTGAAAACGATTTGAGTAAATTAAATGATTTTTTACAATGTCTATTTTTTCCCCTGGTTCGGAAAAAATCGCTCGTGCTTTTTGAGTATTTTTTAAAACGTACGTTTGTATATCTAGTATATTGATGCTAATTTAAATTTCGTGATTATTATTTACTACTTTAAGTTTATCTATGAAAGTTGGCCAAAAAGAGCACTGTTCTTCCGTCCGCAAGGGTTCCATCGGCCCGGACGTCCTTCTTTTACAATAGACCGTTCCTATGACAACGACATCAGAGCGCAGGGAATGTCGTGGAAAGAGGTGACGTGATTGGCGCAGAGACGCTCTGAATGGAGGAGGCTGGTTTCTGCCCTATACTGCCGAGAGGAGTGTTGAGGGCGATGTATCTATGTATCAAAGTTTTAAAGATCCTCAGATAGTTTATCATAAAAGCAAAGTTCGCACTTTATTTTCAAGAACGAATATTAATTTGTTTTTTTTTTCATCTCTGTCTAGATCAGACCCATACATATAATCATCCTGTACCTGCCAGATATTTACAGAATATCCGTACCACAGTATCTGCTCTATATTACTACTACCTACTTGTACCACAACTGCTTACATATAACTTGACTACTTTATACTTTACAAGCACTCTGCATAACAAGATTGTATCTTAAACGTGTAAACAAACTTCAAATTTATTGTTTCATGCGAAGCGAAGAGCGGCGTTTGAGATTAACCCCGGATTATATATTAATGTTCTGTGCTGTGCTGTGCTATCAACCTCGCACACAATATTTAACTGAATTGCATAATTTTGTTGTTGTTAATGTTAACTCATTCTAGATGGAACATTGCTACTACACGAATAACAATGTGTTTATGAGAAACATGCCACTAAGAAAGCACAGCATGGAATGTTTTAAATTTACAAAGTCGCTATAACGTTTAAACTTAGTACCCACCATCATGTTAGCTTTATACTAGTAAAATAATATTTTCTATTTGATTATGTTTTCATTTTATTACTTTTATTCTAGATTACAAACCTATTTATTTTAAAAATATTTTCTTGGCGAAGTTTCTCAAGAATACTATATTAATGTTCGAAAAATAAAGACGTTTTACGTCCACAGAGGGGAAAGCTTTCATATTTATAACATGAAGCTGATCTGACGGCTACGTCACTGTGGAATATGCCATGATGTCTATATTAGCAGTAGTAGAGTTCTATTATATTTGACATCCAATAATATTTTTTAGTTTATTTAATTTTCACTTGCAAACATGCAATTTTACACAGTTAACATAAACAATGATACATAGCCAAATCAATTAAGTACAATTAGAAATCCAGCAAAGTTTGTAAACATTTTGTTTGGTATTAATATATAATACAACACACATGCAGTTGACACGAAAAATCACACACAAAAAAAACAACAACAAAAAAACCTTTAAAGCACACGTAATCAATCATTTCCATTATAATTAAGTATGTATTGTTTTCTTACGTATCATCGGAAATAAAAAAAAAAACGATAAATACATCTTGAAATACATGTTGAGTGTATCAAAGTGTATTGCATTTGCATAGTGTAAAAAGTCATATTTTTTTAAGATTACAAAGATTTAATATGAGTTAAGATTCTATTAATAGTTTAGTCAGTGGACTGCATGTAAAAAATACGCAACTCGTCCTTTCCGTGCCAGTAAAATTAAATACATTCAGTACGGGTAGCAGAAGTTAAGATAATTTGAAAAGGCAATACAATTTACATTTCTTTTTAAAATTATTTTACTTATATTGTTAAATATTGACTTGTACCTATTTCATAGAATCCATTTCCATTTTAGTTTCTAAAAATTATAATTACCTACCTAAAAGTCATAATGAAAATTTAATTCTTCTTTCAATTTAAATTTACATACACTGTCTACATATAATAATAATAATCTGGACAATTTATTGAGCGCCGTTTTGTGGTACAAACCACCGCAAGGGCGCATTTTCAGTTTTTCTACATAATGTATTGCTAAGAGCAATTGTTTTTTGTATTCATAAACTTACCTTGTTCAATTTAAGTTTTTGTAAAAGAACTTTAACGTGTAGATGTACCTATTAGCAAACCAAATTTCAAGTACCTTTATTTGATTACTATACTCGTTTACTTGAGTAAATGGTTCTTCTATTTTCTCAAATTTGTTTAGAATAAATATTCTAACATACTTTTAAAATTAGCATACATTTCATGTAATATTTTTTTTTAAATTTAATAAATACCGGACTCCGAATTCGCATCTTCAGGTAATACTAGTATCTATACTAGTATAAATCAGCACCTGATGATGCGAACCGGAGTTCGCGAAACCTGTCGTGCGTTAATCTTACTTAATTGTAACATGAAATAATAATAATAAATATTTATTTTATTTCATAATTTAAAATGAAGTGTTACAAAGTTAATGCCGATACAATCAACGAAAAAAATTAATAAATAGGTACCTTTTAATCGTCTTTGGTCGCATAACAATATGAAAATATTTCTACTTGAATATACTTTTATACCTACTTAATCGTATGTGAAACTTTCACAATTCTCAGTAGGTATATATTTTTTAATTCGTGTATCACTCCTTCCCCTTTTTGTTCCAGTAAAATTGATACTAGGCCAAAAACTAAGTACTATTAAAAAAAACCGTAATAATAAATTAATAGTGAAAAGTAAAACAGTGTTTTATTAATATCAAATATGTTTAAAATGTCTTTTCACAATGTGAACACACAAACTCTAGATCATTCTAAGTACTATTGTTCTTCCATGTAGGTTCTGAAAACGCCTCCACAACAGATACAATATTCCTGTTTCATCCCAATACATTAATGCAACACTCTTTCGCACTGTTTTTTGTTGATCTAATTATCCTATCCAACATATCTAAAGTATCTAACACCAGGATATCCTTATGAGTTTATTTATCACGTTAGTCAATATGGTTTCAACGAGTTTTTCTTTTGTGAAAAGCTGGAACCATGACAATACGTAGTACAATGAAACTTGAGAGACAATTCTTCGCGTACCTGAAGGTAAACCTTTCTCATGCTTGGATATTACATGTTTTGAAAAATACCCACAGATTTCAGGTACTTGTACGTCTATTATTTTACTTTGAATAAAAGGTTAAGTATTGGAATTTTTCTACGAACAAATACGCGTGATAGACAATAGATATGAAAGAATGTGTTTATCCTCGTAAGCTGATCTGATATTTGATCGGTAAACGATAATATCGTTGATATCTCAAGTAAGTTTAATAAAATATCCTTTGATTATGTAAATATGAAAATATTGCTTTGAATAGGTATATTAAGTTGATAAAAAAGTACAGACATGAGTTAGCCTCGCGAACAACTTTTTTTTTAATAAATCTTTCACAGTTTAATTTCTGGTCATTACATCATTATCACCGTCTGGACACAAGCTATAAGCTTCGCCAGATGAGTGATTTTTTTCTATGTGAACTTTATTTAAATTTTTGTATGTAATATGTATTTTTTGTAAAAAAAAATTATTAAAATAAATAAATAAAAAAAAAAAAAAAAAAAAAAACAACACCTTCAATTTTTGTAGGGGACATTTTACTTTTCAGTACTCTTGAGAATGGCCATTGAAGTGAGCGAAAACGTTAGACTTTGAATAAATGTGGTGAAAATATAACAGTGTTTTGATTGTTTATAAATTACTGAATATTTATTATTGTTTACAGACCCGGGTTAAGCAAAACCATCACTTTATAGTTCATGTTATTATTCAAAGGTAATTTCATAGCTTAGCACGTCACAAAACATCACGAATTAGGGAGATCCATTAGAAGTAAGTAGTTGTACCGAACCTTTTTCCTCACCGGAGTTAAGTCTGTTTATATTTAACATTACATTTGCCTCAGTATTGGTGAACACAAATAATTACATTTCTCCATACGCACATCCTTTTGAGTAGTATGTTGGCACATTTTATACAACGTCTACAGTGCTACAGTAATACAAAAAAATATTTATCTAGACAGTAATGTTTTATTTACAGACAGAACAAATAAAGTGAGTCTTGTAGATAATATTATACATACACGTTTTTGGTGTTTATTAAGCAAAGATAAAGTATATATAAATGTAAATAGTATTAAAGTCAAGTACGTATGAAGCGCACTTATCTCTAAGGAAGGATAGTCATATATTTACTTAATACTTATAAATTTAATTAAATTCGTTCTAATTCTTCACCCACTCTCATACACAAAATAGATGAGAATGGGTGAAGAATAAGAAGAATAGTCATCCCAAAAAATCTTCCTATTCATAATACATAAAGTTTATTATTGACAAAAATCCCGGCATCCACATTAGATAATAGCTGAAAGCGATAGCTGACCAGTCGACTACAAAAGACGATTTCTGTAGGTAACGAGCAACGGTAGAAAACCGTAACATGGTTGCAGATCCAACATTTTAGCATACAGGTTCTACGTTATCTAAAAAAAATCTGGGGCACCTTAAACAGAAAAAAATCAGTGACATGGAAAGCAGTTGGTAGTCTGATTGTAGAATCATGAGTTATCAATCGGGAGATCTCAGATTTGAGTGTCGGTATCGACCTATTTTGCCTAATAAAGTTGCTTGATTATTTACTGTGAAGGCATAAGAGGATTTGTTATGACAAATACAGAAATGTTGTAAAATGTAAACGAAGAGGTTCTTGAAACAGAAATGAACAGAGATCATTGGTGTTAGTACCTATCGGCCCAATGGCCCTCCGACCCAATTAGAAAAGAAGAACAACAGAAATATTAATGGTTATGAATAATATATTAAGAGATACCATCAAAAGAAAAATTATTTCACTGAAGTACGTACAACATTACTTAGGAAATGAAAATTAATGGAATTCATACATAAAGAAATTCGTGTTTTTGACGGTTATAAGTGAATCAAAATTCTCAATAAAAAGGTCAGCCACGAATGAAGTGAAGAATATTGAGTGAAGAATTATTATTTTTTTTGAAAAGGTAGATTGGTAGGTACTTGAAAAGAGCAAAACTTGTCAATGTGTGAATTGAATTTTATGGAGAGTTAGGTATGACAGACGTTTTTAATATTATTATTTTTATGTTTGAAGTCGGACCTTTGAATGAATGAATAATGGTAAAGAATTTGCTGAAATATTTTTAGTATGTATTTCTCAAATTATTTCCTGCGGATATTAAAAATCGTTTACGTAATATATTTTTTAATTTGTTCAAATATTTCCGAATTCATAAATATATAATATTGACAAAGGTTTCATCAAAATAATACAATTTATAATCCAAAATTAAACCAGTACATACACGAACATGTGTATCATTTATCACTAAATTTATATATAAATTATTGTATTCCAATACATAAGTGAAAATTATATATTCCTTATATTACTTCGAAAAATGTATGTAAACAAACAAAAAATAATTAACCAATAATAATTAATAAATTTTGTTTATTTTTCTTTCTGTGTGATTTTACTGTAGGTACCTACTGGCAATAATAACAATGAACTCAAAGATGGGCTGATCAAGTACAAAAAATATTTTTCATCGTTTTTATATTGTATTTTGTAAAATTTTATTGTATGTTGCCCCTTTTTTAAATAAATAATAATTAAAAAATAAAATATTGGTTATGGGTATCTCACTGTTTCCTGTAAGTTTTTGAATATTCTGTAAAAGGCAGGTATTTATAAAACACCACAATATATAAAACATCTACAATTCAGCAATGAGGTAAGTTTATTACCCATCTCACGGAAAATACTGCATGGATTTTTACTAACATGCAGTAATTCTACTGGCAACCCAGTTTGAGGGAGGTGTGGTAGGTACTTGTTTAAATATTGAGAAGAATCTGAAAATTAACATTAACACGAAAATTTATAAAAATTCTACGAGCTACCATATCATGTAATATCCATGATCGTTTATAATGACACAAAGCAATGAAGGAATGTGAAATATATATAAAGTAAGGTATGTAATTAAATCTACGATAAGCTTAAGAACTGATTCAACCAGATTTACGTACAAAGACAAACAAGGAAGCGATTATATCAAATTTCATAAGGCAAAATTTTATCTTCTTCTATAGGTTTACCGTCATATTTATATCTCAAAGATCCACAGCCATGTAATCGTATCGTTCAATCCTAAACAAAGTGCTCACAGCCCGCCGTCTTTAGATTGAAGAAATTTCAGTATGGGAAAATTGTATCATGGTACTGATTAATATTCTCAAGAAGCTTATTCAAATAGTGCAGACATATTAAAATTTGTATAGCACGTTTAGTGTTAAGTTGCCGACTATCTTACATATCAAAGAGATACTTAGAACATTGTATACTTCACAGAGAATCACAGTGAAGAACGTGTTCGATTTTACTAATATTAAATATCACAGCGGTTTCAAAACAATTAGTTACATATAGGAAGAAATTACTAATTATTGTACTCGTATAAATCCAAATCGGAAAATTTTCTCGCGAACTATTGTTTCTCGAGAGATGTATCTGACTTAAATATAAATCTGTGTTAGTCTTGAAAATCCTTCCAACAAAGAACATCTTGTGTACTAAAAGTGAATTTGATTGGCGTGGAATTTGAATAGGAGCTCATCTGATTATGAAGAATGAAGCTTCACCTAAATTACATAAATCTGAGAATTGAAAGACTTGAACGTATTTATTTGGCAATTAAATAATGTGGAACTTTAACTTGGCTATTTATTTTTTATACCTTATATGATAGGTACTTTAAGGTTTCGTATTTTCTTTAAAAACACTATAAATTTTCACATAAAAAAGTTTAAAATTGGAGAAAATACGTATGTTTTCTTTGGAGAAAATAAGTATGTTTCAAATTTCAATTAAACATTTTATAAAAAAAAATAGACAAAGGGTTGTTGACCGATGTATCAGTCATCAAGCGTACATACATGGTGTTTGTGTGTGTGTGTGGGGGGGGGGTACTGTTTCACAACGTCCATATTACTTACCTTTGCATGTTGTATTGATCTAACCTTTTTCATGATCCACTAATGGTCAAAGCCTTACTTGATATTCATCTCAGCCACTTTCCATGGGATTTTTATCGCCCTGCTGTCCAGCATTATTGCAGATCGCATCCCTGGACTAAAGAAGCTTTTGTTTTTTATTGTCTTAATTTATTTTAAACCTTTATCTTAAAATGTATAGCTACAATATGTATAGTAGCAAAAGGACGAAAACGTACATTAATTTATTGGTACTATAAATGTTTCTCATTTTCTTTCAGTTCACCTTCGTCTCTTCACTATTGACATTAAGAGTTGTATTATTTCTAACCCATGGATATTTCAGGAACAGAAGTTCTATATCATCCATACTCATCGTTCAAAATTCTTTGTATTATTTTAGAGAAATCTTAGAGATAATCTGAAGAGTTTACGTAGTACAACAGAACTTCTCTAGAGCTTACTGCATCCGTAAATGTTTCCTGAGGCATTATTCATATATTTTTATTTTGTCTAATTGTGCTTCACCATTGATAGGAAAAATATCTCTTCAAAACTCTTTCATGCGTTTCAGTATCAAACTTAATGTACTCGGTTAATCAGACAAAGTCATCAACTCCTTTTTTTAAGTATCCTTTTGATATCTCACTATCTCATGCCTTTTTTTAAGCTATAATCCTATGTATCTCACCATCCTCAGTTTTATTTTAACAACTAGAAAATGTTTTTTTTTTGTATATAATTTAGTTATTTTACCTTGAATTGTAAACATGCATTTCCATTGTTTTATAAAATCAAAAATCATATACCTTTTTGCATTTTTACAATTTTTTGCATTTTAAACATTTTATAATACATTTTTATAATTTTTTTCATTTATTTACATTTTTTACACTTTTACATTTTAACATTTTACACATTTTTTTTACACTTATATATGTCTTTTATCATTTTAAGTCTCAAATTTATGTTTATTAGATTGGTAAAAAGGGGATCTTAATTGGTTTATCTATTGTTGTCTTTTAATATCTATACTAATTGTTTCAACTGTCTGATCCTTACTGAATAAATAAAATAAAATAAAATAAATAAAATAAAATATATAGGTGTTATGCAATCAATGTGCAGTGAAAATAATATTATCATATTCAAATATTTAATTCAGTATCTCTTTCGTTGAGTATTAAGTACAAGTTATTCATGCATATATTATTATAGTTGTTTTAAATATTTGTTTTCGGAATTTATTCATCATTACATTAAATAATTCGCTGAAATGTTTAATGAGGAGATTATTTACGATATTTGATTTTAATAACAATTTAACACTTTACAAATTTTCACATTCATCGGGTAGTATATCCGATAATAATTCCTTTAATGAAGTAGTACAATTAATTTCTCTGCAAATCAATATTCGAAATATAATAGCACGCGCTATACTCAATTTTGAGGGTAAAATAATATATAATTATGAAAATTTTAGAATAAAAAATTAAATTATGATTTTCTCTTGGTATTTTCTGTCTATAATTTGGCATAATTATGTCGCATTTTTTGTCCCTTGGTTATGAATTTTTGTCTCTCAACTTAGTTTTTTTTTAAATTTTTCAAAATCAGTTGATTGTTAGTTGAATAGTTCGTCGGTAGCCTGGAGGTAGAGTCTCAGCCTCGTGAACATGGGGTCCGTGGTTCGATACCAGGTGCCGGCAAACTCACGACACAAGCTTTTAGTAGCTTACTGTGAAAGGTGTATAAGGTTGTATTTGGTTTATAACAAAACCCAGATATATCTTTTCTAAAAAAACAACTATTTGTTTTTGGTCGACCATTTGAATACTTCCCTATGAATATTCCCAAATAATAGTTTATATGAAAACTTTTGAATGCTTTGGTTATCTTGATTCATCTACCACAGAATAGCTCCAGCCAACGGGTCCTCTCAACATTCAAGCAACATTTCTCTGTCAGCAAATTCTGAGATAGAATCTTCAATAATGTAACAGATACAAACGTACCTTCATTCTTATGTACTTAGCTTATAGTTGACTAAAACGAGATGAAGGAATGTACATCACTAGATGCAGTCTAGGTACAGAGTATTCCGTAAGTCTGCGTCATACCGAAGTGGGAAGAGATTACGTAAATGAAAGCTTACGTAGATCACAGATTATTTAGGTAAAAAAGTATCATAGACATTTTACTGTAAGTCACTTTTCAATTCAGGCTACAATTTTTAAGGGAATTGTATTTTTATAAAGGTATTGTAGTCCTGAGTAATCACAAAACTCGGTTTTATTAAAAAAAAAAAAAAACATCTGATGACTTTGACAAATTATATTTTGATAAATTATATATTGATTAGCCTTATTTATTTAAGTCCGATGAACTGTTAATTTTTTTTTCAATAAATAGACTCTGAGATTCGATACACAAAAAAATGCACCAAAATATGACAGAGTTAGAAGCTTTCTTCAGTTAAAAATTTATTCAATATATAGACCTTTAAGATTTAAGTTAGTATAAAGTAACCAACAATGATGTCACTAAACCACCACACGTGTTTACTTGCCAGCAGCGTTTTTCCAAATTCGAATATACATAAGTGTTATCACACTCATTTTATATGCATTTATGTCACTAAAAGCCCATACTGAAGTACTGTTTCTCATTAGTTTACGAAACATTCTGTATAAATATGATTAAAATTCTATATGAAGAATGTTAAGATAATATCTCCCCTGCCTTGGTAAAGATTAATCTCATTATTTATGCATAGTTTTCAAAATTCTACTAAACCTACATACATAACACTTCATTCTGTGATAATTTTCAGACAAGAAAGTATGTATAACTAACAAGCAAAGAGAATATACCTACATTATATTATTAACACAATTCAGTGAAAATAAATCAGTTTCAGAAGTTATATGCAAGTTTTCCAGTCTAACATTACATATTCATGCATCCTCTAATAACTTATTATTAAGCTTCAACTTAATTAACAAAAGGTTAATGTGGTATAGGTTTATGGTAATCTACTAACAATATTTTGGAATATTATACTCCATGTTTAAATCTCAAACGTTTAAATTTCGCAAATTCATGTGTGTTATTTTTAAAAAAGGTATATCTGGGTTTCTGTTATAAACCCAAATACAACTTTATACACCCTTCACAGTAAGCTAAAAACTTGTATCGTGAAAGGGGAGTTTGCCGACACCTCTCTCTCTCCCTTTATGGAAACAATGAATGGAATAGAATTCGGAATGCCAATTCTTTTTCACAAAACAAAAACTTTTCAAATAGTCATCTTCTCGATTGCTTCTCGAAGGCTTCTCTATCCTGCGCAACCCGGAATAGCTCCCCCACATCTCATCCCGGTCCAGTCTCTTACGTCGCGCAGCCAAGACTTTTGCCTTCTACCAAGACCACGCTGCCCCTCAACCTTCCCCGTCAGTATCAGTTGGAGCAAACTATACTTATCGCCCCGTAGAACGCAACCCAGATATGAGGTTTTACGGACCTTAACGTTCTTCAGCAGCTGTCTACTATAATTGGTTCTTCTCAAAACCCCCGAGTTGCTGACCAAATCTGTCCATGGTATGCGAAGCATTCTTCTGTGCAACCACATCTCAAATGCTTCCAACCGGTTCATAGTATTAATTTACGATATATAATACAGAGGAAATATCACGCAATATAAGTATTAAATAATCTAGAATGGTAGTAAAACAAAAGTGAAAAAAATAAAAAAATAAGAAGCACTTACATTTATAACGCTCTTATTGAACATACATTATGTATTCATTATAGTTCAAATTTCTTTTTTTGTTTTGTTCTCGACCAAAGTTAGATGTTATTTTTTTCATTAATTTGAGCGAATATTTTTTTATCGATCGGTTATAACCAATTTCTATTATATTCCTTATTAAACATTTCTTTTTCTTTTGTTTATCTCACTCGCCCTGTTCCATTTATAAAAGTTAAAAAACTTCAAAGAAGAGTTGAAAATCGTGATGAAAAAAATCAAGTTACTAAAGAAGTTATGAAATACAATTAATATAACTTATTTTAAAGATTTTTTCCTCTAAATCGCAAATTTTCTACATTGTTTCGTAACAATCGATTGTAAAAATATAAAATTTGAAAGTTTCAAATTTAATGATAATAAGAATTTAATAATGTTAGGTACCGGGGCCTGGATGAATGATGAATAATAATTATTGTATTACCTGCGGATACATATTTTTATATCATTATGTTTTTAATTTTTGTATATTCTGTGTTAAACTTACACAGTTTCTTTATTTACTTTTGTAAACTTATTTTGTATTATGTTTTGAACACAAATAATATTTTTGTTTGTTATTATTTTTTTATGTAGGTATGTAAAGATTGTTGTGTACTACTATTATGAAAACTGTAAAAAGCTAAAGCCGTTTATTGAATAATAAAATAAAAATCTTCTAATGAATTGATTTCTGCTGCTACAACTTATAAATCTATATGAAGAAAGAATATAAATTTAATGTAAGTGAAGTAAATTTATAATATGATTTATGCTGAAAAAATATAATATTAAATTTCGTTTTTTGTCGACATTTTAATAAATTCTCCTATTTGAAATCCGTAATATATAACTTATTTATAATACAATCATATCTTTAGTTGATGTGGAATCTCTGGACCATGTCTTCCTCGGTTGCCTAATAAGAGATTCATACGACTTGTATTATGAGATAACTGAAGTCCAGTATCCGAACAACATGTCTTGCCTCTTGCACACTGATACCCTCTCTGTATATCTAAAAAAATTAAAATCGGCCAAAAGAAATTTTATTAAATATAAATTAATGCCTTAATATTACGTGATATCTTCTTAAAATATTGTACTTGGCACAAATCGTCCCACAAGGAACGGGTTGCCGTAATTTTATAAATAATAATAATATCTTCAGTTCTACGATGCGCAAAGTTGCCAATCTTAATCTTAAAACATGGGACAGATAAGACAACCTGTACGTTAATTATGTACAGATAGTACAAATGACTATAGTCTTATAGTACACTGTACTCCCCACAAGTGGCTAATGGGATTATTGTAAAGACAAAGAATATAAAATAGTTGATTGGTTTTTGAGTTTCAGAGTAAAAAAATTAAAAGAACATCAATTTTTGAAAGGTAACTTTATTCGTATAAGTTATTATGTTACCTACCTGAAAGACATAAATTCTCCTGATTTAGATAAGGATGCGACACAGAATTTTCAGGAAATGCAATGCGCAAACAACTACATACATCCGTTACTTGTGTATGTTTCCTTGTGACATAAATAAATTTGTCACTTAATACATTGCAACGCGGAAATTACATACATTATGTTCAACACACAAAAGTCGTACATTAATATACTCGTACATAAATGTACGGCAAAGTCATGCTCTGTGTAGTACTAACGGTTGAACAAATTCTGTGTTATGAAATCAGATACTATGTTTGTTCTTAATGCTTAGAATGTTGTTGTTAATGTCTGTGCAAAATGGCAGTGATAATAATCGCATTTTCAGAATAAATAAATCATTCGTGGGTTGAAAGGAATGAGTTTATAATTAAACGCAATGTCAGAAAGATTTTGAGTTTCATGATAAAGAATGAAATATTATATCTGCCGCAGTAATAATTATTCGTCATTGAATTTATGACACGATTCACTTCTCCTTTCATAATTTGTACTTAAACTAGTCTCCATGCAATATATTAAAATAAAGTAATGAAAAACATGGACAATAACAGAGTATTTTGACATAAACGCGAATGCAATAGCTACATGTAAGTTGCATAGAACACAAACGTTTGCTAAAAATCCCTCTTGACTAATTAATGCTTAATTAAAAATAATGCTTAATTAAAGCTAGATGAGAAAAATTTAAAAAAATAAACAGACCATGATATCTTCTGTGATTTATTATATAAATAAGCTCAGATTTTGAGCAATAAATGCAATTACTCGGCAGTGCTTTCTTTTTGCAGAAGCACTGTTCAATGTCGCTTAAACTATTTTTCATATGAAACAAGTTTACAAACTTTCAGCATCACTATTAAATTCTCACTTTTGCAAAGTTTATCAGGTAATAACTTTAACCGATTCTTATCTTTTCATATTTCTTATTACAAACTTTACAGTAGAGTTAGTCAAACTACATAGGTATAGAAAACAGATATTGTAAAGAAACTTTATCAAAGTGTTAAAATTCTTGGGAAATAAGATTTAACAAGGATTAAAGGTGAAATTAAATGAAATCTTGAATATCTTGTTTTTAATGACAAGAAGACAACAAACTGCTTCATTGTGTTGCATGCAATTAATCCATTGGTTACCCCATTCGAGGAAAATACTGTGATGAGATAGATAAATAGTTAGGTATTTTGTTTATTACCTAATATATTACAGATTGAATTTAGGTAAAGGAAGATAGCCATAAGTAAATATGATAAGAAATTTGCCAATTTTTATTCGTGAGGTTTTTTCGAATAATAACTTCTTCTCGAGTTGTTATTATGTAATTGTGTGAGTGTAGGTTTGCTTGATAGATAGCTTAATACGATGGGGACATTGAAAGAAGGAAAGTAGTCGGTGCTAGAGTGAACGGTGAACTTCGACCCTTTGTCAGTAATGGCAATGTGTTGAACATAGCTAAAATGATGGTGCACAATACCATTCTGGTACCGTCACTTACGTATGCAAGCGAGACATGGACGTGACTAAAGAAGGACGAAAGTGGAATAAATGCCGTGGAGATGCGATCGTTGAGAAGAATGGTTGTTAAAACGCTGCGTGATAGAGTGAAGAATTAGGATATTACAAGAATGCAAGAAGACTACCTATTATGGATAGAATGCGCGTGAATAAACAACGGTGGTTTGGACATGTTGAACGAATGAACGAGGTGAGAACGACAAAGAGGATATACTTGTCTGAAAGAAGGGGTGTGAGGAAGTGCAGGCGTCCGAGAACCACGTGGATCAAATTCTCAAGAACGGCCGCGTGTTGAGTAAGAGTAACCGACGTGCGTTTATGAGAAACTGTATGAATGTGGAGGAAGCGGAGGAATTGTGTAAAGATAGATCTGTTTGGCGTTCCGTTCTCTCTGCCTACCCCACTTGGGACACGGCGTGAGGGTATTGTATAGTATATAGTAAGATAGCTTAATTATTTAATAACTGAATTCAATAGAAACATAATAATATTTTTATTTTCCCATTTAGTATATCGTCGTTTGAATATCAATCAAAGTAATAGAAGTGTGCTTTCAATTTTCCTATTATTGAATAGTTGGAATATAGGCCATCATTATTACCATGAATATTGTTATGAATGGGTAAAGAAGGTACGGAATATTATTGTTATTATTATTTCTGTTTTGTTCGTTCATGGCTTTATTGCCTAACAAGGCAAATAAAATAAAATTTTATTTCTTCTCAGACTATTATTAAAATAACTTACTATTTAGGTATACTGCTTACGTTTGTTTATAAGAAAAAGAAAACCATTAACATCAGCATTCAATCCAAGATCAATAATCGTATCTACAAGAAAGATTTAAATCATAAATTTGAGAATATAATAATATAGAACTCAGAAATTCATATTATTAAAGAAATCGTGTTAAATGTCTGGTTTTAAGTATCTTACAACTTTACACTAGTACTTTTCATTCGTTGTTACTACGCTAGTAAGAATGTGTAAGAAGTAATTGCTTGAATATAGCATTGGCGTAAAGTAAAAAAAAGCAAACGGTGTAACGTATATATTTCACATCTGTCATAACAGAAACTTTTTTTTTAATTTGAGAATAACACCGTGATATTAACAGATTTATTTATGTATATCACCAATCTTATGTCACCTTATATTTCAATCTCTCAAACTCTTGCTCAAATTTTATCAGTATAATTTAGAGACTAAATAGTAGTAGAAGTTACTCAGATGCAAGTTACTTGATCGGACGCAATTCACTTACATAGTCTCGTCCGATTAACGCCGACTATTACTTGATTAGCCGTTCACACTGGGACACAAGTGCGAGTTACAAGAAGTAATTTTATATAAACTATGCATAGATTTTAATAATATGAAAACTTCAACCAAATTAGAATCGTAAAATGAACATAATACGACAAAATATTTTGATGAAAATTGTTTAAAGCGTAAAACTTTCTTCTTACATTGACCAAAAAACAAAAGTGAATGTAACTATTCTCAATAATAATTTTATATTAAACTCTTAGAAAATATTTTTTATGATATTTAAAGAAGAATAATTTCTCTGCCATAAACATTTTTTTATATACTATATGCATTTAAATCTTATCTTCATTGTCTATGTAGTGGATAATTATGGCATTCGGACATTTATTATGCAATAAAAAACCTGAAGGTTTAACACCTTAGGCTTAAATAATTTTTAAAGTAAGATCGTAAAAAGTGAGATGCTACAAAAATTTATAACAAGACGTCTTTCTCTCTCAATAAAAAATAATATAATAGAAAAAAACATTTGTTTTTTAACTTCGTTATGGAATTCTACTACCTTAATGGGATGTTCACATTTGGCGAATATCACCAGGCGAATTTCAAAATATTTCTATACTATACTACTATACTATACCCTCACGCCGTGTCCCAAGTGGGGTAGGCAGAGAGAACGGAACGCCAAACAGATCTATCTTTACACACTTCCTTCGCTTCCTCCACATTCATACAGTTCCTCATACACGCACGTCGGTTCCTCTTACTCAACACGCGGCCGTCCTTGAGAATTTGATCCACGTGATCAAGCCACGTGGTTCTCGGACGCCCGCGTTTCCTCACACCCTTTCTTTCAGATAAGTATATCCTCTTTGTCATTCTTTCCTCTTTCATTCGTTCCACATGACCAAACCATCTCAATTTATTTACACGCATTCTGTCCACAACAGTCTTCTTGCATCCGCTCATTCTTCTAATATCCTCATTCTTCACTCTATCACGCAGCGTTTTACCAACCATTCTTCTCAACGATCGCATCTCTACTGCATTTATTCCACTTTCGTCCTTCTTCAACCACGTCCATGTCTCGCTTGCATACGTAAGTGACGGTACCAGAATGGTATTGTGCACCAGCATTTTAGCCATGTTCGACACATTGTCATTGCTGACAATGGGTCGAAGTGCACCGTTTACTCTAGCATCGGCCACTTTCCTTCTTTCAATGTCCCTATCGCATCTTCCATCCCTCATAAACATACTTCCCAAATATACATTACTCACTTACTTGCTCCAAACATTCGTCACCAACTTTAATCTCGCAAATCGTTTTTTCATTCTCTCTTTCAAAAACAAGAACTTTCGTCTTCATAACGTTCATTTTCAAACCATTCAAATTGCAACTATCATACACACACGTAACAATCTCTTGTAAGTCCCTTTCACTCTCAGCCATTAACACCAAATCATCTGCGTACATCAATGCATTCACCCGAAACCCATTCAGCTCGACACCAACATCCATCTCTCTCACAGGTCGCATACAGTAGTCGAAGAATAGGTTGAACAGCCACGGAGACATGACACAACCTTGCTTCACTCCTTTGGTGAGGACAAACCACTCCGAGAGAGTGTTATTTACCCTCACGCAAGCGGAGCTTCCCACGTAAAGTGAAGATATTGCGCGGATCAACCGGCTGCTCACCCCATACTCCGACAACACGCGCCACAACCTTTCCCGGTCCACTCGATCATATGCTTTCTCCAGATCCACGAACGCACAAAAAAGCCTCTGGTGTTTACCCAGAAACTTCTCTATAACCATTCGCAGGGAGAAGATCTGATCGGTGCACCCTCTGCCATTCAAAAAAGCTCCTTGCGCATCCCATATCTTACACTCAGTTATCTTTCGTACTCTCTCAATCAAAATTCTACCATACAGTTTCCCTATTGAGCTCAGCAAGCTAATAGCCCGATAACTCCCGCATTCAAGCCTAGAGCCTTTCCCTTTGTACAAGGGGCAGATGATAGCCCTCTTCCAATCCTCTGGTGTAACACCTTCTCTCCAACAATCGTTGAAAAGCTCCAAACACCACGCGAGAGCCCCCGGTCCACCAGACTTGATGAGCTCAACGGCAACACAATCATACCCTACAGCTTTACCGCACTTCGCTTTTTTTAATGCATTCAAAATCTCATTCATGTCTATCATATCGTTTTCATTCACACTGCTTTCACTGTCGTCATACTCATTTGCATTTGTACCATCACATTCAAACAGATCTTCGAAATATTCCTTCCATCTCTGTAGCACACATTCATCATTCACTAACACACATCCATCCTTGTCTTTTATCCCTTTCATACTGTTCACACTTGAACCCGTCCTCTTTCGTTTCACTTCCTTCCAAAAAATCTTCATATTTTCACTCGCATACGTAGACAATTTCTTACATTCTTCATCTTCAAGCATTTTTTTCTTCATTTTCACAACTTCACGCACTTCCTTCTTGCATGTCTTGTAAACTTCTTTCTTTCGCTCTTTTTCACATGTGTCACACTGTTTCACACTCAGCAAGTCTTTCCAAGCATTACAAGATATAAGTTACATAATAAGTAAACCAAAACAGTTTGCAGTAATATTACAAGTTTTTAGTTGACATATAATCTTAATTCTAAAAATGGAAATGTGCTTTTATTTAAAGTTAGTATGTATGATTCTTAACAAGACTAAGTATCTTATATTTGTAGAGAAAAATTAAACCTACAATGGAGCGCTCATGAAGAAGGAAAAGGGAAGGAAAGGAAAACCATTACAGCAGAGTCATCCTCTTTTTAAAGTCTCAGATATTTGAGACTTAAATTTGGTCTTAGTATGTTGGTGGATATCCACCGCGCCAAAAAATGAGTCGTAACTACCACAAGCTCGTTGTATATACGAGTTTTGGCAGTAATTTGTGGTACACTGTGGAAGTCTAAATGTAGAACCAGTTCTCGTTCGTCTTGGGGGGCAGTTAAAGTGTATTTTATGGATAAGTTCAGTCGAGTCGATGACACCATTCAGGAGTTTATATAAGTACATCATGTCACTTACAGTTCGCCTGTTTTCCAAAGTTGCAACCCTATGGTGACGGGCAGAAAGTTTATAGTCGTCGAAAGATAACCTACATCTGAAATTAATATGTTTTAAAAATTTGTTTTGAACCATTTCTATCCGATCTATGTATGTTATATATTGTGGGTTCCATACAACTGATGCAAATTCCAAACTACTCCGCACGTAACAGAAATACAACGCTTTCAAGGTATTGATAGACTTGAATGGCTTAGATACCCTCAATATAAAACCCAACTGTTTGAATGCCCCATCTACTATTCGGTCTATGTGATTTTTATACGTCATTTTGCTGTCAAGTAATACACCTAGGTCTTTAACTTCGTTTACTCTTGCCAACTGCGCGCCATTCAGAACGTATCTCTTAGCAATTGGCTTCTTTGATCTTGTAAAGGTGATACAGTTACATTTTGAGACATTGAGGTAAAGTTGATTTTTTAGGCAGTAGCTAGAGAGTCTATCTAAGTCTAGTTGCAACTCTTCGCAGTCCCTAGCACTAGAAATGCTTCTATAGATTTTAATATCGTCTGCGTAAACTAGGTAGCTGGAAGTCTGAAAACAATGCTTTATATCGTTTATGTACAAGATAAAAAGGATAGGCCCCAGATGAGAGCCTTGTGGGACACCTGAGGAACAATGTGAGTATTGAGAAACACAGTTGTTCACGGCGACTGCCTGTAATCTTCCCTCTATGTACGATGCTATCCACCTTAGTAGGTCACCATGAATACCGTATCTCTCCAATTTGTGAACCAGTATATTGTGGCTAATCTTATCAAACGCCTTGGAAAAGTCCGTATATATAGCGTCCGTCTGTCCCCCACCTCCCATTGAATTTAGGATATAATCAGTGAACTGAATAAGATTAGACTCGACTGATCTTCCCGGGAAAAAGCCATGTTGATTCGGAATGATGAAGGATTTTATTGCAGGAGTAAGTTGTTCAACTACAATTCTCTCCATCACTTTGCTCATCAAAGACAGTTTCGATATGGGCCTGTAGTTCTCAACATTGTGTTTGTCACCAGATTTATATATAGGAGTAATTAGTGATCTCTTCCAGACGGATGGGAAGGAGCCGGCACGAAAAGATAGGTTGAATAAAATAGTAAGTGGCTCTGCAAGTTCATCAGCACATTTCACAATAAATATGGGTGGGATGCCATCCGGTCCCGCTCCCTTACTCAAGTCGAGACTTTTGAGTTTCTGTGATATGTCGGTCGTTTCGAAGTAAATTTTGTTAATATCCAGGCAGTTTGAGCAGAGCACGTCAGGCATACCTGAGGTGTCCGATTCAAACGCAGAATTGAAAAAATCACCAAACATATCACATATCCTCTCCGTGTCGCTGGTAGTTTCACTTTTGTAACGCATGTTGTGCGGGAGGCCAGAGTGTGGTTTTTTCGATTTCAAGAAGCCGTGTAGCGCTTTTGGATTGGATTTTATGGCATTTTCTGTTTGACTGACGTAATCGTTATGGCATTTCTGTTGCAAAGCTTTCTGCCTCAGTCTGAGCAGTGAATAAGTATCGTAATTTGATGCTATACCCGATTTCTTCCATTTTTTATGAGCCTTTAGTTTTTCTCTAATTACTTTTTTCAAGGGTTCACTAAACCAACTCGGAAACTTATTAGAGTTTTGAACTGTTTTACGAGGGACATATAAAGATATACATTCTTCGAGGACGCCGTAAAAGCGTTGTACTGCTTCATCAGTATCACAGTTATCAAATTTAACAATCCAATCGATTTGTGAGAGATGTTGTCTTATTGAGAGGTAATCGGCTTTATAGAAAAGATTAACGGTTCTAGGAATAGTTTTTATGTATATGTCTTTTTCAATACGTACATCAATTAAAAGAGATCTATGGTGGGAGTCTTCGTAAGTCAGGGGGTTGATACATTGTGAAACTGTGCACCCAGAGCTGGTACTCAACACCAGGTCCAAGATTCGGTCGTTAGAGTTCAATACACCATTGTATTGTTCGAGTCCCACCAGAGATAGGAAGTCCACAAACATTGCACTTGTGCCATCATTATATTCACCAGGACTATAGAAAAGCGATCGCTCCTTCCGGCTCCAGGCAATGTTCGGCAGATTAAAATCACCTAAAATTAAGAAGACTTCTTCAGAGTGATTAAAAATCAAGTTAGAAACGTTGTCCGTGAAATTAATAATTTGTTCGTTATAGTTTGTGTCGCGTGGTAAATAAACACAGCAAATATTGACTGATTCACCAATCCGCTCACCGCAGGTCACCCAAATCTCCTCAGCGGCAGTGGCCCAAGTAGAGCGGACCTTTGCAGGTATAGTAGATTTGACAGCAATTAGCACTCCGCCGCCTAATCTCTGACCAGTCCCCTCATAATCGCGGTCACGTCTGAAAACATTGTATCTTCTATCAAATATTTCATGGCTATATATACTGTCGTTTAACCACGTTTCTGTTAGACATATTACATCATAATCATCGGTCAATACATTCTCGAGAAAACTATGGGTTTTGGTTCTGAGTCCCCTAACGTTTTGGTAATATAATTTAATAACTATCTGGTTGAGAAAAATCTGAGTACATTAACCGTGATAACATAAGGATACGACTGATTGGCGTCATTTGAGAGTAACAGAATGACAGCTGAAATAGGTTTATGGGAGAAAGGATGGAGAGGATTCATGAGCTTATTTGAATAAACAATCAAACCTAAAAGGATACATAAGAGCATAAAGATGACGTAAGATGTGCAAAAAAACAGCAGAAGTAATACAACCATGAGTGAAGCTAGGGTTCTTCGAGAGTTTGGTCCAGTCGATTTGCATAGTCATATCAGCTTTTTCATGTCAGATGCATTTTTAATCAGTATTGCTGGAGACTCTGAATTTTTTCTGGCGTATATTCTACAGCTTTTTATCCAGGTAAACTGATATTGTTTCACCTCCGCTATCTTTCTTGTCTGACTAAAGAGTTTCTTATTGGCAGGAGTGAGGTGATAATTTAGATATATTCTCGTCTCCTTGCCTGTTATTCCAAGATCTTTTGTGGTGATACCTCGTCGTTTACGTATAGCTGACATAAAATCTTCAACCTTCTCTCTGTTTTTAAACTTTATTACAACTTTCGGCGGAACACTGCCTTGTAGACTCCAAGAAGCGACACGACGACAAAAATCAACATCGGCAACATCGAGACTTACACTCAACTTTTCAGCCATATTCTTAACGGCATCCATTACTGATTCATCCCTTATAAGGGGAAGTCCAGTGATCTCTATGTTATTTAGCCTAAAAAACTGCTCTCTGTCATTGCTTTCTTGTCTGAGGTCCTCAATAGTCGACTTCAGCTCTGTGATCTCTTTTTCAAGGGCTTCAACGGGCAAAGTCTTGGAGCTCAGAATCTCCATTTCGTCACCAAGTGTGTTCATGCGCGTAGCTGTTGCGTCCATCACATCCATTCTTCTTATTAAGGATTCAACTGAAGATTTGTTCTCTGAGACACGTTTATCTATGTTATCTATCTGAAGGACCTTAGATTGGATTGTTGATTCCATTGTTTTTATCCTATCATCTAGCAAAGTGACGGTATTTACATTTTGCTCTATGGATGACTTAAGTCCCACAAATTCTTTCAGAATATTACTGTAATCCACTCGAAGGGCCGAGATCTGTCTCATTATATCAGAGTTTGTAGGTTCAGTTATAGGTGCTTCAGAGGGGCTTATGGGAGGCACAACGGGACCAGAAATGGGGGTCTCAGCTGTTCTTGCCACTTTTAGTAATGACTTGCAGTCAATACATTTCCAAGTCTGCCTTCTAGAGCCCATTTTCCTGAATGTGGACTCCCCCACTCCCTGACAAAAGAAATGGTAAACTTTTTTGCAACCAGAGCAGATAACTCTATCCTCTTCCACCACTCCCTCCCCACATGACTGACACTTCATTTTAAAATAGCTTAACAATTCAATTGATCGTTCAAAGTGATTTAGAGATGTTTATGAACTTCAACGAATGTAAATCACGAAACCCAAAAGCAATAGTTTATACTGGTTGGGTAGAAATGCTTTGTGCAGTAAATAATGTATGAGAAAAATGTTATTATTACTCACAGTTTCCTCACCGTAAGAGGTGGAGCACTACCACCACGAGGTTTTTAGTGGCAAATTCTACGCTCTTTCTAATGGTATACAGCAAAACACAAAAATACCATGTAATTTGATGGCACTTTATAAAAATGTCTTTTTACATTTATAACCAGGCATAACTCTCCCAAAATAAGTCCGTTCAAAGAATCACAAAAACAGTTTTTTATCAATTTTTAATGAATATTATGGTAAAACAAAAAAAAGAAAATTTGGAAAATTTTTGAAAATTTTTACGATAGAAAATTTGATTTTTCACGAAAACCGTTCCAGTTACGAGGGTGTCACCGCGAGCTTTTCTCACTGGACCAAGGTCCTCTACAGATGTATGTATAATTTTTTTCTCTCAGACCGTTGGTAGAGGCAGCGTTTCCACCCTTCACTCACTTTTCCACTTTTCACAGAAAAATCACTATAGTTTTCACTGGGTGGTAGGTAGAGAGAAACAATCACCTCCACCGAAAAGAGCACAAAATTCTCCACCGATTGATACTAAAACACATGGAATTATTCTTCAGATAACTATAAAATCTATTTTTATTTTACAGAGCACAAAAGTACGTGTCAACGGTATAATGCATTGAAATTATGATTCTTTCACATCATTATCCCACCATGCATCGCCTTTCTTACGTCCAACTTTAGCTTCACCACATGTTTCTTTTGCACTTCCTACAAGCACACTTTTTAAGACATCCCACCTTTCATTCATCGTTAGATCATTCTTTTCGTTCGCACTCAGCTTCTCATTCACAGTTTTTACATATTCATTCTTTACACTCTCATCTTTCAGTTTTTCGACTCTCAATCTCATAGCTGGCGTGGACTTTTGTGTTCTCGAACGCCAACCGGAGAATAGATTTATTCTTGAGACGACAAGAAAATGATCCGTCTCCAGCTCAGCGCCTCGATACACTCTAGTATCCGTAGTCGCCTTCCTGAGACGAGAGTCCACACACACGAGGTCAATCATCGATCTTTCATTCCCTCTCTCCCAGGTATACATGTGGATCTCCTTGTGGGCGAAAAAGGTATTCGCCACAAAGAGATCCATCTCCAAGCACACATCAATTATTCTTTTGCCATTATCGTTCACTCTACTGTCTCCATTCATTCCCAAAACACTTTCAAGTTCATTCCTCCTAACACCCACCCATCCATTCAAATCACCTGCCAAGATCAATCTTTCATTTTCATTTTTATCTTCTGCAATCTTTCTCACGCCATTCCAGAACTCTTCCTTTTCCGTCTCTATGGCATCGTTCCCAGGACCATACCCAACTATGAGTAAGATCCTAGTCATCCCCACTTTGAAACGGATCCAGATTAGCCTGGAGCTTACACATTCATACCCTTTCATACATTCGCTCATTCTTTCCGATAAAAAAGCACCCACACCTTGACATGCGTGTTGTGTGTCTGGAACACCAGACCACAACTCGATCCTTCCATCACTTTCTTTAATACCACACCCTTTCCTCTTCGTTTCGCAGACACACAAAACATCCAAATACTTATCATTCATCATCTCTAAAATTTCGTCCGTCTTTCTCACCATCCCTCCTCTCACATTCAAAACTCCCACCCTGCATTCCGCTCTCCTCTTTGTGCCCTTCACCCACTTTGACGCGGCATGATGGGTGGCAAGCCTCATCGCTGCCATATGCGTCAAAGCAGAATATTTCGCTTATGCATATGCGTCAAAGCAGAATATTTCGCTCAAAATATTTCGCCAGGCGAAAAAACAAAATTCGCCGGATATCCATTGATCGTCACACCTGTTTACATAGTCCACCGATATAGAAACGATCTGTCAGATGCGCTTTGATTTTGACACTGTTTTCAAAATGGCGGACGTCGAGATGGAGACCGCGAAGTATTTATTTTTAGTCGAAAATGTTATAGTAGAGGTTATAAGGCGCCTTTTAATTAAGGAAACAAACGCCACAAACCAGCAACAAAGATAACAGCTGTCATGAAGCGGGAGACATTATAAAATTTATAGGTTATAAATTTTTTACCATAGATACGAACGCCGCGCACATCTGCGCATGCGCAAATCGTACAATCGGCCGAAAAAGTTGGAAGGTGGTCAACTCGAGACGATATCGTTTCTACTGGTTTTTATCGTTTCAGACTAGCTGTCATTTTGTTCACACGGTTCAAATGGCTGGCAATATTTTGGTGCTCTGGCGATATTCGCCAAAGTGAGAACACCACATAACACAGACACAGTGAATAAAATGATTCATACTCGTATGAGTTGTTGACTAAAAATATTTAATATCTTAGGTGACTCTTTTTCATAATCATTCATCGTTCTATCAAATTTGTGGCAAAGTGTGACTCAAATGGCGCTGAATCGGTCTTAATAGAAAAGACTCATTTGCAGCATCCCGTGATGCTAAGAGAAAAGTAAAAAGTTTAGAAATATAATATCAGACCACCTTGTAAAAAATGACATTGTTGTATAGATATAAAGATTCACCTTTACTATCTTCTGATGAATTAACATACTTTTTATACAAGTATACATAACCCATTATGTAAATATTGGTTAACAATGTTTTATCAAAAACATTGAAAAAGAAGTTAAACACTTTTTACTAGTTTCACTAAACATTGTTTTTCTCTTATGACCTTCTATGTAGGTACTATTACGTACCTAGTTCAAGATTACCCTTAGGTTTAATATCTTTTTATTAAATACTTAGGGTAAAAAAATGTTCTGGGTTTTATTAGGTTAACATTAATGATATTATAATAAATTCGAATCATTTAGTCCTCGCCATACTTGTATTTGATTTTACCTAAATGTATGGTAGGCCTCAGACATTTTCTGTATGTTTTTGGGAAATCAGAATGTAACAGTTGTATTTTCAAATACATAAAATGCATAGGTATCTTATTTTTTGTTATTTACGAATATTTTGTAGAATTTGGTTAGTTGGAAGAGATCGCGCCTTTGCGATAAACTCGTCCTCTTTATATTGATTGTATTAAATTTGAATGTATACTCGTACCTTCTATGAAGTTGTATGTAATCAATGTACAGCAAAGAATGAATAAATAAATAAATAAATTTAAGTAACACACCCCAAATAAAACATTCAAAATGGATAACAATAATATGACAATTTACATAGCCCCGGATTGTGATGATATCACTACAAGGGCTCTTTTCAACATCATGAATAGTTGAATTGAAAATGAAACATAACTATCATAAACGTGATTTATATAATATCATGAATTTCTATTATTTTATAAGACACTCGAAAACATGTATAAAAAGTTGAACAAGTCTATGTATGCACAGTATTTTTATTGTGGGTAAATAAATACCGATACTTTTGATTAGATGCAAAACCTAAACTAAACCTAAATTTGATCAATGGATTTGGATAGGAACTATTTCATTTTATTCGAAGAATTGGTTTCTTTTCACTTTTGTTTTCAACTAAAATAATATTTGTTCAACCGAACCCTTTTTTTTATTATTCCATATTATAACATTATTACAAAAACCTCGTCTATATTATTCAGCGTTTGTGAGCATTTCATTATTCTAGAAGTAACAAAATAAAAATAATCCTCGCTAAATATTTGAGTTCGTTTGATAATATATGTTTGTGTCACCTCCCGATAGTTAGATTAGCCAGTTAACTAAATGCCTAGGCGGTTATAAAAAATGTCGGCATTCGATTGAATGACCATCCATTTCAATGACGCGCCAAACGTTCAATTCTTTGCCTGATGGATGATAGCTCGATTGTTAAAATTTAGTTTCTTTACTTGGCACAGTGGCGCTAAGATTGATAAACAATCCGGCTAGTCATACAATTGAATGCCGGCGTTGACTTAAGGGCCCCGTTTAGTAAAAACGGTAAAATATTATATTTTCAACAAATTTGATAAAAAAAACTGCTCCTTGCGAACATATTGATTTGATAAAATAAAAAATCAAATATTTATTACCAATATTAGTTTTTTTTTACTAAAAATACATATTTTGTCATATCAAAATACAAATTATTTGTGAAATATATATATATATATATATATATATATATATATATATGTATTTTATACGATAGGTATGATTTTAATCGCAATGTATGCATCACTTGCAGGGTAGAGAAGAGAGTATTAGGTGTTCCGATGCTTACGAATCGGCTTTGGCTGGCTTAAGCGCTTTATACCATGGCAACGTTCACCAATTCCACCTATATCTCTTATACTTCTCTCATATCAATCTTTTTCAGAGCGGGTGACTGCACTCATCGCTGAAAAGCGACTTCGTCCAGCCAACCGCACCTACTGGGATTCGAACCCATCACCTCAGTGTTACGAGTCAAATACTCTAACCATTAGGCCACGGAGGTATGTGGGTAGCCGGAGAATATTGTTAATATAACAGGTGAAAAAGTGAAAAATTCCAGTTTATACGAAAAAAATAGCTTCGCATATATATATATATCTTTTATTCATCCTATCAAGCATATAAATACTATAGATTTTAGCAAACTTTTTTTTGTATGCAAAAAATTGAGTTCATGTGGTGATTTTCGGTTTCAAAATATGAGAAATTTTATCAAAAAAATATTTTTTAAGTCGGTCAATATCCATGAAAAAAACAAAAAAAAATAGAATTTGTTTGTTCTATAATATTGTCATAACTATCTAAATATTCTCAATATTGAAATAAATATATGAAAATTTGTAGGATTCTCGTGCATTTATGTACCAAACACACCCCGGAATTCGATTTTTAGAAATATGCTTTTTTATAAACGAATACTTTGAAGCTAAAATCGATTTTTTTTTTAAAGTTAAAGTTTGATATTGGTAACTAATATTTGTTTTCATATTTTATCAAATCAAAATGTTCGTAGGGTCAACAAGTTTTGAGAGTTTGTGTACCAAACTTGTTGAAAATTGAATGTTTTATCGTTTTTGCTAAAGGGGCCCCTTAAGCCGTCTCAACATTAAATCAACTATCTGATGGCGACATATAATATTATAATATTTATATTTTGTCAAATACCCTTGTCAGACAAAACTTTACTACATTTCTATACTCACGGCGTAATCCAAAAGGGGTAGGCACAAAGGACGAAACGCCACACAACTGTATTCCTACATATACTTCTTTCGCTGATAGTATTGATATTGTAAGATAGATTGTTGCCACTTGTTCATGATTTTGCCGGAAATGTGTCTATGACTAACGTTGTCTTTTGTCAATTTGATGATTATTGCTAGAGCAAAGTCTAGTATAGACTTAGTAACAATAATATTTTTGTGCCACAGTTCAACCTACATAATAAATCTTTCCACCATGAAGTTCCGGTTAGAAATGAATACAGTTTTCTTTATTCCTGTTATTTTTTACAAGTAGGTATTACAAGTGAGGCACCTAACCCATTTTCTTACAAAAGTATACATGTTATTAGTTTGTACGTAAGTAGATGTCACAACTATGGAAGTAGTTTGTAAAAATCTTTTAGAAATATTGATAAAAGAATGCTATTAATAAAAATACTAGAATAAAAATAATACTTAAATAATAATTAATAGTTATTTTAAAAATACTAGTTATAAAGAATGACAAAGAGGATATTCTTGTCTGAAACAAAAGAGTGGGAAGAAGCGCGGGAGTCCTAGAACAACGTGGCTTAATCACGTGGATCAAATTTTAATACATTTTTTTAGTTTCAATTGTTTTATAAAGTTAAATTTTTGGGTGTTATTATTTTTAAAATAGTGAAAAATTACAAATTTAAAAATGTGAATTAGTGAATAATATTTGTGACAATTAATAATACCTTCAATTGGAACTCACATAAAATTCTCGCATTTTAATCAAATTTGTGACAATCACAATTGTGTTTTCAAAATTTTATAATGGTTAATAAAAATTTGTAATAGTTAATATAATAAAAATAATAGGCGCCCTTGAGACGGTCTAGGGACTGTTAAACGGCGTCAAAACAAAATCATCCATAATCATCATCATCATCATCAAATTCTCAAGGACGTTCATGTATTGAATAAGAGAAATCGACGTGCGTGTATGAGAAATTATAATATATGAAGGTAGAAGAAGCAAAAGAAGCATGTATGTAAGGATAAATTTATATGGCTTTCCGTTTTCTCTGGTAACCTCACTTGGGAGACGGCGTGAGGGTAAGCATAGTATGGTTTATTTAAAAAAAATAGGGAAATCATACTCCAAAAACAACCGTATACATAAAACCACAAAAACTATTTAACTCTGACAAAATTTAGATCTCAGTGAGTAGGAAGGTGCTTCTCACATAGAAGTAGGTGTTTTTCCCTTTCACACAATATTTTGCAAGAAGCTCATTTTAAATCACAGAAAATAAAAGTAGAGTATTTAAATTACTTTCATTCCGAAATATGGAAAATAAAATATAATCGAAATTGTTGCTCAATTTCACAACAGGAAAAAAAATATTATAAAATATTTTAATTTCTGTTTGGGTTAGATTTAATGTTAGTATTAATTTGGGTTAATTTCAAGTTTGTTGAAAAGTTTTGCAATTTTTTCTCTGTTCTCTGCGACCCCCCTCTTAGCTCCTTTTATGATCCGCAGTTCATATCCACACGTAGATCTTGTACATAGTTTGTAGTAAGTTTCTTCAGACATTCCTCTTTTATTTCTTGTAGGAGACTTTCGCTTTATTATACAAACAATGTATAATTTTATTTTTATGACAATTTGAAAGTTCCATTAGATTCAAGTAGGTATTCTTTTATCTTTAATCGTTATCATTTTCATGAAAATGATTTTTATATTTTTATTTTCCAAACTTGTATTTTTGTAATCCTAGATAATGTTTGAACTATATCAAGTGTATTATTGTTCGACATCTTTCACTAAGACATCTCTTACCTAATACGAAAGCTCAACGTCTTTAGTGTTCTCAGAATTTTTTATTTATTTCTTTATTTATCTCTTGGTACAATTATAAATACAAACATATGTATACATTTCATTATTATACTTATATTACTATTACACTAAATATACATACATACATACAATTATATCAGAAAATGAGATTACAACTTAATATTCTAATACATAAATGTATACATACAATATAACCATAAATCATCTACCATGAGATCCCACCAGGCAGAGCCTGTATGTGGGAATACCTACTAATATCAAGTTTTATATTCCTACCTGTACGTGACTATAAACATGTATGTGTCCTTTAAAAGACTAAATAATTGCAGTGTACTGTGTACTTTGTAGTATACTCTACATATTATATACACACAGATAAACATGTACCTATACATCGCTATGTTCGCAGACCCACTCAGTAGGCTTAGTGAACAATAAACAAGAAATTCACTATCCACCCTCATGGCAAAAAATAACAATGTTACAACCAAAACATTAGTACTTTGTCAATCCAGCAAATCATTTAAAATTAATGTTACAGTATCACATTGAAATATGACTTATTCATGAAATGCCTACTCACCAAAACTATTAAACTGTGAGTTAGTTGTTTTATTCAATCCTACATATACTTATATACAAAAAACAAAAGAATCAAAGAAGTAAGAGTAAGAGTGTATCTTCCTCCTTAGAACAAATTTATCCACACTCCTAACCCTTCTTCGATAGTTCCGTAATTCAGGTCCATAGATAGTCCGAGGTCAATTGAGTCGCCCTTTTCACCAGATACATCTATTACCGAGTGGGTATATCATTTGACCCCCTGATAACTAATGGTTTTTCACCTTCGGACTTCTTGATATAAATATTTCCGTGTCTGTACCATGCAAACTTGTAACCAATTGCTCTGGTGGTTTTTGCCAGAATATTTTCTTATTTTTCATAAATAATACTAACAGGATGTTGATGGCGTGTGAATCTTGGTATGGTGAATCACTTTCACAATAATAATTGTCTATACCATTATAGGTACTTTAAGATGATTTATTTGTTTCACAATGTACTCTTAATTACCCTATTATTTATTTAAATAATTTATATTTATTTACGAAATTTCATGTTTATGAACTAATTGTTTTTGTGGTATCGCCTCACAAAATGTGTATATTAGATATTTTGCCTACTATAGTTATTTTTGTATTTAAATGGTATTGAAAAGAAATTAAAATAAAATACATATAAGCAATGTATTTATTTATTTATCAACAACGTAAATTGGTAAAAATAATAAGTAGGTATGTATATTTAGACGATATAAAAATACTAAAGAAAAAAAGTCGTCTGTTCTTAATATAGGAATGCGCCCATGGAATGCATGTATTCCACAAAACGACGCATTATAAATAGTCTATTATTATTATTACATATTATAGGAAATAATAATTAGTAAAATTCCATACCTGAAAATAGGTTTTCGTTTAAAAACATATAGTGGTTTAATATCCTTTGGATTGATACGCAACGAGCTTGAATTTTTTTCACTATTCCTTCCTATTTTCGCCAACAACGATTGACCACAATATTGGGTACCTGCAGTGCTACTCTTGACACTCGATTCGATCCTAATCCAATGCCAACACGATTCCAATCTCAATCTCAATTTCAACTTCAAAACCGTACTCTTGCACCCAATCCCGCGCGATCGAAATCGTTTTGAGATTGGCGTTCCAAAGCGCGGGATCGTGTTCGTATCGAGTTTGTTATTGCAATTTTAAAAATATTTTCGCTGCAAATAAGGAATAAATAATTGTTTATATGTCGCGTTTGTATGTAGACTACAAGAAACTGTAAGGAAGTAAACTTGAGATCCGAGAGTGGTATATGTATTTATTTTTGAAACATAAAAAAGTCAAATACATTTACTAATAATTGTCCTACTTAACAAATATAATAATTTGACGTAGCGATAATATTTTAGGATTATTTTTTTTCTGTAAATGGAACACTCATTTCAAATATCAATTCTGACGTTTATGCATTTCAGTGTTGCGTTGTTTGTTTGAATATATTTGGATATAATTATCAAAAACGTAAGTATTATTTTAGTTGCTGATTAATTTTAATATCAAAATGAATCTATATGTATATTTTTTTAATTTGTTAACTTATAAACAAAGTTATATGTGAACTCCACGAGGGTCATTTGTAAATAAAGGTAGAACTAGTGTTGAAATTAAAAAACAAGTCAACTGCATGTTACACTAATATTTTAACTAATCTAAATTGTAGCAATTAATCTCCTAGCGTCCTTTTTTAAATTCAAAATGTTGTTTTTGATAAAAAAAACTAGTGTTATATTTATTTTTTCTTTCCATCAGCGCCTGGACGGAGTCCACGCATTCAAAGCAGGCAGAGCCCACATCTACAAGCTGGTAGGAGCCCACTTGTAGGTACAAGCTGTTAGAAGTCTCCGCAACCAAGACATTCTCATCTCGCCAGAACACAGGGGTTGGAACAACGAGAGCAACTCATATTAATCGAAGAAAAACGGGTGAAAGCAGAGTGCTTAGCGGTGATTGCGTTTAAAATAGCTGCTGAAAAATTGGGGCAGTGTGCCGAATCTTTAAATGAAAGGATTGCTGCCATTCGTACAGAGTCTGTTCAAGTATCATCAGCCTTGAGGAAGATTGCAAAGACAATATGCAGTAGAAAATAGTTTTAGAATAGAAAAATATTTGTTTATTAAGCATGATGTCTTAATGGTTTTTATTTTGTACATAGTATTTTTTTTAAATAATTCATTATCAAGTATAATATTTGTTATGCCCGGTATAGTAGGTATTGTGCCGAAAAGTTATCATTAAAATAATAATTGGTATTTAGAAAGTGGTACTGAAATACCGAAATAAACAATGCAGTTCATAAGAATTTAGAATAACCCAACATTAAAAATATAGCTGCACTTAAAAGGTACCTACATTAATAATGTATTGTTTACTAATCTTCGTACCTGCATACAAAATATTATTGTTTATATATATTTGTACCTGCATGGCAACAGGGGCAATAAAGAGAATAATATCAACAAAAGATTAAGGCGCATTCATTATGTATCAACTTAAGGCGCATTCATTATGTATCAAATTATTTTATGAAGATTCTAGAATGTCTGCGTATTGTAATTATTTAGTATCTGCTTGGTTGGATTTTTTATACCTACGCTTCGATCTATTGAGTTTCGATACCGACGATATGTTTTAATTTATGTAAACGACTCTTTAGGTATGAATTTTAATTTTATTGTAACATAACGTAGTTTGAATATTTCATTATCTACCTAAAGGGTTGGTTTGTGTTGCTATGTAATAGAATAAGGATTGTGTTATTTTGTGTTGTGCGAAAAGACGCTTTGATAAAGAACAGTGATAAAGGACACAAGAAATATTGTGTTAAATTGAATATCAGTGGAAGAGACACTTTAATTTATATGTGAATTATTATAAATCAGTGCATTGGACGTTATACGATATCAAACTTGTTTGTAAATATTTATTTCATCATGTACATAATTCCTGGAATGCAGACAAGGGTGCAGGTGTACTCGCAATACAATGGAACTTGCGGTGAGCGTGTATTGGTATTCAATTAGCCAATCACGGCGCTGCACAGAGATGCATCACAGCGTAGGAGGGGTATATGACCAACCCCTCTCTACACCACTCAAGGAACAGCGGAGAGATGTCCTTGAAAGTTCAGTGAGTCTCCTCCAGTCATCAGTGGTGAACAGTCGTTATCAGTGAGTCGTAGCGAGCAGTGAGTCGTAAACAGGCGTCCTTGGTATAAGGATCGCTCCTGCCATCACTCATCAGCTGACCTTCAGAGAGACAAGTGTCTCTAGTCATTGGGCTTCAGTTGAGTTGAGATATTCTCCTCCTGAAGCCATGACGTGCCAACTTCGTACCTGTGTAGGCTGTTAATTGCCTCCAGAAGCCTCGGACGTAGGGCTTCGCCCTACCAGCACTGCGCCCAGGGGCGCCTTCTTCAACTTGTTTTGCCTTTAAGTATTTTCATGATTGAGGCCCCCTCAACGTGGGATCCGTTTGCTCGTCAGCGTAAAGTGAAAATTAATTTATTTTGAAAGTGCTTCGTTTCTTAATTGAACTAGTTATCAAGTGTGTTAATTATTTTTAATGGGGATAATTACGTGTGCACAGACAATACGGGGTAGTGAGTAAGTCGTAGTATTGTCTAGCCTTGTTTTGAGTGTTTGTAATAGTGGTAAGCAATTTTTATTTTGATTAAAATGTTTGTTTGAAATTTAAATTTGCCTTTTATACATTCGCTCATCTATTTACAAATAACTTGTCGTCTCTTATTTATATAGCCTCACTATATATTTAATTGAGACCATTTTATTTTTTTCATTGTTTTAACTCCTGGAGTGCTGTGGGTAGCCCAATAGAGTCTCAGCCGTTGGCATTTTTGGCATAATATTTTATTTATTTTATCCTCAACCAAAACCTTTCTTTCACCATCTCTCACCCCCCCATATCATATTGGCTTCCGAACGTGGGTCCGTAACGAAAAAATGCACTCCTGTGCATAATCGTTACAACGAATCCGTCCCTGAGATTTTGTAATTAGTTTTTTTTTGTGATATCGGAGGAGGGTGTATATTTTTTTTATAATGAACTGACAAGTTATCTGTAATGGCGAATGTATATTGTTTTGACTTTTGGCCTTGTTTATCTGACATGTGTTTATTGTGTTTTACGGTATGATTCGATCGATGGATAAGGTGTCGGATATCAGATGCTATGAGCGCGAATTTTCGCTTTCGTTCGGAGGCTGGACTGATGAAGGCCCTGAACGGTTCCTCAAAGAATGCGAGGAATGCTGGAAGCTTGAGTGGGAAGATGAATTGCCAAGGGAGGCTGTGTATTGCTTGCGCGGCGACGCAAAGCGGTACTGGAAGTCTCTGGGGTTTCGGTATTGTCGATGGGGTGTATTCAAAGAAGTAATTTTGCGAAGGTTTGGTGTGGAAGGGCAGATAAATGCGATCTATAATGACCTGTTGACAGTGTGTCAAGGTCGGGATGAACTGGGGAGTGATTTTGTTGACTGGAAAGTCAGGATAAACAATCGTTTAAAAGGGTATGGTCATGTATTATTTAAAGATGAAGGACTTGCAGGTAAGGGTCCAGCAATGAGCGTATGGAAGCAAATGACATCCTGGTATAGGACGAGGATTAATGGTCGGGAGTTAGTTAATCTGGAACATTTGCAAGAGTTTGTATGGCGCCTGGACTTTCCAGAATACACTCCGGAGGGACAATCTGAACCTGAGGTGATCACTGAGAGTTATCAGGTTGTGTTAGATAATCTTCCAGACATAGCATCTGTTCGCGATGAGGTTCGGTATGTACCTAGCCAGGACGCTAGGGAGGAAATTGTACCCGTAGAGGATGGGGTTACCCTCTCGGAGGAAGAGATAGATGAGGACACCGAACGGGAGGTACTCACACCTCCCTCTATTCACGAATGGGTTAAGTCTTTCGCGTGGGTGTTGAAATCAGTGTTGGCAATGCTGATCGTCGCGGGATTGATCGCGGAAAGCTGCATACGTTTGCTTGTATGTACAGCTATAATTATATTGAGATTCGTGAATAGAAAAATTGCTCGTCGCCGTAGAACAGCGTTGATATTGTTCGAAAAGATAAAAAATGCGTCCATCAATCGAATCAACTATGAATGTTTTGCTATCGATGATTATTTTTATAATTTGTTCATCGATATGGATTCCCGATGCTTGAAGTCCAGGAGAAAATTCAATCAAGCCAGATAGTCACATGTGTGTATATTGGATTAGGATTGACTTAGGCTTGTAATAGGAAAAATGTTTTTTGTCTAAATATTTTTAAATGGTTTGAATATTTTCCGTAAAAATATCTCTGGCGCCCAGTATAAATTAGGATGACTAGATAGGTAGTTTTCATGTGTAAAATGTTTTAATTACGTAGGTAGGTAGGTGCAACTTTTGTTAAATGCCTACGTGTGCATTATTTTTCTTCGTAATGTGTGTGAAATGTTTTAATAATTTTGAAAATGGAAAATAGAATTTGTTTGAAGTAACCAGCGAGTGTAATGTGAGGAAGAGCTATGTAGATGTTAGATGTGTGGAATATGTGAATAATATTGTTTATTCTGAATATTAAAATTGTGACAGAGGTGAGAGATGCTTTGTGTGACAGAGATGTGTGAGGGATTCTCAGTTGACACTGGGAGTTATTTGTAAGATGAGGGGTTATTCTGCGTGTTTTGAAGAGAAAGTCTGCGTGTATGAAGAAGATGGTAATTCTACGTGTATGAAGGATATGTTTTGTTTAGTATGGGATAAGCACAGAGGCGATGAGTGTTCCGTCCTGCTTAGTTCCCCAATGTATTTCGTCGTGTGGACAGTGAGGTCCAGGTAAATGAATTTTGTGAAGGACACAGAGGTCCAATGTTTGTGAGAGTGATGCATGTGCAACTGAGAGAACCAGTCCCCAGTCTGCTGTCACTAAGCATGCTTGTGTAGCAAAGAAATATGAAGGAGTACAATGTTCGTTTTACATAAAGAGTCACATCTACCATGTTTGTTTTGGTCACATACGAAAGATATGTTTGACGATGTATATTTATAATGGAACTGGTTTTAAAAGATATGTAAAGTAAGAAGAAACGCGTTTTAATGTTGTTAATTATTTAAATTGAAATGTGTGTGCACCTACCTACTTGCTAATTGTGTTGAATTTTATAGATAGTTTCATATAATATAATTTGTTTTGAATTTGAGAAATCAATTGTGAGATGTGTATTATAAAGAATGGATAACTTTTCGTCAAGGAATGGGTGGCGATTTGTTATGCCCGGTATAGTAGGTATTGTGCCGAAAAGTTATCATTAAAATAATAATTGGTATTTAGAAAGTGGTACTGAAATACCGAAATAAACAATGCAGTTCATAAGAATTTAGAATAACCCAACATTAAAAATATAGCTGCACTTAAAAGGTACCTACATTAATAATGTATTGTTTACTAATCTTCGTACCTGCATACAAAATATTATTGTTTATATATATTTGTACCTGCATGGCAACAGGGGCAATAAAGAGAATAATATCAACAAAAGATTAAGGCGCATTCATTATGTATCAACTTAAGGCGCATTCATTATGTATCAAATTATTTTATGAAGATTCTAGAATGTCTGCGTATTGTAATTATTTAGTATCTGCTTGGTTGGATTTTTTATACCTACGCTTCGATCTATTGAGTTTCGATACCGACGATATGTTTTAATTTATGTAAACGACTCTTTAGGTATGAATTTTAATTTTATTGTAACATAACGTAGTTTGAATATTTCATTATCTACCTAAAGGGTTGGTTTGTGTTGCTATGTAATAGAATAAGGATTGTGTTATTTTGTGTTGTGCGAAAAGACGCTTTGATAAAGAACAGTGATAAAGGACACAAGAAATATTGTGTTAAATTGAATATCAGTGGAAGAGACACTTTAATTTATATGTGAATTATTATAAATCAGTGCATTGGACGTTATACGATATCAAACTTGTTTGTAAATATTTATTTCATCATGTACATAATTCCTGGAATGCAGACAAGGGTGCAGGTGTACTCGCAATACAATGGAACTTGCGGTGAGCGTGTATTGGTATTCAATTAGCCAATCACGGCGCTGCACAGAGATGCATCACAGCGTAGGAGGGGTATATGACCAACCCCTCTCTACACCACTCAAGGAACAGCGGAGAGATGTCCTTGAAAGTTCAGTGAGTCTCCTCCAGTCATCAGTGGTGAACAGTCGTTATCAGTGAGTCGTAGCGAGCAGTGAGTCGTAAACAGGCGTCCTTGGTATAAGGATCGCTCCTGCCATCACTCATCAGCTGACCTTCAGAGAGACAAGTGTCTCTAGTCATTGGGCTTCAGTTGAGTTGAGATATTCTCCTCCTGAAGCCATGACGTGCCAACTTCGTACCTGTGTAGGCTGTTAATTGCCTCCAGAAGCCTCGGACGTAGGGCTTCGCCCTACCAGCACTGCGCCCAGGGGCGCCTTCTTCAACTTGTTTTGCCTTTAAGTATTTTCATGCTTGAGGCCCCCTCAACGTGGGATCCGTTTGCTCGTCAGCGTAAAGTGAAAATTAATTTATTTTGAAAGTGCTTCGTTTCTTAATTGAACTAGTTATCAAGTGTGTTAATTATTTTTAATGGGGATAATTACGTGTGCACAGACAATACGGGGTAGTGAGTAAGTCGTAGTATTGTCTAGCCTTGTTTTGAGTGTTTGTAATAGTGGTAAGCAATTTTTATTTTGATTAAAATGTTTGTTTGAAATTTAAATTTGCCTTTTATACATTCGCTCATCTATTTACAAATAACTTGTCGTCTCTTATTTATATAGCCTCACTATATATTTAATTGAGACCATTTTATTTTTTTCATTGTTTTAACTCCTGGAGTGCTGTGGGTAGCCCAATAGAGTCTCAGCCGTTGGCATTTTTGGCATAATATTTTATTTATTTTATCCTCAACCAAAACCTTTCTTTCACCATCTCTCACCCCCCCATATCATAGTCAATAAAATTATTATGTATTACACAATTACAATTTTGTTATTTTTACAAACCTTGAGAGTTTACATATTCTATAATATATACATAGATAGTAGGTATATATACATATAATTTATAGATACTAAGTTTTGTAAACTAATGTCTTAGGAGGATTTTGGGTGTAAAATGGTATGAACATGTCACAAATGATGCTGTGATACAAGAGAGACGATGGTCCTGGCTGGGACATGCTCTGAGAATGCCCAATGATAGTTGGCCAAAAAGCACTGTTCTTCCGTCGGCCCGAGCGTCCCTCTTTCACAATACACTGTTTCTGTGACAACGACATCTGAGCGCAGGGAATTTCGTGGGAAGAGGTGACGTGATTGGCAAAGAGACGCTCTGAATAGATGAGGCTGGTTTCTGCCCTGTTCTCCCGAGAGGAGCGTTGAGGGCGATGATGATGATATGTATGTAAATACATGAAACGTGTACTTTCAATTCGTCTATGATGTGAATTCCACAGCTAATGCATGTCTGGCTTGTATACCTATGTAAGTCATGAGCTGCATAAACAACTTACAAAGAATTCTAAATAATTTACTCTTGAAACATATTTTTTGATATTCTGAAACACAACTCCTGAAACATTTCTTTTGATATTCTATGATTTACTACAAATTCCCCACCACTCATGCTAGACACATTTTGCGAATATCTTGCTATTCTACGCAAATTCTTTCGCTGACGAATATTAACTTGATGCCGGTTTTCCAAATTTATAAAAAAATAATGCCAAACGAGCCATTTTTTAAAGTAATTTAATAAATTACTTCTTCTCGATTTCAAAAAAGTTACTTTCTTGCGATCGTGTATGTAATGACAGTTAGTCGATTTCAACACAATCCCACGAAATCGAGTTACTGTCAAAACGACGTCAAGAGTACCAATTTTCAAATTTTACACGATTTCACATCTTCTTCAAATCAACACTCGATTCCAATGCGATCCGGCGCTAGCGTCGAATTTCAAGAGTACCATTTTGAAATTTTACGATTTTGTGATTGGGATCGAGTATCCAGAGTAATACTGCTGGGCGTGCTCATCACCATCGCAGAGGATAAGACCGAAGGCAGAAATGGTATAGGCTGACCAAGAGACACCTATATGAATTAACTGAAAAGGGACATAAACTGTGGCACATACGTAGAATTAAAGAGAATAACAGAAAATAGGCAATAATGAAAAAAAATGGTGAAAAAGAATCGTGAATATAAAAAAATTCTAGTCCAATAGTTGAGGTGCTTATAATTATATTTTAATCTTATAAGATATCTTTACATTTTCGTCCATAAGTAAGTATTCGTATACTGAGTGTTCAGTTTGCCTTTTTTCAAACAACTTTATAAAATTTCCCTTTCTACAACAGATAGTAAGTAGATAACTAAAAACTTGAAGACATTAATTAACAACTTGAAAACAGCGATAAGAGAAGCTTCCCTTCTTAATGCCTTTATTCAAGGCGTGCATTTGTTCTCTTGCTTTTGCTTTAAAATATCGGTATCATGAAATAAAAATAAAATAAGGTTAATTCAGTTAACGCAAACAAATATCGGAAAGGATTATTCTTGTAGAAAGCTACTCACTAATATAAATTATATATAAATACTATTAGTATTATTCTAAACGGCAGGATTCTGATTAGAGAACTTCGAAATGAGAATAATTTAACGTTTCCTTCCTAACTTTGGTGATTTGAATTCAATATTATAATTCCCTTACACGTGCAGTCAGTCTTCAAAAGCTTTGCAAATGTCGTATTTGTTTTTTTGCCCTTCCACATTAATGTATATTTTTTTATTAATATCTATAAATAGCATGTGAAACGTTTGTTAATGGTAAGATTTTTGTAATTAATGTAGGTATTCAAAGATTTCAAACATAAAATACTGAAATACTTTTGGCAGATAAACACAACATTTATAAATATTTTTATTTATTTGCAAAGCTATTTGCTTTTCATTTACTTGACGATTCCACTTAATAAAATCTAAAATTAGGAATAATGGTGGAGTTTCGAACTTGAACTCTAAGTAGAATAACTGCTGATCAATTTTAAATAATAATTGCTTATTATAAAGTGATTTATTCCACAGAAATATTTTTCCCCACTTATTGAAGTGGAAAAATTTAGTCCAGCAGGGCTACTCTTGAAAAAACTAAACACGATCTTAATTTAGTCTTGATCTTGATCATACGACGCACGAAGTGACTATTGGCCAAAAATACACACAAACCGATCGCGCGTTAGCGGTAGCGCGGTGTTTTTGACCATAGTCCCTTCTTGCGTCGTATGATCAAGATCAAGACTAGATTAAGATCGTGTTTAGTTTTGTCGAGAGTAACCCTGCAGACTCAAAAAGCAAGTTTAATGTGTGAGGGGTATTTCTGAGTTTATCATAGATGTGAATGCGGGTTTATTATAAAATTTTAAAAATGTACACAAATTATCCGCAAAAAGCATGAAACAAATATGTGGAACTTTAAAGAAAAAAAAATACTAACTGGCCTGGTAATATGTTAAGTACTTCTAGAAATTGATAAATACATAAGAAAAATATAATAATAATAAGCATAAAACATTTCATTTTTTAAAAAAAAATCATTTGCCATTCAATTTCGTTAATATAATATCTTTAGTCATGTCAGGTACAGGGGTAACACTGAAACCTATATAATAAACAATTTACAAAAATGTGATTTACCGATTAATTTATACATAAATAATCTAAAATCTATTATAATAGATATCTACATATAATATTGTTAGAACGTCTTTAACACATATATTTCAGGCACAATGCTACTGTTTTGAACCTGCGTTTTGAGCCTAATCCTTTTCTCAGAATTAAACTGTTTTCGTATCGCCATGACTGATAATATGGCGACTTATGTGGTTGTATAATGAGTGTATGGTAATTCTGCTACTGCGCATAAAAAAGAGGGTAGAAAAGGCGTACATATTATCTTAAAACAATATCTTATGTGAATCTGTTAACTAATACAATTTTTGTTAAGTAAAATATTTTTTGATATTCGTATATACTTTAACATAAAGTTAATTTACATATACAACCATAAACAAAATAAAATGTATTGTCGGAGAGCGGTACCTAACCTTAAAACAACAAATGCTTTATAACTTTTATTTGATAATCATGAACTTGTAAACATGTAGAAAAGTTTGATACAGTATGACAATAAATTCATAAGGGACTACTGTATGGTGACATTTAAATATGTTTGTAAATTTACAGTACCTATATGTAGGTATAATATGTCATTCATCAGTCATGCCTAGCGTAACCTTTATACCTAATTGTATACTCTTGTTATGCTAAATTACAAAATATGTATTATAGTTTAAAATTAATATGTGATACTTATTTTTATATTTTATACGTGCAGCTGAATTGTCATCAGCAATTCTAAGCATAATTTAGTTAGATATATGTTAATTTGATGCAGAGAAATATTTATCTAGCATATATCTAGCTGGTTAGCTGGAAGATATTGCCTCCAGGCAATAAGCTCGCCAATTGCTCATGATTTTTTTTTTCTGATCAATAAAGTGTTCTTATTATTATCTCATATCTCATTTATTAAACAAAACAATATTTGATTCTACATTTTGAACACAATATAAGATTAACATTTATATAAAATTTAAAAATAACATTAAATAACAATAACCATAAAATATTAAAATAAATTTATGAATATTCAAAATATTATTATTATTATTATTATCTAGAATATTAAAGAAGGGAGCTCAAAACATAGATCTATATACATAACGACCATCAACATTCCAAGACTTTTCAACTTTCTACCTTTTCGTCACCAAATTTCAATATGGTATAGGAATAGGTATGGTATTTGGCACGACTTTATTATTTTTTATAACAATTTCAGACAATAACCAGTTCTTTTGCTGGGCATGCGGTGTTTTATTAGTTATTTTTGTTTTAGTCCATCTTCAATGCTACTTAAGAACTCTTTAGTTCTCTGCCTATTGAATTAAATTCGTGAAAGTAAAATGTGTTTGTTTTTCATTTTTTTTTATAATTTATATAAAAATGAACTTTCACAACATTCTCACCAACAAAATAGAATCTCTACTCCAATATTTATTAAGGTATAGATAAAGAGCTTTTTTCCAAGTAGGTACTTGAGTTCGATTGAGTTGAAAGTAGATATCGAATCTAAAAACAGGAAAATTCCTGAATAAATATATTAAACCTAGACCTCGTAATATCGTATGACACATAATATATGACACTAAACGTCACATTCCTACATGTGTATTATTATTATTTCTTGAAATGGATAACCTTATAATTCTCTATTGAATAAAAATACATACACAATCAAGAATAGAATGGCGGGAATGTCGACTCTATTCTACTTCAGTTGTTTAAGTGAAGCATAAGATACTGACATCATAATTCACTCGATTGCGGGTGCATTGCCGTAAAATGAAATAAGAAGAAGATACTGACATATTTTTATTTATTTGCTACATTGAATTGATTTCATGTACATATATTCTATAGTTTTTAAATAAATTTTTGTCATTGGTACATATCATTTGAATCGTTAATGCTGAAAAATAATGTGCACAATTTTTTATCGCGTTGCCTCGGGAGAGGCCTCCATTTTTTTAATATAATATATTTTTCATCATTCAATCTTGTGTAAGTTCTTGAGCCCTATCATGAATTCAACGTTGAACATCTTTAATTCATTAAAGAGATGTGTTACCTGTACCGAATATTTTATTTTTTAATGACACGGATAGAACAACAGGAGTTTTTATAACACGCAGTTATTTTAGTGGTTACATTTCAAGTGAGATATTTCGTGATAGTATTAATTGTAGATAGATTATGAAATTATCGTCCATAATTCATAATAATAGACATGACTTTATCATTTAGCAATATTTACACAATGCACAATTATTTTTCAATATGCAAATTATTATGGGCATTATAACAAACTCAAATGTTTGAAAAATAATATCAAAATTTAAAAAAAAAAAAATTCTATGTTTATTTGCTACATGAACTTTAAATTTGACGATCTTTGAAAAGCTCATTTTAAATTGATGAGCTTTTCAAAGCTCGTGTAGCAAAAAATGTAACAAATAAACATTCGTGTAACAAAAATGTAAAAAATAAACATATAGATCGAAGTAAAAAAAAATTAAAATGTCTAGGAGTTGTTACATAGTTAATGCCTCTAAAATAAATAATATAAAAATATTAAAGTCGACAAATATTTCTATAAGTTATCTGAATGTTTCCTTTTCTTTAAGAGAAGGAAACGAATGAGCTTGAATGAAGAGCCTACTTGCTCACTACCTACCTGTATGAAAAATAACTTTCAGTATGAAACGGATACAAGCATAAACTAATCCCAAAAGGCTTTTATAGGTTCTACCTCTTACAACAGTTTGAGTTTGTACTTAGTTATCCGAAATCTGTAATTTTATGATTTCATCGTTCCTCGTTTGACGGATGCTAAAATGACACAACTTTGTAGGGCTTTGGGGAATAGTTTCCCTTGAAAAATAATCATGGGGTGGTGACGAATTGGGTCAACAAAAAACACAAAAGAATTTACGATAAACAAGGTCGTTTTGTTGTTTGCAAGTAGTAATATGTTGCATGGAAAATGATTTCATTGTTGGTGTTTTGCTATAATAAACAAAAAATATCTGTATAATAAATGATTATTCTTTATTATAAGCGCAAAAAATAAATGGAAAAATAAATTGGAAGGTATGGATTAATCCTATATAAATATTGCTTCATTCTTTATAGGAGTAGGCTTAGAGTTTTGAATCTTGATACTTATGCTAGCCGAATATACCTACTAAGGCTTTGAAAATAAATATTTGATGTCAGGTGGCATGAAGGCATTATTAATCAGGTTAAATGTATGCCAACCTACTCTGAAAAAACTTACACGAGAAAGGTCCCTGGTCTAGAAATGTTTAAAGAAAATTGATCAATTATAAAAGGTACAAAAAAGCACTGATCTTTCATACACAAGGCCTGAGCGATAGTATTTCACAAAAATTCCACTTCCTCTATGACCACCAAATTAAGACATTAGAAATTTCATGAGAAGAACTCAGAACTCAGAATCTGCTTTTTTCGAATTGACACAGAATCGTTCGGAATGGAATGGGACATTTTTATCTTGTGTTATGTAAAAACAAAACAAAAAAAAATCATAACATAAGAAACATAGAGAAAAATCTCTAGGGTTTCAGCATAAATTAAGAAAGGCAGTCATTTGATTAGCATTTTTTATTTTAAGTGTCATTCTTTATCGTCAAAGAAAATGAAAAAAATAAATTGTTTCAAAACGAATTGAAAGTACATAGGTACTTGAGTAAGGAACAAAAAACAAACCAATCTGAGATAACGATAAGTAATGTTTTAATATTTCATCTAGATAGCTGTACATTCTTAACTTATTTCCGCGACTTTCGGTTAGCTTATTTTGTCTATCACGTACTTTGAAACTAGGTCAAAGTTCATAAATTTTAGCGTATATTATATTTAAGGATGTAAATATATGCATATATACCATCACGACATCTCAACTTCAAGAGGGGTAACCGGTTCACTAAACACATTTGATGAATATAAAGAAAACCCTCTCCGTATTATTTAAAAATAAGGCATACAGGATGCGTTACATACCTATGTGTGTACCACCTCGTTGCCGAAATATCGGAGGGAAATTAATTCACTGCATACGAAATGTTAATCTTTCACTTTGTTACAGAAAAAAAATGTTGCCGTCTTTATGTTTAATTCATAAACAGAAACTTTGCAGTTTTAATAAGACTATGTATGACATTCTCAATTTTCTTTTTTTATTGTATTCAGTCGATTACCAAAACTGGAATACATTTTTTTTGTTTTATTGTATTTGTAGTTTTTACTTTGTCGGATAAAAATATTTCAGTAAAGTTATGACGCAACTATCAAAAACATGTGTTTTCATTTTCAAATATATTTAGCTATGTATTTTAGTAAGTAAGTGTTTTAATTTTCAAATATTTTTCGCTATGTATAAGTTGTTAACAGAGTGTTTTTGTCAGTTTGATCATCATATATTGAGCAAAAGCGGGTTTAAGCCTAGCAGAATAGTAATAAGAATACATTATGATAAATAGTATATCTGTAGTGATAATATTATTTGTAATAATGTCTCCAGGATAGGAAAATTATACATATGGAGAGATTACGACGTTCTGATGCTTGTATAAGAAAATACATACAAATATTAAGTTTCATACTAGACTCATACAGACATACTGTTATGAATATTGTTATTGCTGGGAAGGTACTCGAAGGTACTACGCATAGATATACCAATAAACAGTCTCAGCACTTGTGCTCAGAATGGAAAATTATAGTTTAGCTTTTATAGTAACAATGACAAGAGTTCGTTTTGTGTCGCCAAAATTAATATTATCTTTATTTAATAAAATTATTCCATGCGCTTAACCGCTTAGTTATGTAAATTTGACGACCGGTGTGGCGCGGAGGTTAACGCACTTGCCTTTGAGTCACGAGGTCCTGGGTTCGATTCCCGGCCAGGGCAAAATGAAGAATGACCTTTTTCAAATTGTCCTGGGTCTGGGTGTTACATGTATATGTGTTTAGTGCATTGTATATGTGTATCGCCGTGTTAGTACCCATAATACAAGATTCATATCTTAGTTTGGGACTAGCTCGGTCTGTGTGAATTGTCTATACGTGTTATGTTATGTTAAATACTTTAGGTTCGCACCGGCTTCGCACGGGTAGATAGGTGTTTAAAAAAATAGTTTTAGTATGGATCCCTATTTTTTGAAAATATAATATAACCTTTATCACCCGGGGATAGTATAGTTTCCCAACAGTGAAAGAATTTTTCAAATCGGTTCAGTAGTTTCGGAGCCTATTCAATGCAAACAATCAAATTTTCTTCTTTATAATATAAGTTTAGGAGAATAGGTAATATTTATTTTAAGATTTTCATAATTTTGTCGGAATATTGAAATATTATTATTAACTCCTGGGGTACCTAGCCAGCAGACCAACGTAACCACGTAACAAAAATGCAAATAGTCCAACAATATTTCATTACCAAGATATTTATAAAGCATACATATTATTTTCATTCCTAGAACTAAGGTAATAAATCATCCTTGTAACCAATTGCTGTGGTTAGAAATTCAGGCGTTTAAGCAGAAAAAGCATGTTTTGCCACCTGCTTTGAATATGGCCGTAAGCATTTACGAGACATAAAATTACTAAGCTTAAACATGTTCTAAGAAAAATACAAAATTATTATTCGTGACCTCAACACGTTTCATGAACACTCAACGTGACAAAATCATTGGTAATTATTTCGGGAAGACATAAAAATATCCCTGATCCATTATATAATTGAGTGATCCATTATATAATCCCTGATCCATTATATAGTGGCCAGAGGTCCTGGAAGCAGCAGTGGACAGGGATCTCTGGAGGAGGTACCAAGGCGCAATGGGCCTCCGACCCAACTAGGACAAGGGAAAAAGATGTATGTACCTATGTATGTTATTTTATACGATGTAATCATAGTTTTTTTGAAATGTAATATGAGTAAAATTGATTTAGTTTGTAACATTTAAGATAAAATTTGAGTTATCTGGTCTTTTGTCAGTGGTTCAAAGATTTTCTATCTAATACTACACATAAAAATAACGGAGAAATTTTGTGTTATAAGAGAAATCGTTCATAAGATACATAAAATAATGAATCTATGAGAGTTTACTTTTAAATCTAAATAGAAAAAAAATACAGAAACAATTCAAATACACGAGATAAAACGTCAGTAGATAAAAATGGGTAGGTTTATACATGAAAAAATCTTGAAATTTGACATCTCACGTGTTTATATTATTTATGAAAAAAATAAGAAGTTACCTTTGGAAAAAAGTTCTAAAAACCTCTTTCCATTGTACTGCCTAAAGGATGCGACCTCGTTAAGAGTGAATTATTTTCTATCTGTCTTTCATAATAACTGAGTCTATTAAGGATATACAAACGCACATATTGTAAACAATCAGGCTAAAATATTTATTTGTGGATTAAGATTGTAAGATTGAAAGTTTTTTTTACATGTAGTTAATCTAATGGTGACCCCATTTGTGGTATGTACCGTGATGGTATGGTAAAAGTAGTAGAACGGTAATATTTTGTTTATATCTGATCAGACTAACAGAATCATCACTTCAATAAATATAAAATTGTATGGAATTATAATGATAGTCTTGAATTCGCTTCAATGCTTCAAAATAATAAACAGTTCTATAAGAAAATATTTTATCAAAAGCAAAGCATATGTTGCTGTTTATATTATTATATTAATATTTCAAAGGGCTATATAAAATTAAAGTACATTAGATGTATAAAAATGAAATAAAGAAATATTACTGTTATGTATAATATTCTGTTTTCCTTACAGACTATAAAAATAATGTATGTTATATGTAGAGTGATGTCTAAAATCTGTTTGACTAAGAAAAAAATACATTTATTTTAATGCAAGCTACATACATACATGGACCGGAAAATGATGGTAATTTTTGTATGAGTTGAAAATATGATGATAAAAAATGAAATCTCGTTGAGAAGGTAACTATAGACCACACAGAGACTTGTTAAAAATACATAGATAAGAATCGCAAACGAAAAAACGGTTATTACATTTTGGACCCTAGGTCCTCTCATTCAATCTTAAACAATTAACTTTGGTTCAAAAAGGTTGCGAATCGGTCTTTTGTTACAGGTATATATAAATTAAAAAAAAAAACACTTAGAGGACATTTATTATTGTCATATAAGAGGTCCTCTTTAATAACTCAAGTCAGGTAAATACAATATGGAAAAGAAAATCATTACATGGAATAAAAGAACATGTTTTATTGTCACATAAGAGGTGCTCTTTAATTATATTAGTTAAATAAGTACAATATGGGATAATGAAGTCTAGTCAAGTAAATACAATATTATTTATGAATTTTTGACACAATCGGATGTCGGCGAATGGATTTTCTTGCTGAAAAGTCTAGATGTTTATCATATTTGTATGTTCCATGTACAACATGCCTACCTTGTTAATACCTATTCAATTAGGTTGACTATCGGAGAGTTGCATTAATAATTTAGATTGGTTTAAAAATCGTATTGATGTTATTTTTGGGAACTGATTTTTAAGAGAATAAGTAGTAGGTACGTTTCTGGTCTATACGTTATATGTCACTGATACCACATTATGTATATTATATCACATGATATACAAGGGAAAGAATGATATAAAATTTTATTGAAATCATCTTTATTTTTTTGTTTGTTTTGTATATAAAATACCACTCAGAATACAATCATTTTCACGTAATAATGCCGTTTGTTTTCAAATCTTAATTCAAATTTATTTTTATGTTCAATTGTATGTGTGTGATATAAAAATGATTTTCTTTGATATCTATTTGCATATTTTACTATGATTTTTTTATAAGATGTAAATCATTTCAAATAAATACACTCTCAATCTCTGAAATATATTTATGTTTACATTGTATAGTTCAAAGATTCTTATATTTATTTAATATATTCCTATTCATATATAATATCATGCATTCTCTTACATTTGGGGAGATGGAGATTTATTGTACGTAATAAATATGCAGGCTATTCTTTGCGTTCAAATATAAATATATAAATTCAGTATATATTAAGGCTTTATTGAGGATACAAATCTCTTTGATATTTTGAGAAAATTGAAAACTTTTCTTTCCCAAGAACTCACATTAAAATAGATGATGCCTGAAAATCTATCCATTGGAAGGGATAGATATTATGTATATTAATTATTTTATTTAATATCCCTGGTGAAGGATTTATTTAATAAGTTTTCGAGTGCCCTGCAAAAGACAGGTAGGTACTCGTAACACATCATGTATTAAAACATTTTTTATCATCAATTCAGCGATGAGGTATGCCTCCCAACCTGAATGTTTAATTTGGTTGACATGGAGAGGACGATTTGCATATTTAATAAATGCAGTTGGTTCGCTGACTATCCCGCTTGTGAAAACGCCTGGATGGTATAAATGAAAGAATGATATTTGAAAATCGTTCGGTTGTAGAAAAGCCCGTCGTTTGTAAAAACAAATGGTATTAGAAGATGTAACACATCGTATATTTGGAATGTCTATTGATAGAGTCTGTCCATTTTATCATGATGTATTGGCATTTTTATTGAGAACAAATCTCCATATGTCAAGTAGATAGTGTAGGTGAGACTATAAAGCAGATGATACTTTTAAAATATATACCCGTACAATTCAAAAATGTTTTTTTGTCCAATAATTTATTTTCACAAATCAAGTTGTTACTTCACAAAGTTGGATGCAATAAATGTCTGAACATCATAATGTATGTCTGCGAAATGCAGCATGTCGCCGGAGATATATTCGTATGTGTATTTTTTGGTTTTAGAGTGTTGTATTACTGTTCAAACAAAATATCCATTCGTATTTCAACTAAGTGTATTTTTTTATTTGCATATTTATATCAAGTTGTACACATCGAGTAAAATGTTCGACGTACTAGAAGCGTACTGGATGTCAGAAAAATGCAATCAATTGAATGATGAAATTTGCTCATTATCCATTTAATATGAAACTAACTTTGTTATTGTGTTAAAGTACGTAGCTTGTGATGTATTATGAATTTTTAGTTATTGTACAAATTGTTGACTAAAAGTTAATAAATATAATTAAATAACGTAAATTATAGACATGAAAATATCATATGAGGCTTAGTAAAGTTAATGCAATCTGGTTTTATCTAGCATTATATTAAGATAATTATACTTAGGTATGCTAAAACATTAGTTTTTGACATTAATAATTTATTTTGAAAAAAAAACAAAATTTTGTAATTTTATTAAATAAAATATAAAAAATATATTATTGAACACTGTTTAATCTCCACTTTGTTAGGTTAGATTCCGAACGCTTTTGCCTATATTTCGGTAAACAGTTTTCCTGAAGATGCCTACAAGTATAGGCGAAAACGTTCGGTATCTAACCTAACAAAGTGGAGATTAAACAGTGCTCAATAACATATTTTTCATATTTTATTCAATAAAATTAATAATGGATTTCCACAGTGTAAACACAAAAACTCTTGAACAATATTTTGTGTTATAATATGAATAAAATATTAATATGAAGAAATACGATACAATTAATTATAAATGTTTGCCTAAAAATTACAAATTTTCATTGTCACTTGCTCTCTAGGAATATTAAACTGTCAAATTGTATCTGCTTTGTTCGCTTGTCCACTTCCTCACCTCAATTTGAAATGAAACATACTTAAAAGATTATTATTATCAATTTTGATGTTATGTCCATCATCTAGTTGTTTACATCAATGCTCGTACAACTGGGACTTATGTGACACAATAAAAAACCTAGAGTAGACCACGATGTAGCATTTACAATAAATACTTGAATGGAATGAATAGAGAGCACGCATTGATTTGAATACGAATTGCTTGTTTCATACGACGCGTGACGCCGGCTTACAAAGAAATACGAGTACTAAAGAGAAATAAAAAGCTATATTTAATGTACTTAGTATAAGTATATGTAGCAGCGAGATACAAATACAAAAATATATACATAATTCGATATATGCAAAATCTTATTGAGCTAACTTAAATGATGGCTTTTATTCAGTATATATGTACTATACTACTATACTATACCCTCACGCCGTGTCCCAAGTGGGGTAGGCAGAGAGAACGGAACGCCAAACAGATCTATCTTTACACACTTCCTTCGCTTCCTCCACATTCATACAGTTCCTCATACACGCACGTCGGTTCCTCTTACTCAACACGCGGCCGTCCTTGAGAATTTGATCCACGTGATCAAGCCACGTGGTTCTCGGACGCCCGTATATATGTATATATGTAGTATTAATGTATATATGTAGTATTATGTAGTATTAAAGTCAGTATATCTGTAGTATTAAATATTATTATTCAAGTTATTTCGGAATCATTCCGAAAGAGGGTTGGATGCGTTCAATTTGAGAGTGTTTGAATTTTCACAACATGTATGTTAGTATATTATTATGTATGATGATAATTTTATTCAAGTATTATTTTGATAAACAAAAGCCTGTAATACATGTACGTGGAAATTTGTTCAAATTTCTTTTTGGCACAATCTAAGAGATACATTTGTCTGTTATTGTTATTGAGTAAGTTAATATTTTTGTATTGACTGATAAAATGAAATGTGATTTCTGCGATTCGAGAGGTGGAAATGTAAAAAATAAAAAGGAGAAGTGAAACTTAGAACGCGTTTAGAGGATGACAACATAGGATGAAGATAAATCAAAGGAAAAGAACGTTTCTAAAATTTCAGATGGATGGAAGTCATCAGACTTTTGTGTTATCCGGGATATCGGTGGGTCCCCTTCCATATCAAATAATGCACGTGATAAATACTTGAAGCAAAAAATAAGTTATATTTTATTATAAATTTTCATGACATTCATTGTGAAGCAATGGACACATGAATAAAAAAAAAACCACTTCTTCCCTTTCAAAATTAATTACAAAGCAAAATGAATTTAGTCCACGTTATACATTAATTATCTTTGAGACCGCTAGGGGTATCAATTTATCTATTATTCATACTAGCGATAAACCCGAAATCGCTTTAAAATTAAAGTTAAATTATAAATGTACAATACGTAGGTATACAAAATGTATATATTTTTTTAATCAATTAGGTATGGCACAAAGGTGTAATGTCAATCCATTTACTGACATAAATTTTAAATGAAACAAAATAATGAAAAAATAATCCAGCCCACTCTAATGAGATTTGGTGTTGATAAAATAAGTAAAATAAATAAATAAAATTATTTAAATAAATAAATATAAAATACGAACAGCATTCTACAAAAATAATCTCCTTTTTATATTCTATACAATAATTACTATTAATAGTCTATACAATAAATATAATTTTATGATCCATTAACATGTACATACAATAATATAATTTTCTCTTAGTATAAGTTTACTTATTACTCCTAGGTGTATTTAATGGATACAATATAATATACAAAGCGAAACATTTCCCTACACTGCATCCGAGAGGATAGATCGACAACTTCTGTATTCATACCGTTATTTTCATGGATTTCTCCTATTCAAAACGCAGCCATTCTCGAAACATAATATTTACTTACTCAAATAATATCTACATAGGGACAATACTCATCTAAATAGCCACTGTTTATTTTATTATAAAAACCATCACTCGACAGTAAAAGCTCCCTTTTTCATACATAGCAAAAATAAAATAACCATAAACTCACTGCAGTTTTTGTTTTATCTAGTTCCCTTATATAACAATAACAATATATTTTGATTGGCAACCATTTTGTTATAAAAACTGTAATGGAAGCACTTTACTTTACGATTGGTAGGTAGCTATAATATTGCCCAGCATTACGTATTCTATTCTATTTTCAAAGGCCATCCACTCGCTTACGAGTGATTAGGGATCATTACTTATATATTTTTCTGAATTGATAATATGTACCTACTGCATTTTTTTATGTTCAAAAAAATTTCTTGGTCTTTTTATTTTCTCTGTCATTGGAAGGTTACAAAATAATTATTGTAGAGAGGGTAGCAGCGTAGTCAAAAGGGCGGTACTATGCGCAACGCTTGGTCATTCTCTCGAGAAATAGAGTATAGTTGTCGGTAGCCCGGAGGTAGAGTCCTCGTGAACAGGGGGTCTATGTTTCGATCCCGGGTGCCGGCAAACTCCTCTTTCACGACACAAGCTTTTAGCTTACTGTGAAAGGTGTATAAGGTTGTATTTGAGTTTATAACAAAACTCAGATATATCAAAACTCAGATATATAACAAAACTCAGATTGATAATGACCTGATAAGTCGAAAGACGTCTCTTTCGGAATCAATAATCTATAGTAGAAAGAAACACTATATATATTTAAAAATATATATATTTTATATGTAAATTAGTAAAAAATCAGATAGTAGCTCAAAATCGGAAGTAGTGAGACGACGTCCTAGGGCATCTAACGAATTGGCTCTTGGTTTACTTAAATAATTACTAAGCGTTGAGATGCTTTACTTACTCAGTTCTATAGTTTGAATTTTGTGAAATATTAATTAATGGAAGATTGGTTCTCCAAGTGAGTTGTCTCATTGGTTTTGGAATTTGCGTGTTGAACCCAAAATGAGAAACAAAAATCGTAAGTACCTATTCCATGCATTTGGATAGTAGTTCGGCTGTATGTCTTTTGTCTGGTATAATTCTAATAATTTAGAACAAGTTCTTTTATCGTTTTATTTCTAATGTGTACAAATAACAAATAATAATAATATTGAAGATGAAAATTTACTTTAAGTCTAATTTGTTTTCTCCGAATTTTACACGTGTTGTCAATTGTCACATTAAGTTTGTAATAACACATTTAATATTACAGGTACGCATTATGAATTTAGTAGACTGATGTTCTTTGGTAAAGCCTACGGCTCTATTCAGACGGTTGGAAATGTATTCAAAATTTATCGGAAAACTTTTCATTTTGTTATATTTCACTTAGATACATTCTCAGAATTTTCTAAAGTTTTGTATTTTTCATATTTTTCGAATATAAAAAACCCATTACAATTATATAAAAAAACCAATGCAATTTTTTTTTATTCATTTGCTTAAATTTTTCCTATACCAAATCAAAAATTGGAAAGGCAAAAATCACAAAGGTCTACTAACACAGATTCTGTCAATAGATTTGTGGTGCCACGTAGAGAGGGTCTGACTAACTATGTTGATCGTGCGTTCTGTGTGGTTGGTCCGTTGCTGTGGAACAAAAATCCTGTCAAAAACGTTTTGGTAATCATTTAATGTGTTTTTTTATGATAATATCTAGCAAATGTTCTTCTTTGGAAAATCTCCCCTTACCTTCTGTGAGAATACAAAGCACTAGATAATCGATTTTTTTTTTATTTAATCGATCATATATCTCCCATCGTCTAAATAGAACCTTCGAATTCCCAACTAGATTTTGGTACTGAAATTCATCTGCTACCAGATCATTCCGTTTTACGGGAAAGCTTACTATAAGTATTGTTTCAATACTGCTGCATACGTACAAAGATACTACTGACTCGTATAGGTAACTTACGTTTATTCCATAAAAGGATACAATAAGTACAAGACTCACTGTTAAAAAAACACAATATTTGTTGTATCTGATATGAATTTTAATCGCATCGAGTTATTAATATTGTACCTACGTGCTCGTTCGCTCAAAATATTTGAAAATGTTTTTTTTATGCGCTCAATTAACATCAATATGAACAAAAAATATCGTAAAAAAGGATGATAACAATATTGAAAAAAAAAAGTTTTTTTGTACAGTGGAATAAATAAAATGAATGATAAAAAAAAATACCTTTATATTATCCTTCTTTATTTACTGCTAGCCCTCGCCTCTAGATTGCTGAATATAGGCCTCTTCAAAACATTTCTAAATCAATTTTTACCCACCACTTTGATAATACATAAATCATCCACGCATTTTTTGGGGCAATCCTATTCCTGTCTTATCCTACCTTGGTGTACATTCCAGGATCCCTGGCCTTTATCTGTCATCCACTTTCCTAAGTATGCAACTAGCTCAATGCCACTTCGGTGTGGAAACTTTGTCAATAATATTCACAGCTTTTTTGAAATTCGTATATTTTCGATACTTATTACGGCCGTAGCAGATACGTTACATTACCCTTTAATAGTTTGCGGCATACAGCTAAATATTCAAGTTATAATTATGTTCTTGGTTCCGCTTTGACAAATGACATCCTAATTCATCTAAAAATGTCCCAAAATAAAACGCGTTTACATATAAGGTGAATATAACATAAGAAAGAGCACAATGAGAACTACATCAATGTATAAATAAGCATGGAAGAAATTCGATACGCCTCGTGATTTCCTTCGACATATTGAGATGTAATTTTATATACCTGTATGTAACGGTAGGCAGGCGCCCATATCACCGATTATCGATATAAAGCGATATTATTAAGCGATAGCGAATTATGTATTCAAATGGCGAAATTATTCAAATTTTGCCGATAGATTATTTCAGCATACGATATTCGCCAAATTCTATTACAATATTTTATGATTTTATTTGTTGGAATGAGTATGAGGCGCGAAATCTGTGGATCGCTTTTCCTTCAAACGTAGGTTTTTGGTAGGTATAAAAATACAGAGAGTTTTCAATAGCAAAACAATCTTAAGTTTCTTAAATAGATCAAATTAATTCAAATAAGTTTCAAATAATTTCTACTGTCAGGAAGAAGTTAAATACACATCTGTTTTTCTGGGAGTTTCAGGCAATATAGATCCCTTGAGATGGTGTCATTGAGTAAATGGCGCTTAACAAATTATCCATATACCTACCTACATAAATACTATGCCTATCTAAAATTCTTCTTTTTTTATTATCTTGTGCTAATTGATACAGTTTTCCACTCTTTATGGATTTCTGTCCATTTTTTAAAATATTCCAATATTCGACTTCTTTACAAGTCATTTCATAGTCAAAACCACCCATAATTGACTTACAACCTTCCATTTCTTAGTTATATATTACTTATACAAAAGAGTTTTATAAGACTTTTCTTCCCTGATATTTCATTATGAAATCTAAAGCCATACTATTATCTGAAAGAATAGATTACTTTATAAGTCGTCAGGCACTTTGAATATCTTCATCTATACCATCATGACACATCCCACAAGTGGGGTAGCTATTTCAGTATTTTGCAAAAAAGTATAAGCAGAATTGTCTTTTTTGTTGCAATCTGAAATTTGGTAAAAATGCCTCAGTTGTCATCAAATTCCTCATGTTAGTATGTAACTAATGAAATTGTTTTATTGGGTGGAATGTGGGTAAGTTAGTTTTATTTTATAATTGTTTTGAAAAACTCGAACTTATACACCATTCTTATCACTATTTATAGTAGTAATAATGGGAAATTTATGGTGAAATATTATTTTACTAAAATTACGATGAATAACATTTGGCTATTTATAAAGTTTGTTACATATGTACAAAAAACATTTATACAAGGATGTACACAAGGTTGACCAGTATAAATTGCTATTAAACAATAATTAGGTTTAGGCAACCATGATTTTTTTCTGTGAGGGGATAAAATTTGTAATTTTAATTTCATCTCTAAGTTTTGTTATATCCTGTAAGAGGTAGGTAAGTGCTACATCATGAATAAGACATTAAGGTACCCCAATAGTGAAAAACCGCAGTGGTGTTGTAATAGTAACACTACCTGTACCAAGATTTTTCTCAAATAAAAATTTAAGTACATAATATTTTCCCATTCTTAGTTCAAGTGATTCGATGTAAGTCTAGGATTAAATTAATCTAGGTATTGCACACGTAATATTTTTTTTGTAGTTTTGATAAGAAGAAGAAAAAAATGACAAAAAATACATTAATATATTTTATTTATTTATTTAATCAATAACATGAGATTTTCAATCAAAGTCGCATTCTGCATCTCTTTGTATGCAGGATCATATTATTTAAATATGAGTTAGGTACCATGTTAACATGAATTTGAATATTCTAGTGTTTATCACCTTTTTTAATGTAAAAGGAAGACTTGATGTTTTTTTTTAAAGTGGCGTAAAACAATCTTTCAGACAATACAGATTACACCCCTTTTCTCAGTAGATATAATATCGATATTCGAAATACTTGAAATTTTTCTTAGTCTCGTATTGCTAGAAACTACTTAAAACCCATTAAGAATATTATTGCTTCTTAAGATGAGAAAGACAGTTCTGTGAACTATGAATTCTTGAAGAATTTTACACAACGACAAATAACTTGACTTTACAAAGGCTCTTTACTTTGTACTTACTTTAACTGCATTATGGAATAATGGATTCTCGTATTTATTTATAATTTAGCATAATGGATTCTAGTATCTTACTGTTTTTATCAACTACTACTACTACTATACCATCACGGCATATCCCACAAGTGGGGTAGCCAGCAGACCAGCTGAATGTAATAAACATGCAAGCTGTCTTCTCCATGCCAATATAAAATTAAGACATTCAGGATGGGTTGCATACCTTATTTATCAACTCAACTAACTTTTAATATTTCTTATATAAAATTATATTCATCATCCTCTCGCCGTTCAACACTCCTTCCGGGAGCACATGGATAAAAGCAGCCTCATTGATTCAAAAAACCAATCCAAAACTTCATTACTAAATTAAAACTAAATTGAGATCCCGCGCTTTCAGGAGGGGTGTTTAATTGTAACGGATTGCTTGACCATTGTCTACTTAATTCATTATCCAACGCGTACCAAATTCTATGGGTTTTTTTAAGTTAATTCGTTGCTAAGGAATATTTATTAAACTAACGAATTTTATATTGCACAATTCTTTTATCTTCCTAGTACAGTATACCTATGTTTAACTGAGAATCAGATGTGTAGTATTTCAAGCGGATGTTGTAAAAAAAAACATAGAAATTTTAGTTTAAAAAAGCGCTTCATCATATTATTTTATGGCACTATGATAAAAAATAATAACTTTATAGATTATGTAATACAGGTTATAAAAATTCTAACAAAGTTTATGTGTTCTTGAATATTGATGATGCAATAATATTTCCCAAAACCGTGATAAAATAAAATCTTAAACGACTTTTGAAAGCCTGTCTACACCACATTTATTTTTTGATGATAGTGCGCGATACAAAGATTTAGTGCTTTGTTTTATGATATCTTTTTAAAAATAACGTTGTTATCAATTTATTTAAGATTGAATAATGAATTTTTAATATGAATTTTATAGAAAATAGATATTTTCATTCTAAAAATATATTATTTTAATAATGCAATTTGAGACAAGTGTTCCTTTCTACTATTGTTTGCTAATTCGCAGAGAGACGTCTTTTGACTTATAAGGTCATTATCAATCTGATTATTTTGTTTTGTCTAAGTGTTATGATAGTTCTTAGAATATTGGAAAGGCTAATGATTGTCTTTAAAGACATTTTCTACATGAAAAAACCTTAACGAAGATATTTTGTTATTCTATCTTTTACTAAGTAATTAATTAGCGTTTATATTTCAATATGATAAATTTTGCGAAGTCTTTAGAAAAAAAATAGTTTTCTAGTTTTTTTTTTGTAAATTTTCAAGTATCCTGTTAAAGGAATGTGTTTGTTAAAATTAGAAGAAAGACATCTTATATAGTCTTCAATTCAACGATGGAATATGCATCCCATCGACTTTACTAACGAAATTATTTATTGGGTTATAGAGGATATGCTGTTTGGTTAAATGCAGTTTGTCTACCAGTTACCCCATTTGAGGGATATAAGTATCATGATAATAATAATAATAATAAGGATAATTTGTATTTGGCGCCGTTTAATGATCCGTGACCATCTCAAGGGCGCCATGCCTTTTCTTGAAAAGCAGTGTTTTCAGCTTACTCCTGAACGTTACAGTGGGTTGGTTCTGTCTTAAGTCCGCTGGCAATCGGTTCCAGGCAGTTGGCCCCGCAACGCTAAAGCTCCTCTCTACGAATTTGGAAGTGTTTGCACAAGTTTATTGACAGCGGTGGAAGCTGATCGCAGTGGTCGCCTCAGAGTTTCATCGAGGAGACAGAGTTCAGCGAGGCATAGAGGTGCCGTGCCGTTCAAGGCTTTGTGGACCGTGAGGCACAGTTTGAACTCCACTCTCTCTGGGACTCTCAGCCAGTGTAGCTCCTTAAGCAGTGGTGTAATGTTACAGCGCTTGTTCTCTCTATAGATGGTCCTGGCAGCAGCATTAAAGGCCATCTGGAGACGATTCAGAAAGATCTGGGGCAGTCCAATGATGCTATATATAGTTTGATATGAAAAGATATGTCTTATTACTGAAAAAAAACTTGTTTATCTTTCAAATATCATGTTATGAGAAAATTTGATTCAAAAGTAATCACTTCGAAAAACTTTCAAATATATTAAATCTATACAGAGACAATTTTTTTTTTGTTTATTGAGATTATTGGATTTATATTTAGATAGACGATTTGTTTACTCTACTGAAAAATTAATTTATTTAATCTACTGTTAAATTGAAACCTGTCATAGAAACTTCTTCAATTGATTTATGAATTTTGTTGATTCAATTCCTATAGTTTATTGACCGCTGAACTATTTCATTTAAGTCTTATTTTCAATTTTCACCCTTTGAAATCGAAAACTCGATAAGAAATCATTATGTTGCTGAACTGATTCAAAAGTATTGTTTTAAAATAAATAAATGTGACATTTTGAAATTGTTTTGACAGGAATTTAAGTTTTAAAAATAAATTTCTTTATAAATAAATATAAAATATCTCTGGCGGTTCAACTAGATACATTTATTTGTCCTGAAACACTGCAGCGGGTGCTGATCACATAGGTACATTATACTTGTTATATCCTTGCTTGTTCGGGCGCACATGAGTCACCGCATTCTCTTTTATTTTTCTACAATTGTATTGCAATGTGAAGGGAAAGAGGTGAATTGAATATTTAATATTATTTTAATTTATTTTTTGAAAAAACAACATAAACTTTTAGAGGTTGGCAAATACAATGCAATTTTTTTTTGTTATATCTATCACTTATACTCATAAGTGTTAAGTCAATACGGTTTCAGATAATTTATAATTTTCTCACATTTCCTGTATTTTCTAATCTAAATTAAAATTGATTTTCAAAATTCATTGTTTCAATAATTTGTAATTAAATAAATAACGTGGGCAGGTGGTTCTTACTTGTAAATTTTATTGAATAGAAAGGAAGGAAATATTTTTTTTATTGGCTGAAATTCGAAGAAATTATTAGGGATAGTTAATTGCATAAAAACCTTAATTGTTTTTAAGGGAAGGATAATTAATTAATTAAGATTTTTATAAATTCTAATAAATACTACGCATAAGGGAATTGGATCGCTATGTAACATTTGTTAATGTTTTCGCCCACTTTAAATGTAAAAAAATAAAAATAACAAGGAAATGTTAAACGTAGCCAATAATGCTTACAGTGTAGTATAATATTTGAAACCAGGTTCTAAAGCCCGTAATATTATCGAAAAAAGTTAAAAAAAATTGATTAAGCGAAGCGGAAAACGGCACTACTTTTATGAAGACACTTTGTCCTGGTGTGACATTTGGGAGGATAAAATAACACAAAATTAAATTCAAAGTATTATTTATCGGTTTTTAATTTGTAAAACTCTAAATCTGCCTTAGTTCTCGGCAAAGAATAAGTCTCCCACTTTTTGTTGTAATATTTAAAGTGTCCTGTAAAATGCAGGTGTTCGTGTTTGAAAAACTAGCATGTTTATTACGTAGATAAAATACACCGTTCCTATGACAACTGCATCAGAGCGCAGGGAACGTCTTGAGAAGAAGTGACGTTATTGGCACAAAGACGCTCTGAATGGAAGAGGCTGGTTTCTGTCCTGTACTCCCAAGAGGAGCGTTGAGGGCGATGATGATGATAATGATGTCTGCAGACTTATCTAATTTTGGGCAACGTCGCCCCGTTATGGTAGAGAAAGATAATTTACCTAAATATCAATACATACATGTGAACAGAATAAAATATATTTGCGAGGATTATACGAAGAAAAAATAATTCCAAGAGTTTTTAATTTAATTTTGTCTAACCCAACAGCAGGCAATAACAGTACTTGTTTAAATATTGTGTAGGAGAATTATATTATTGAGAAAATTATCTTCAGCTGTTGGGAAAAAATTGTCCCCACCCAATTAACCTGCCCCAAAATGTTTGCGGTTTATAACGTCCACGGCAGTGTTGGTTTTTGCAACTGTAACACTCAAACTGTAACATTTCTCCCATAGTCGGCAGATTTCAGTGACTCTCTCAGGGTTTATCGTTGGGTAAATTTATTGTGGTGGTTGTGCTAAGGAAACACTAACATGATGTTGTATGATCAGTTTATTGACGAAGAATATGGTTACACAGATTATTATTACACCAAACAAAACAATTCACAGTTTTTTAATACTGAATTACATTATTATAGCGACACTCACAGTATTTTGTAGAAGAGAAGAGACATTTTTTTGGAGCGAGCCCCTGCTATGTCTATTCTAAGGCGGATAGCAGGAGACTGGCCAAAATGGCTGACTCCCGGAAAAGGATCAAGAAGAAGGAATCTGTTTTTATGATAATCTCAAAAGGTATTTACGATTTCTCTAGATAGGGGCCAGGGCTTTCACAGGATTTCGATAGATGGCAACACAAGTACCATTTTTTTGGATATTAAATTATAAGGGTCCCATGACACCATCTCAAGTTGTCTTTTAAAGAAAAAAAATGAATAAAAAAAAAAGAAAAGTTTCAAAGTCAGTAATAAGAAGGATTCTACAGAACTAAGAGTGTCAAAGATAAGAAAGATTTTACAACACTGTGAGTGTCAAAACAAGATAGATTTTACAACACTGTGAGTGTCAAAACAAGGATACAAATTATCATAACAGACATTAGTAACAAATTCTTAATTAATCCTTACAAATAGACAGGTCTCAAGCAAGCAAGGGACCAGGAAGATGCACCGACAGAACAGGTCGCGGATACGGAATCGTAGACAATGTTCTCGCCATACTTCTAGGTAAACCTTTACATGCTTAAGACAAAACAAAAAAAAAATTCTTTTACATTATATAACAAAACCTTCAACAATTTCCCAAACACTTTTCCTTACTCCAAGAGGAGGTATTCATTACAATTATATCTGATCTACCTCTATTATAAGGGCGGTAATCCTTTACCCTATAGCATTTTTCTTTTGTGGAAACTTCCCACCAATTTCATACAGGCAAATGGTTAATATCAGGTACCAAACCTATCGCGCAGAGCTTCTCTAAGCGACCTGTATGAATTTTCTTTGTTTGAGCGTCCTCAAACCTCACTTGGACAATAAGCTTGTCGGGCATTAAAAAATTGAAAATTTAACTAAAATAAATTTGAGTTAGAACTGATTGTATTAGGGTAGGACGGTTAGTCATATCTCTATATCAGTCTAACCCAGGAGATGTACATGGAAGATGGCGAATCATCCAATGACTCCTTAACATTCATACTAGGCAAATAGAAATTACTGTAAGGGTACGCATTCCATACAGTAAAATTGCCGCAAAATGGCCAGCAGGTTCACACCATGTGAGAAACCTTGCCATATAATTTAATTACAAAACCATGCACACTAAAGATTAAAAACAATAAACTTATTTTTTAATTTGACTGATGCGACCTTGATCCTCAATTTAAGATTTAGCATTAATGATTTGATATACTAAGAGAATTAGTGGTAACTTTTCACGCATTTTCATACTTCATCTTTTATCGGCCGTTTTTTCATGTATACTTCATTCTTCCGTACCTTGCATTCATCATCTGTCATAAGTCATTCATCAGTTACCACATAACTCAGTGATTCAAGAGTTCACACAAAATTTAAGGAAAACAACAAAAGAATTCGTATACTTTCGTATACTGGAGGGTCAAAATTACATCAGTTGTACAGTACAAAATTCCTTAAAACTAACATGTTGTATGACTTTTGCCTGCGACAGTGGATGGGTTCAGATTATTGTGAACACGTTGCTAATGAAAACGGCTAGCATATGAGATGATAAAGGCAACTTCATGCATCCACGGGCGCAAACAAAAAAAAGGTGATCAAACATACAAAAAATATTATTTAAGGGCGCCACAAGATTCGAACAATTCAAATTCTCACAGAAGCGGAATCTTGAAGAGCCTCTATGAGTTTTCTTAACTAAAAGTTTACAATAACATGGGCTGCAAAAGTTACAAGTACTTGAAGAGTAGAAATACCAAATTTTTGACTATTAACAGTATTATAATTTATTTTGCTTTAAAGAAGAAAGAAAGATAATTCCTTTGACATTACTATGACTGTAAATATAATTTCTTTTGTGAGTCTAACATTGTTATTACATACAAAATTCACTATTAACATTGACCTGTGATGTATAGACATAGTTCTTCTTATTCATTAAAATTGCAGCCCAAGAAAACATTACATTTTTACATAAATTCTTTACATTACCAAAATTTCAAGTTTACATTGATGGATTTACATTCAGAATGAAATATAACAACAAAATTTTTGAGAAACACATACCTAGGACTCAGAACTTAATGATATCCTTAGCATGATAGTTTCCCATTGCTCCAGTATCTACATCGCATAGCTCGTATACGTTAGGGGATATGATTCGGTGAACCTGAGACTTGATGAAACGAGGTGCCAGTTTCTTTGAAAAATAATTCGCAGCGTTGCTATGAACAAATGACCTTCTCCAGACAATTTGACCTATGTCCAGACGAAGAGTTTTGCGACGAAGGTTATATCTATCGGCATTACGATGGAAAGCCTTGGTCAATGAGGAGGAAATTTCGTCGTAAAGGGCGTTCATTTCTGATAAACGACGTTGACGTTGTTCGGCAAATGCTTCTAAGGTACCACTATCAGAGGCATTGACAGTTCTATGGAAGGAGGCATGAGGAACATATTCTGTACCATGTACAAGGAAATAGGGAGAGTAACCTGTGGTTACATTTACAGTACTATTAATACAAGAACAGATTTTTGGAAGCTTGGAACACCAAGAACGTTGATCATTTTCTACCAATATAGAAAGAGCAGTAAGAAGAGTAGAATTGTATCTTTCAACGGGGTTATTCTGTGGGTGATAATATGCATTATAAAACAAGTCATTGATACCATAAGAATGTAAAAATGATTTAAATTCTTTAGCAACGAACTGTCGGCCGTTGTCCAAGACAACACACCGCGGAATACAATAAGGAAGAAAAATTCGTTCCTCGAGTAATTTGATTATTTCTTTAGCTGTAGGGTTTCGTAGTGGAAAAGCCCAAAGATATTTGGTAAAGATATCCACAACAGTAAGGATATGCACGTTGCGCTTATATGACATGGGTAATGGTCCTACCAGGTCAATACTCAATGATTCCATAGGTTTAGTAACGGGTTTTGGGTTTTTCATTAATCCATGAGGCGCTTGGTTATTATGTTTATATGCCTTACATGTTTGGCACTGCTTTACATAATCCTTAATGGTGGACAATAAACCACGGCAATAGAAAGTTTGAGAGAGATAGGCATGAGTTTTTAAAACTCCAGGATGGCAATTGTTATCATGAAATTCCGAAATTAAAGGTTCAAGTTGATCAGAAGGCACAACAAGTCTCCAAAATGAAGAATCTGGGGAAGAATTATTAGGTTTCTTATTTTTACAGTATCTATAGAGGTGACCATCCTCTAACATGAAATTATGGCAGTCTTGAGGTCTTTCTTCACAAGATTTGTAGACTTTACGATACCATGGATCGGAGACATTGGTATAAACAGAAGGAAAAGTGAAAGCAGAAACAGGAATTCGACTGAGTCCATCAGCAAGTTTGTTTTCACAACCTTTCTTATAAACAAAATCAAAACTGTATTGTGATAGACGCATAGCCCATCTGGCTAAACGTCCGCTGGGAGAAGAAATGGTTTTTAGATATTTCAAACATCCATGATCGCTCATAAGGGTAAATTGAGTACCTTCTAAGTAGCTACGAAAGTGATGTACAGAATCTACGACAGCAAGTAATTCACGGTCAGTAGTGGAATAATGTTGTTCAGTATCAGAAAGTTTACGGGAGAAATAAGCTATGGCATGCTCAGTTCCATCAGGAGATTTTTGTGAAAGGAAACTACCTATGCTTATTGCACTAGCATCGCAAGTAAGTATATAAGGTAGCGAATAGTCAGGAGGTTTCAATACAGGGGCCGTTATCATGGCAGATTTTAAAGCAATGAAAGATTGTTCGGCTTCATTATTCCAAGAAAATTGTTTATTAAATTTCTTACTTGTCAATTTACAAAGAGGAGAGGCAATAGCAGAAAATGATTTGATAAAACGTCTATAGTAAGAACACATTCCAAGGAAACCTCTTAGTTCCTTAGTTGAAGTGGGACGTGGATAATTTAACATTACATTTATTTTTTCGGGGTCGGTAGTAATACCGTCTTGGTTGATGACGTGACCAAGATATTTTAATGAATCTTTACAAAAAACAGACTTTTTTAATTTTATAGTAAGATTGGCTTCATTTAAGCGTTGAAATACGGTCTTCAAGGAGGCAATGTGAGATTCAAATGTAGGACTACAAATTAAGATATCATCCAGATAGCAGAAAACATGATCACCAAGATCAGAAAAGAGTTTGTCCATGAGTCTTTGCATTTCAGCAGGTATATTCTTCAGTCCAAATGGGGTGACTTTAAAGTGGTATTGTCCTCTACCTTCCACAAAAAAGGCAGTTTTTGGACGGCTTTCGAGTGATAGGGGCAATTGCCAAAAACCGTGACTTAAATCAAGACTTGTAAGAAACTTGGTATCACGAAGGTTATCTAATATGCGATTGATATTGGGAAGTCTATAGCAGTCGGTCTTAGTGACGTCATTTAATCTACGAGGGTCTAATACAAATCGACCAGTACCATCTTTTTTGGGTACAATAAAAACATTATTTAGCCATGGGCTACGGGCAGGTTCGATTACATCCATTTTTAACATGGCATCAATTTCAGTACAAAGTTGTTCTCTTCTGACATGTGATTGTGGGTAAGTCTTCTGTTTTACAGGCAGATTATCGCCCGTGTCGATAACATGACTTATAAGATGGGTACGACCTAAGCCTTTGGTTTCATAAGAAATCGTTGAGAATAGTTCTTTGACTTCATTCAGTTCAGAACATTGTGCTGGAGTAAGATTATTGGCAGAAACTAGGCAAGAAGGGGACGAAGATGTAACAAATATGTGTTTGCTAGCTATTGGATTTGTCAAAGAATTATTATTATTCGGAAAGAGTCGTGGTGCTAAGCCGGAGTTTTCAAGAAATGGGACACCCAAAATTATTCCATGAGAAACAGAAGGGGCCACAATAAAAGTAACATGAACAGTCTTGTTATCAAAGCAAAGAGGAAGAATGATCTTTCCAATAGACTGGAAAGAGGAACTGTTAACACCAAACAATGTTTGAACATGGGGTTGCAGGGTATAGCCTAAGGTTGTAAAAGTTTTATAAGTATCTCTACCCAATATATTCACTGCAGCTCCAGTATCTAAGAGAGCTCTAAAGGGAACATGGCGAATTTTAAAATTGATGTGAGGACGATTGTCCGAACCACTGGTAATGGCAACTTCGTTTAAATGACAGGTAAGATGGAATAGTTCAACAGAGGCTAACCAGTCTGACCACTCGGCATCTCTCTTCCCAGGAGAAGGACGAGCAGAAGACCGGTAGTTTACAAGTTTTTTGGACGTCGAGACAGGTTAGGAGGTGGCATTTTAAATTTACAATCTCTGGCCAGGTGTCCTGGTTTACCGCAAGTGTAACAATTATTGTTCCTACGTGTATCATGGGTAAATGCGACCTTTGGGCGAGTAGGAGGAGGTGCATTATTTGAGGTTGCAGGCATAGAAGAAGAAGTGACAAGAGTGAGACGTTCGAATCCAGTACATATTTGCTCCAAATCAACTATGTTGGAAGGATTTGCACCAATTATGGCAGCCGCAAAAGTTGTTTTAAGACCTTTCTTAACGATTTTTAGAATTTCCGAATCTCTAATAGGAGATTTCAGACTTCTGTTCATCATAGTGACACGCGAAATGTAATCGGATGCGGTTTCAGAAGGTGATTGTCTGGAACACCATATATTCATGCGTCGTTCAGAAGTTATATTTTCGTTATCAAAGCGGTCGAGGAAGGTGGTTTTCAGATCTTCCCAACACAAAGTGTTGAGTCGAGCAGCTCGATAAAAGGTAAGAGCTTTTTCGGTTAGAAATTCTGGAAGAACAGTAGGCAGTAAAGCTATGTCAAATCTTCGAGACAGACATATTTCCTCTAATCGAGTAAAAAATTCGATGAGATCACCCTCACCGTTGAAGATAGGAATGGGCCAAGAAGAAAAATTGATATTTAAAGGCACACAAGTAGTTTGACGTCGAGGAGTATTCAATGACAGAGTGTGTGCAGGAGAAGTGGGATGGCTGAGGTTAACAGTTTCTGTAGTAATGGCACAATTGGAACCGGCGTCACTGGACAAATCAGAACTCTCAATTGATGGAGGCATTTCAGAGATCTTATTGTTGAAACTTACACACTGAGCTCTAAGATCAGCGAGAGAATGGCTGGGCGTTATACCTCTCTGGGTTAATGCGTGTTTAAGAGTCCGGGAATTGGATACATTGACTCGCGAAATAGGCATAAAAGATGATCCAGACATTTTGAGATTCTAACTTGCAATGACAGTAGAATAATAAACGGTTCTTCTATATAAGTTGATCCTTACACAGGAGAAATAGAAAAATTGCACATGCAAAACGTTTTGAATTGACGATCTGAAAGAAAATTGGCAAATAATAATCAACAAGACAAAAGATTATACGTACCAATATTCAGCGCTGGATAGATTGCGATGGACTTGCAGGAATTAAAAAAAATTCTTTAAAAGAGGAAAAAAAATTTTTTCCAAAACAAAAAAAAAGTTGAGAAACAGTGGACACCTTGGTTTGAAAATTGCTCTAGAAAATATGGACTCCTAATAAGAATCCAAAAAAAAATTCCTCAAAGCAAAAAAAATGTTAACAAAAAAAAGTTTGGCAACCTTTGTAACATCAAATCTCAACAGTTGGGAACCATTGGATACTAAAAAAATGTTTGGAAGTCTTGTCCTTTGATAAGACTCGAAAAAAAATCAATAACAATTATTTCTTTAAATTGTTAAAGTTTGGAAATCGCTGGAAAGTTTGACATTCCCTGGAAATATCGTAGACATAACATTACATACATTACATATCATATAATTAACAATTCCAGCATATGAGTAAAAGAATTATTGGTAATTATTCAAATCTGTTTTGTTAAGCCTCTTCCAGCAATATTGAGGTCTATGATCATTTCACTTCAAACCATACATAAATACATCCACAGCCCGCGTGACACGCACGCTAGGTAGGTACAAGTATAATGAATTTAAATTTAATTTCTTTACTTTTGAGTGTAATTAGCCAGATATAGAAAAACTTTACTTGGAATATTTCACAAACTAGACATTTATAAATTTACAACTCTTACTTTGTAGATCCTTCAGTGTAGAATCTTACATCAACAAGCAAATAATTCCGCAAATAATTGTAAAATGATCTTAGCTAGTATCACTTGAATTTATGCAAAATTGAAACTGGAATTTTTACAATCTCTTTGGCACAAAAGGCAAAGCATGGAACAACATGTAAAAAAAAAAAAAAAAAAACTGTATCTATAGTAGGTATATAAAATATTTCAGTACAAAATGAACAAAACAACACCACATTCTTCCATAAAAACCTGTATAGTAGTCAGATGAATAAGGTTGTCTATTACGAATTGGAGGAAGTATTCATTTCATCTTCCTCAAAACCATCAAGCATCAAGGGCTCTCCGCGTAGATAAAGAAGGCCTCGAAGAAACGTGAGATCTAGATGACAAAGCATGGGACATCCTTCTATTGGAGGTCAGGAACCGTCAAGGAAGAAAATTCCGCCATGGACATCCTTCGTAGTGGTGGTAGCAGGCTTCTTAAGAGATTGCAATGTTGGAGATCTTCATCTCGTCAGAAGGAAATTATCTGGCCGTCTTAGGAAAGTTTGGAGTATCTGTTCACAATCTTGTCAATTTCTCGTTGTATTTATTTCTTAAATTCTCCATTCATTAACAATATCGGGTCGTACTTGCAATATAGCGGATTTCTTTTTGAAGATCATAAATGTATTTCGCATATATTTATTATTAAATCGTTTTTATTTTTAACACTGTTTATAATTCAAATAAATAGACTCGTTCATTCTTTCTTTGTTGATGTAACGGTTTTTTTCCTTATTATATGAGTTTTTTTTTTGAGGGCGCGCAAATGTATCACGCACTTTATTATTTATTAATTCTCACTTATTTATTTATTAAAATGTTTTTTTTTTTTTTTTATTATTTATAGCACTGTTTATTTAAATCGATTTTTCACTGAAGCACCATCGTAGTCCTTATTGGTCATGCGGTGAAATTTTTTTTTGAAGAGCAAAACGACAGTTGCACAGTCTTGTTGTGATGGTAATGGAATTTCAACCGTTTTTTGATCGAACATTCTAGAGAAGTGTGTGTGTGTTGGTGATGCATGGAAACATGGGTGGGTCACGTGATACGTAACGAACTTATCTACGCACTATTTAATGTTATCATTTATGCATTGTTAAATTCACTTCAAACACAACAAAAACCACAATAATTAGGCATCACGTTGGAGCGCCAAACTGTAACACTCAAACTGTAACATTTCTCCCATAGTCGGCAGATTTCAGTGACTCTCTCAGGGTTTATCGTTGGGTAAATTTATTGTGGTGGTTGTGCTAAGGAAACACTAACATGATGTTGTATGATCAGTTTATTGACGAAGAATATGGTTACACAGATTATTATTACACCAAACAAAACAATTCACAGTTTTTTAATACTGAATTACATTATTATAGCGACACTCACAGTATTTTGTAGAAGAGAAGAGACATTTTTTTGGAGCGAGCCCCTGCTATGTCTATTCTAAGGCGGATAGCAGGAGACTGGCCAAAATGGCTGACTCCCGGAAAAGGATCAAGAAGAAGGAATCTGTTTTTATGATAATCTCAAAAGGTATTTACGATTTCTCTAGATAGGGGCCAGGGCTTTCACAGGATTTCGATAGATGGCAACACAAGTACCATTTTTTTGGATATTAAATTATAAGGGTCCCATGACACAACCTAAATGGTAAAATTTTAATAATTATATTTTGAACTCTCCGTCTCCTTGCATAATTTATGTAGATTTTATTTAATTTGTTTAAACACTTTTTATTTTAGGTAAATTATATTTTTAATTCATATTTTCTAAGTAAATAAATATATAATTATCTATGTATTCTATTTTTTCGGTGGTAACCTTATGTAACTTTATATAAGTGAAAGTAACAGTGTTTAACTCTTATCATTTTAATATTAATATAATTATCTACATTAGGAATTTATGCACAATTCAAAATTGTTCAGCGAAACATCATAATCATAATAAAATCAAATCATTGAATTCAACAGCTGTTCTACAAGTTCTTAAAAAAAGGGCGTGTATGTTTTTGTAAAACATCCCGTAAAAGAAATTTCAAATCTTTAATTCAGCAATGAAGTATGCCACTCATCCAGAATGTTTGATTTTTAATTGGCACGAATAGGATAACTTGCCTCTCTCTTACATGCGGTTGTTTCTTCATCTTTTTTTTTTACTACTGGCTACCCAATTTGTGAGAAATACAGTAATTGGGTAAATAGTAGATAGGTGGTTGAAGTTTAGAGCAGTATCGGGAATCTTATGTGATATACCAGACTATCGTCAGGCCCGCGATAATGTATGGCTCGGAATGCTGGACTATATGTATATATATAATACGTTCAACAGGCAACTTGAGACGGCAGAGATGCGAATGCTCAGGTGGTCAGCAGGCGTATCATTAAAAGATAAGAAAAGAAGTTCACGCATTCGTGGTAGCATGGGTGTGACGGAGATAAATAACAAACTAGAAGAGAGGCAACTAAGATGGTATGGGCACATAAGGCGGAGACCACCGGAACACATTGTTAATAAAGCTACGTCAATTAATCTCCCTCGACATCCATCAAGAGGGAGACCAAAGAATACCTGGATGACACAATGCTATAGAATCCTGTGGTGAAAAGGCCTCTATGAAGATGATATAAGAAGCAGAATAATGTATAACCTCAGAACGAGAAGAGCCGACCCCAACAGCCTTCAGCGGTAATAAGTTGAGACCTTGGCAGGAAGAAGAAAGTAGAGAGATTTTTTTATAAAATCGATTCTTACGCATATTTTTATGCAATCTCACATCTAACAAGGTTACTATGGTAATGGGGAATCTACTTTAAAAAAAATAAGTCGAGGGAATCATTTTATATAGATACATATTTGTTTACACATTCTTTACAGTTAATTGATAACAAGCAATTTTGCATTTAAACATTCATATCAAATAGAATCAAAAAAACAAATTTATACAATGGGCGAGTTTATCATAATGCGGCGATTTCTACCAACTAACCCGATTTACTTTAAATGTTGGAAACTCAATAACTCGACACATGATAGTGTATAAAACATTTCACATTGAGGGTAATTTTTGGAAAAAAATATATCTTATTGGATGACCAAAATATTATAAATTACCCTGTCTAAAATTATTAATGAAGTCGACATTGACTCCAATATTTTTGACAAATATATACATTTTTAAATTATTGTATGAAATAAATTTCTACATAGATAATGTAAAACCAGGATGACGAATCTCGGCAAAGAACAAAAGAAATTAAGTATTTTTGATGTTTTCAAACCCTACAAAACCATTGTAGAGAGAAAATATGGGCATACACCAACACAATGAATAAAAATAAAAGGATTTCGAATTAGGCAAGTAGGTCCCTATGTTCAATTGTAAATTTAAATTTTTATTATTGTAATATCATTTTCATTCTGAGTTTGTACAGGTTCATTTCCACCTCATTAGATTTGTTTATTTTTTTTTACTATTTATACCCATAATAATGTAAATTATTTTCTATCATTTTTAAATGTAAAAATCTTTGTTGGATTTCTTCCTTATTAATTACTTTTAATGTAAGATATTATTTAATATCGATACTTGTCGAGGAGTTTCCTGCAAAGAAGGGATCTTCCACTCTTTTCTGCAAGTTTTTGAGTGTCCGGCTTTCACGGCAAAGAATAAGCCTGTAAATTTTGGTACAAAGCGAGTATTCGTAAAACATCCCATACTTAAAGTCATTCAATACCTTCAATTTAGCAGTGATGAAGTATACCACCCATCCTGAATATCTTCAACTTATTTGCACGTAGAGGACGACTGGTATGTTTATTACATGAAGTCAGTACCCACTTCTGAAAAGTGCCGTGATGATATGTACGAGTAGGTATATGAATAAATGTGTATTTTTTTGTAAAGTTCAGACATTTCATCATCATTTTCCTTCATAACTTTCATATAATAATGAGCGGTGAAATAGCATTCATATTTTATGAAAATTATATTTCTCTCATATTTCATTCTGACACGTATTCTCTTATTTTATTTTTATGAACCGAAAACCTTTTTCAAAATCCTTGTTACCTAGTAGAATTTTCTTTTTAGACTTTATATAAAAAAGGGGGTTATTCTAACCCTTCGTTTAATGATTCTTTCAACATAGTTTAAAAATTAAAAAGCTTATTGCTGTTATTAAATTCTTGACATTTTTTATGATAATGTGAAAAATAAGTTTATTGCAAAAGTTTCCTAAAGCTTTAAATATATCTAGATATAAATTTGCGTATACGTACTTTAATTTTTTTTTATTAATAGATATGATAATTCAATCGCTTTCGAACTGGTTGAAAATTTCATGAAACAAAAGGTATATTTTCACTTCAGTTTACTTAGGTTGACCATACTGGTGGTACACGTGTGCCTGTACAATAGCAAAGAGAAACTTAGCAAATTAGGATTATGAAATAACTTACAAACACCATTTCAAACCTTTTAGCATTATTCTCTCTCTCTCTCCACCGTCTGGGAGAAATTTCTCATGATATTGTGAGTAAGCCTGGCTATTATTTTATCGTCATAATTTGTATGTCTAGGGCTTTGTCGTAATATTTCAAATATCAAGTTACCGAAAATAATATAACGGCTTTTCAAAATAACACGATGACTTAAATACTCTACTAAATAAATAGTTGACCGGTAGTTCAGTAAAAAAAGCTGTTATTAAATTTTATATTTTTTTACACGATATTATTGGTTGTGTTTTGTAATAAGAAACAAACTTATGACAAGTCCCACGAAACATCGTGTACTTATCTATCTATATAAATAAAAATGAGTTGAGCATGTATGTTCCGGTGTTCCCCCATAAATTGAGAATGGCTGCACTGAGTTGGCTGATTCTTTTATTGTTGTGTTGGTAATTATCAGGAGACGGTTTGCATGAAATAAAATTTTTGAAAATACCAATAGAAAGTCAGAAATTTGGATTGTATTTTTGTATGAAAGTAACGTTTGTATAACAGTTTCGCTGCCACTTGTTGCTTTATCCACTATCAACGACTTTTTTTTTGTTGTGTTCGTAAATGGTTTATATGAAAGCTGGAAAATCTCTTCAAGTTACAAACTTTTCACAGTCCAAAAAATAATATTAATGTAATAGAACTCTTTATTGTTAAAAATAGTGAAATTGAACTGAATGTACTGAATTGTTTTATTTCAAATCACATAAATTCAAGGGAATATTCGGTTGAATGAATCACTTCTCAACTAACTGCAGAGCCTAAACCATTTGAGATAAAAGATATGAAGTTCACCCTTGCGAAGCTGGGTAGGAATATCTAGTTTTAAATAAGTGTTGCTTTTATTATTATATTTTGTCTCAATAGACACAGAAGTTTGGCGTACTTTGTTCTATAAACTCAAGTTTTCCAAATAAAGATAATCACAAGGGAAAGGTATTTTAGCGAACAAATCCAAAACATTTAATATTGAAAGTTGTTCAGATATCTAAAGTACCCATATCTTATAATGAAATGAAACTCTTTCCTGGAAAGTAAAGCCTTTTGAAGGTACGAAAATAAGAGTAGGTATATATGTGAGTATATAAATTTACAAATATTTATTAAAGCAAAATTTCTGGAACTTGTCTTATAACCTTCATAATAAAATTTTGATTCTGTCCAAAGTAATTAAACTTATTTTGAAAGACTTTGTAAAACGTCAGAAGTGTGTCAATCTTTCATTGCAATATTATTATTAAAATGTTTTTTAGTCGCGCATTGCTGAAAACAATAAAAAGCTTTAAGCTCATATACCGTTTTACTTGAAATGCTTTTGAGAGAAGAAAGATTTCTACAGCATTGAATAACAGAATGAATAATTGAAATCTAGGAAACTGCTGGATTTATTCACACTTTACAGAGTTATAGCTTTACTGAACTTTTGCAATAATACAAACCAAGTAAAAGACTTATACCTACTACATATAAATGCTGTGTAAGCTTTTAACTTCTAAAGCTTATTATGAGCTGATCTTAAAAAAATACACTTGTGTTGATCGTTAATTTGTTACATATACTCGTATTAAATGTAGAGAAAACAATTTTTCACGTTTTCTTTGTTGCCTTATAAATATTATATATTTTTTCCACTTATGGCATAGCATCCTACAAGGATGATTTAGTATAAAATATATAGTATTAAATAAAATTTACCGTTATTAATTTAAAAGTTAACCATTGGTTATTTATTTATTATTTATTTCATAAATTTTATCTTTTTCATCTGCCGGTATTACAGTATAAACTTATGCGCCGATTGATATTAACAAGAAGTAAAAATAGAACAATTCAATAGATACAACATTGTCATTACTATCGTAGACGGTATTGTTTTTTTTATTTATTTATTTTTGATGGAATTATGATGTAATTATCTTCTTTTTCTTAATCTTTTATTAGACCCAAATGTTTGTTCATGCAAGAGGGTTCTCTTGCGATATGGAGGCCCAGCTTTATTTCCATCGTTTTGGGGGTCTTCCGGGTGGGCGTCATCCCTCAGGTAGTCCAGAGTTTGTAAGATGTTAAGGGGAAAAATAAGGCAATTAACGAATATACACAGCCGTTGGAACTTGGAAAAAATAAATTATTACAGTGAATATTCCTCAATATTATCACTATAATTATTTCAGTGCAGTTTAAGATGGTATAAAAATCAATAATATGATATCAAAATAATTTGAATTGTTGTTCTTCTACAGTAAGTGTCAATGCTCTCTTTGTTATCCCATTTCCCAATTGTCGTATTTTGAAACGATAGTAAAGTAACCTCGCCAATTGCTCATGTTGTTTTCTTGATCAATAAAGTGTTATTATTATATTTTTTTAGATGTTTTTGTAAAAATAGCCACAAAAACGATTTTGATCCTAGGCTTAACAATGTTAATAATATATTTATATAAAAAGATATTTGGTTACCCCATTGTTGACTTTATCAATTTGTGAGCCAGCTTACAAGAGCTTCCGCTCTCATCGCCAGGCAAAAGTTAGATTCTAAAAAGCCGGTAAATAAATAAAATCAATACTGGAATAACTACATATATATCTTGTTTTATTAGTAAGTTATTAATAAAGACAAAAAAAGACATCTACCAAGAACCCTCGATCGATAAATTAAACTGAAACAATGTTACATAAGTTATTATTTAAGATCTTCTGGTACACTTATAAATACATAATTGAAACTTCGTAACATGAAATTAGTAACCGTTCCTAAAACAAATGTTGGTGGCTATAGTACATCTTCACTTTGGATTTTTTTTTCTTAAATCAGAAATTACGAATACGGTATGAGTATTGATTGAGTTAGGAAGTGAACCTGAATCTGTAAAACTAATTTATGAAAATGGATAAACACCGCTGGTTACAATAGTTATTAAAATCCTAGAATTATGCGAAGCTGTGACGTTATATGTAGGAATGTTATATTTGCACGAGTTTACTTTTTAAGTAGGGTAAAACAGTAAGATACTAAAATACTAACTTTTTAATTTATTTTTTTTGAAATGATATATCGGGGCTTTTTTTATAAACCCAAATACAACCTTATACACCTTTCACAGTAAGCTACTAAAATCTTGTGTCGTGAAAGGGGAGTTTGCCGGTACCTGGTATCGAACCACGGACCCCATATTCACGAGGCCGAGACTCTACCTCCAGGCTACCGACGAACTCTATATTGTAATATGATTATGTTTAAGGTTGTATATTTTTATGCTCAATAAAAAAATGCACGTTACTTACTTACTGCAAGCCTTCTTCTCTATTGCTGGATATGGGCCTCTTCAAAACTTTTCACGATACTACTGTTTTCCTATCACCTGGACAATATCGTCAACCCATCTCTTTTGGGATCTTCCTACACTTCTTATGTCATGCCCCGGCATCCATTCATGAATTCTGGAAGTCCATCTGCCGTCCTCTCACCTTTCCACATGACCAGCCAGCCCATTTCCATTTCAGCTTGAAAGAATGCACGTTAGAAGTTAATAAATCGAGAGATTACTCGTACACTATTGATGATGCTATAGGCAGCGAAGTAACAAGAAAATATGAGAACAAATTTCGAACGCATCTACCGAAGGATTCCTGTTAAATTCGATGAGGTTTACGTGTTATATTATTTTAACATCAATCTTATTTGATCAAAACAGAATATTTCACTTTCAGCTAATTGAAATTCAGCTTTCGGAGAATCTAACCTGATGACGATAAGCATCCAAAATGATTGAGCGGTTGCTTAATCTGTTAATGCACCGGAATTGTGCATATAAGATCTGGAATATTATTATGTAGAAAATTAAGTATACACTTATACTTCTAATATTGTGCTTTGTGCGTAATGAAAATTTTGTTAATTATAAACATATTTCATTCTGTTTATAATAAAGTAATTGAAATTATATAATTACTTGGTATTTCGAGTACATTTGTTATAACTTCAAAGCAGAGAAATTGTGTTGAATTAATAACTGTTAATGTTAATTTTTAAGTTGATGGTATTTTGGTTAGTTATAGCATAGCGATGAGAATGTTTTGATCGATATTGTTAATCAAGTACAAACCCTGTTAAGTCTTGGCAAATTTGAAAATGGAACAATTTTGAATATTGTGTACTATACTATACTATACTATACCCTCACGCCGTGTCCCAAGTGGGGTAGGCAGAGAGAACGGAACGCCAAACAGATCTATCTTTACACACTTCCTTCGCTTCCTCCACATTCATACAGTTCCTCATACACGCACGTCGGTTCCTCTTACTCAACACGCGGCCGTCCTTGAGAATTTGATCCACGTGATCAAGCCACGTGGTTCTCGGACGCCCGCGTTTCCTCACACCCTTTCTTTCAGATAAGTATATCCTCTTTGTCATTCTTTCCTCTTTCATTCGTTCCACATGACCAAACCACAATGAATATTGTGTTTTGTTATATTTTTTCACTCCCGCACCATATGATGAATTAATGATCAGAATTGTGGATATTTAAATAAAAAGTTGGTGTTTTTCCTATTAAATATATATAATTTGAAAGAATCGTAAAGTTATATAATGCACATTACTACATATACGAACAATGCCAGAGAGAGAAAAAGTATAACAAAACACAATATTCAAATTGTTCCATTTTCAAAACTACTAATAAATTTAAACAAACTACTATACTTCTTATTTTCATTATGTGATTTAGGTAGGTACCTATCTACAGAGGTACCTCCTTACTAAATTTAAATATAAATTTAACAATCATCATCATCGCCCTCAACGCTCCTCTCGGGAGCACAGGGCAGAAACCAGCCTCCTCCATTCAGAGCGTCTCTGTGCCAATTGCGTCACCTCTTTCCATGACATTCCTTGCGCTCTGATATCCTTATGATTTGATGTACTTATCGTTCATTATAAAATTAACTATTAATTTAAGTATTTAGACAGAATCTTCGTTTGGAGGATGAAGCCATTTCCTGAAGATAGTAACAACACACTCGGTAAAAGCTCGAAACAACAAACATAAAAGTCTCGATAGCCACACAACTCGATAAATATCGTGAAAAGTGAAGAGTTTTCATGTACCTACTGTTTATGATTAATTAATGTACCTACATATATAAAGTGTTGTACTGGGGAACCTGATAATTCCCTTTCGCTTACAAGATTAATACCTCATTGTGTTACACGTAGCGATACAAGTATTTGAATTCTATAGACTCTCTGGAATCATATTGTTCCATAACCATCTGCATGAACTATTAACTGTAAGAATCAACTTAAACCCAGCTTCAAACATCAAATTGAAACTAGTGAATGCAATTTTTTTTTTACATCGGATACATGAGTTTTAAGGGGGATCAACTTAGATACATTTTTGTTTGATATGACGTTTATGTTATTTTTTTTTTATATTTATTAACCAAGTAAACATACAATCATAATATGGCACATTTCAAACAAAACATTTCATCAATATTTAAACTATAAAGTTGGCGAATATTACAAAATATTCGGTTTGTTTACAAATTTATAAAAAAAAACATGAAATAAAATCATCAAATTCATTTAACATAACATTCTAAAATTAAAATATGGACATGAAATATAGTACGCTATTGGCAAAAACAAAACAAAAATTAACAGCGCTCTCAAAACGGGTAAACAGGGGATAAGGGGAATTTAGGAAAATGCAGTCGCAAATCAAATAGTCCAGAAACAAGCTACAAGCTAGTGGCGTTTTTAAAATGTGATGCAGAGCATTGAAATTTATTTATTTATTTATTTATTTATTTTATTTACAAAACAGATTTTAAAAGATAGGTCACTAATGTCTACCTAACTGGGCATGAGCCCGTACCAAGGTAGACTGAGCCAGTTTTCACCTTACATTGTCTCAGCGCTCAATTTTCTTTACATCAGTTACTAAGGTTATTTTCCCTACTTTATTTAATCATAACATAACACACGCTCACACACGCACACATACATCCACACACACAAACACACTCATCCACATACACCCACACCCACATACATGCATACATACATACACATAAATATACACATATATATATAGAAATATATCAATATTTATTCAAAAATATTGTAATTGTTACATGCTCTTTGTATGATGGGATTTCACGGAAACATCTTTCGAACGCCTATTCTGCCCGAACGTATATGTGTACAGACAATATACATACATTCATGTAAATTGATGAATGAACTAAAATATATATGCAAAAATTGTAGGAGCATTCAAGGGAAATCGAGATGCGGTGGAAATCGTACATGGTTAAATTTCCTTACAAAATTTCTGGTGATGTATTATTATTGTATGAAGGAGTACCTAAATAGTAGGTGTACCACGGTATATAAAATATTTCGTAGGAGTTAATATTATTATTTGTGGCGTGTGAGCATAATAAAGGCGTTTGGAATATGTTTCCGTAGTAACAAGAACGTTTTATCAAACTAAAATGTATCTTAGTTGTTTCCTCCTACAACTTTATGTAGGTACCGGGTACCCGATATAACTAACTAATAAACCCGCGGTTCAGCTCAAAGAGATCAATCATGATGCGGTATTATATTAGTAAACTTATTAGTAACAAAACACAATGAGATATTATTCATTTTATCAAATGTTGTGTTCTGTCGAGTATCAGGCAAAGAAAAGTTAATCTCACTTATTTATCCGTAAGTGTTGTGTGTCCTGTAAAAGTCAGATGTTCGAGAAAACAAATACAACCTTTATCTTGATTCTGCTATGAGGTTTGCCACCCATCCTGAATATCTTGATTTTTCATTGGCACGGACAGGTCTGTTTTTATTTTAATTCACTACTTGCAGCTGGTCTGCCGTTCTTCCCACTTGTGGGATATGCCGTGATGGTTTAGTAGTAGTAGTAGTATTTTTATTGGGTTTGGAAGAAGTTATATTTAATTTCAAAGTTTTACGATAGACTGATGAAGATTTTATATTACATTTTGAACAAATCCAGGTTTGCATGTAAAGTACATAAATTTTCTAACAAGAACATTCCAACATTATTCGTTTCTCAAAATGATAAAAAGCCTTGTGAACACAATACCTCTTAACTTTCGTACCGACAAAATCCACTTAAAACTTGTTACCATTTTGTTGAGACGTGCATTCAAAACACTTTATTAATATGCAGCAAAGTTATAACGAGGCGTTTCGAATTCTATTAAAAAGGTGTGAACTATGAGGGTGTGTAAATATTTATATCAACGTATTCAGTGCCACCCTTTTTGTAAAAGCGTGAACATTATTAAAATTTGCACGTGTATAATATAACCTACTTGGCGAGGTATTCATTAAGTTCTTTTAGAAATTTTGAATTCAATTTTCTCGCATGCCTTTACACAGACATGCCTTTATATTGTTTGATAGGAACAGCTTGGAAATAAGCAACCATTTATTATCTACTGTCCTCTCACGGCGCGTCCTTAAGGAGTAGCAGAGAGGACGGAATACCAATTCCATTTTACGTACTCTCCGTGGGATTCCCGGCTAAAGTAAGACACACAGTTTTTTTTGCAAGTTAATGAATGTCCTGCAAAAGACGCGTATTCGTAAAACATTAAGAATTAGATATTTAGTATCTTAAAATCATCGATGAGGTGTGCCACTCAACATGAATTTCTTTTTTTCAAATGGCACAACGATGACGTTTAGCATGTTAATTACATGCAGTTTATCTACTGACTCTCCCACAGTTGTAGGATATGCCGTAATGTTACAGATAGATTCTCTATTTTCACTTTTTCCAGATTCATAACTTTATACTATTTCAGCATTTCCAACAAATGGGGTAGCCTGTGAACTTACTAAATAATAAACATACATATTTTCCTCTTTGTGCAATGAAGATGAGACGTTCAGGATTAATGACGAACTTCAACGAACAATTGCAGATGTTAAAAATGATGTTTTTACAAAATAATCGTATCTTCAACAGGATATTCAAAAATTTGCAGGAAAACGTTGAAAATCTATTCTTTACCATAGAGTCCACAGAACATTTCAAAATCAGTTATGAAGCAATAAGTGAAAGTATTAAGGTCGAAGAAAGAGTAAAGTTTTTTCTTTGGTTTGATCTGACGACTTCTGCGAAAAGCTTTTGATCTAATAAAATAATATATCGCTCAGTGATGTACGTCATAAAAGAAAACTTCCGTCAATTTTATCGTGACTGACATTGACATTTAATAACCCCCTTATTCTCTAAGTTCATCATGAAATTCCTGTATAAGGAAATACAAAATACGATTTCCAAAAATTCTGTCGCTGTGAAGTAAGACTACATAAATCGATATAAAGAAAATTATATACCTTGAATTTATTAGATTTTATTATTATTGTTCCATCACTGATCAAAAGTATGCTTATATCAGCAGATAGATATTATTTAACAGAATTTCATAATATTACAGTTTCAACTTGGTTTGTTCAGTCACTGTGAAAAGACTAATAATATAATTATTATGTTTATTAGCTCTTGAGTCATAAGGTACCAGGATCGATTTTCGGCCAGACCAAAATAATTTTTAAGAATTTTCCTGGATCTGGAAGTAACATGAATGTATTTTAAGTACAATAATTGATATGTATATTTGTATCGATGCATTTGTACCCATAATACCTGATACATATTTTATATTGGAACTTAGTAGATCTGTAGAAATTGGGCATTTGAATTATTTATTATACAAATATAATAATAATTACAATAAAAAACTTTATTGCACAAAAAATCAACATAAGAAAGTATTAAATTTCAACTACACAAATAAATTTTGTGCAATGGGCGAGATTATCGCAGAAGCGCGATATATCCAACTAACCCATAATATGACCATACATGGTAAGAATCCTAGTATCAAATAATGTACATAATTGAACATTTAAGCACTTCTTTTCAATTTTTCAGTACCTCCCCCAAAAACCGGAGTTTTTATACTAAAATACTTTATATTATTTTTTTCAATTATTCAATTTTTATTCAAGAATTTTAGTGATACAGTTACGACAGTAAATTCAAAATACGTATAACTTCTATTTTACTTGCAAATAGTTTTTCGTCCCCAGCCAGCATATGTTGGTACGAGTATATGGGGTCTGATTTACTATGGCTATGTATATTATGCACAATTTTATTTTGTAATTTATTTGGTGTATTTAGGCTTAAAATATCGTTATTGATATAAAAAAGTTGAAAATAAATTATTTTCCTGGAACAACTAATAAAATTACAAAAGAATGAAAATCTGACGTGGTGGGATGAATACTTAGGTGATACTTTCAAACTAATATGACTACTCTTTAAGGGAGATTTTTTTTAGAAGTTTATCAATTTAGATAAGAAGTTTATCGTAAAAACTATCAGTGTATTATTCAGTCGTATCAAGCTCCCATATCAAAGTGGCACATGATAAATTATCAATAAATATCTCTAAGTAATTAGACCGAAATATTAATATTTTCTTTGCAAATAGAAAATATCTTGAGGAATCATAATAGAATAATATCAGTATTTTGGTCGGTGTGGGATTTTCTACTTCAAATATTCCATAAGATTGCAAAAAGAAATCGGTTCATTAGCAGCAAATAATATTTCTTCGTAGTTTGGACCAGAAACTGAGAATCTTCAATAATTATTTGTAGAATTGTGGGTAAAAACAATAAAGCTCATTAGCTGTGGAAATTAAGGAGAGTTTGTTATTAAAAGTAACAAATACATTAATTACAACTATGAAGAATAGAATAAAAAAAAATAGTTTCACACATTTTTCGAGATCTTAGTATTTTTGTTTAGGATTTACTTGTTCCTCATGCTTTTTTAGAGAGAACCGTTGTCATCCTCAATAGGTAGTTGATATCGATAGATGATGGCAAAGGTGGGCTTACCGAATTCTCGAGAAACAATTAGCAGAAATATGGAAATACCAAAATCTATTATATGTATATGTGAAAGCCCGTGAAAAACCAAAAATAAGCATTCTTTAAATTAGTTCGTAAAAAACGAAGAAATTGCTTTTTAAATTCTTGTACCTAGAATCTTTTCACATGGTCTACGTTAAAATAGAAGTTTTTAAAGGGCAACAACCCTGGTAGTTTTTCAATATAATTTAGTTGGCTATCATAATATAATGTTTAGGGATATAAAGTTAAAATATTAATTTTTTTTTTAAGAATTTCAAAGACATGAACACAATTTTAAAAATTTTGTAAGAGTGTTTAATATTGATTGTTTGATAACTAGAAGATGATAATTGTAGTCAAAAATAGGTATATATTTAGCACAAAGATTTTTTTTTACAAAAACATGGAATAAATATGATGATATCTTTGGGCTATGACTAAATAACAAAATATCAAGTGCGTGCTTAATTCTAGAATTGGTAAAAATTCTCACGTAGAACAGCGAGCGGATTTTGTTTTGTGAAGCATATTATTAACATTATTATGCTGGATAAACAATGTAAGAGTGATATTGGAATAACAAAGTGTGTGGCATCAATCATCCTCGTGTAGGAAGTGAAGAAGAAACATCTTACTAAGTTTACACGGGCTTAGCACTTGCTCGACACAACTCGGCAAGTAGGTACCTAGATACATAAGTGAAAAGTGAAATTGCTGGTTTTTCTTGTTTACGAAATAGTCAGTAGTTACAAACTTGTATTATTTTAACTTACGTCTCTATCTATTCCCTCACGCCATATCCCAAATGGGGTAGGCTGAGAGAACGAAACGTTTTATTTAGATCTGTCCTTACATACGTCTTTCGCTTCATCTACATTCATACAATTTCTCATGCACGCACGTCGATTTGTCTTACTCGATACACGGCCGTCCTTGAGAATTTGATCTACATGGTCAAGCCATGTATTTCTCGAACGCCCGCGCTTTTTCACACTCTACCTTTCAGACAAGTATATCCTGTTTGTCATTCTTTCCTCTGCGATTCGTTCCATATGACCAAACCATCTCAATTTATATACATAAGTAAAAATTGCAAGTTTGTAATAATAATAATAATACGAACTGGTATTTCAGGTACTACTAGCAAATACTAATTAGAAGCACTAAGCTCTTTACAACTAAACATAATAAAAAGTACCTAGGTACCTACTTTAAGATGAGAAAATGTGTCGATTGATTTTCTGAGGAAAACCGTTGATATGGTGAAAATATTATATGAGTTGAATTTCAGGAGAAGAATATTCTGTCTTTTAGATAGATTTATAATGTTGGTGTACCTTTCTTGTAATGACACATGTAAAACATGTCAAGGGGAAATAAACAATGATGAAAATTAGCGCCTTAAGAAGCCGTAAATAGCTCGTTGTGTTGTGTATGTATGTGTGTGATAATAATTTGTACCTGCTTATTATTTATAAAAAATGTTATTATAATTTATTAATCACACTGAAAAAATCTAATAGCCTTGTGCCGCCGTATATGAAGTAAATAAATAAATATTGTATATTTTGAAACAAATACCTATTGTTTTTGATAATATTGAGTAGCAATAATATGAAAAAAAACGTTTTTCAATCAAACGAAATATGAAATATTATTTACAATTATTTTTGTGGCTTACAAAGTGTTTATAAAAACAACACAAAAACATAATCAAATTTAGTATTATCTGTTCACATTTAGTATTAATTACACATTGTCAACATAGTATCACACATTATTTTGGTTAGCTGGAAGATATTGCCTCCAGGCAATAAGCTCGCCAATTGCTCATGATTTTTTCTGATCAATAAAGTGTTCTTATTATTATTATTTTCTATATATGAAATCTGTATAAGGATCACAGTAAGTGTTTTTGTTTTCAAAATATTTAATTTTTTTATTTTTGAACAAACTCTAAATTTTATGTCTGATGGTGAAGCTCAGTTTTAATTTAACTTATGAAAAATTTGCTTAATTCAAATAGCCGTGACAAGAAATATATTTATCATAATAAAAGAGGAATCTTGTATCCGCCTTGTGCTCCCGGGAGCAGCGTTGAAAAGTGTAATGAAAACAATTTTTTGCTGAATACCCTATATTGACACAAAATTCGTAGGAACAGAACAAATATGCAATATTTTTATGTTTGTTACTTATTAGTTTTAGATACAGTCATTTGTCTATCAAGTTGTAAATATTATGCATTTTAAATCAATATTTAGTCTAGAACACTAAATAAACAAAGTTACGAGTATATTGTAGTTTTACAATTTTTGTTATTCTATCAATCTTTCATTTCACTTGTTTTGCATAATATATACTTTGTTGAAAAATCACAGATGTCTCTCAAAAAGAATGTTATTTGTCGTTACATATTTAAAATGGCTTATGTGCGAACATTTTGATTTAGCATGCTCTTCGAAAAAAAAACTGTTCGTTTGGGCATTGAAATTGTTGTATGAACTTTTTATTTTCATGTGACATTATTCTTATTATATTAAATTTTAATATTTGATTCTTAGAACCACTTTAAAAATGATCATAATGAGCAGTTTATTCTAGAAATGTTTATGTTTTTACATAAGCCACTTATATATGCAACGACGCGACGGTACAATATAAATCTTTTTCTTACGCTTGTTAGCGTAACTTTTTGCAACATAATGGGGAAAAAATTCGTGTACGTACATATTATTCATCGGTTATTCCCTCGTCTAGCCATAATATGTTTATAATCATTATCATAGACAATTTGTAATAAAATTGACATTTGTCTATTTTATTTATTGATATCTTAACCATTGAACAAGTCATTGACATTTCTTTATATCATTTGTTACATTTTTCATAAATTAAATTGTTTTTCTGTTCCATCTACTTAATATCTCCTTATTATAATACAATATTATATTCTTGACATGTTGCCACACTTATTGTTGACTTTCTAAAACCGACACTCCAATATTTAACTTTTACTTCCAAAATAGAATTGTTTAGCTTAACTTTTTTTTCTTTTTTTTAAAGATATATCTGGGTTTTGTTATAAACCCAAATACAACCTTATACACCTTTCACACTAAGCTAGAAGCTTGTGCCACTTATTGTTGACTTTCTAAAACCGACTCTCCAATATTTAACCCTTTCTTCCAAAATAGAATTGTTTGGCTTAACTTATTTATAAATGTTATAATGTGATTCCTATTTGTTTTTTAATCTTCGTTAATTTTTGTTTTCATCTTGCTCCAACTGTGCTGTGAATAAGATTTATACCATGTTAAAAATTAACGTAGTTGATATGTTAATAAATATATAAATAAAAATATAATAAGTCATTCTCACTCGTGAGTGATTTTGTGTCAGTTTGTTGTTGAAGTGTGAATATTTTTTTTTATATTGAGCTATTGTGTGAATCGTAAGTGAGTTAGCTTGCTTACTGTCTCGTAACATTTTTAATAAAGCTAGGAAAACTGATCAAGCTCCATGTCATAGTGTCGGAAACGTGTTATTTAGAATAATTATTTTTCTCATTTTTCTCACGCTGTAACGCCGTTTTAAGAATTTGTTCGAAATTAGACGAAACAGAATTCGGGTTAGGTTTCGGAAAAAATTACAGCAATTTCCATTGGAGCGTCTGTTAGTATTGTAGACATCTGTTGCATTTACTATTAAATTTCAGACTATTTTTGTGATCTTGAAGTTATTACCAATAAAAAAATACATTCATAAATATTTAGATTTTTTCATGTGTATTCAATGTATATTGTATATATTACATATTATATATCAGAAACAGATAAATTACTTCTACTACTACTTTAGCATCACGGCATATCCCACAAGTGGGGTAGCCAACAGACCAGCTGCATATAATAAACATGCAAGCTGTCCTCTCCGTGACAATATAAAATCAAGACATTCAGGATGGGTGGCAAACTTAATCGCTGAATTTAAGATGTAAAATGTCTTTTTCGAACACCTGCCTTTTACAGGACACTCGAAAACTTATGGAGAAGAGTGGGAGACCTTCTCTTCACATGTGACACCACGGGATATTACTATTACACCCTCTGAAAAAATTATTTAATCCATACGAATTTTTCTTGCTTAGTTGAAATATTTTATAATTAATGCGTTATATGTACGTCCATGCTTATAAAATGCAGCGTGAGATGGCATGTGGTTATAGAGAGAGAGATAGAAAGATGTAAAAATATCAAAGAATTTCTAAGAGAAATTTTACATTCAAACCATTGATTATTCCTTGATGATAAAATTGTTTGTATTTTACGTAATGTTAATAAAGGATTTAAATATTATTTTAACTTTAGATATCAAGTATTCTTTTATATAAATTCCATTAGGCCAAATTTCTAACAAAATAATCCTAAAAGTTGGCTTTACAGATTTTCCGAATTCGATCGGACACTACTAGCCATGACGCATCAATAAATCCATGTGTCACAAAGACCTTTGATGTCAACAGCACGTGCTTGGATCATTTTCATATCGTACTCACCTACAACTTAGTAATATATTGGCATGTCTCGTGATTTATGATCACGTTTTGAAAAGAGAATACTCCACAACAGGCAACTCAAAGAACGCTCAGTAGATAAGTTTTAAAAATCTAAATTTAGTCTGATATTTGAATGAAAATAATGAAATTGAAGTTGTATCTCTATCTTTTAATCAGCATTCGTTCTTGCGAAATAAAAAATAGATTTTCTCTATATTATTAAATTTTATCATGGTGTGAATTATTAAAGAACTTTTAAAATAATTTAATCTTAATACGGTAAACTTTTGGGATTGTCACAAAAGCGTCAAAGGTTTATTAGTATACATACATACATACCATCACGCCGCATCCCTAGCGGGGTAGGCAGAAAGGATCGACCGCCACTTCCTTCTATCCTTGCATACATCTTTCGCTTCCGTCACTGTCATACAATTCCTCATGCATGCTCTCCTGTTCAATGTGCTCAACACGTGACCGTCCTGTAGGATTTGATTTAAATGATCTTGCCATTTAATCCTCGGACGTCCGCGTCTCCGAGCACCATTCCTCTCAGCCAAATATATGTATCTTCTTAGTGATTCTGTCCTCATTCATTCTTTCCACGTGCCCAAACCATCTTAACTTATTTACATTCATCCTTGTTATTACACCAACTTTCATTCCACATTCCTTTTGTATATCACTGTTACGCACACGATCTCTCCGACTTTTGCTACACATCCTTCTCAACGATCTCATTTCCACTGCATATTTATTAGTATAGCTTTCCTTAATTTCACATTTTTATTGATATATTTTGAATGATTGATTGAAGCTATTTTGCACAAAATTAATGTGTTTATATTATTTTCATACAGCAAAAACTTTCTTTTCAATATAATAAAGGCTTTTTTTCAATATAATAATATGGTAAAGATATCGTTAATGCATCAATTGTGAGTATTTCCATTAAGTGGGAGACAATTATCCTCTTCTCAGTGGGACCATCCTCATAATCTTACTAATTTGCTGATGTTGCAGTCAAAGAAACACTGCTTTATCGTAGAAAATCATCCGAAAAATCGGCATCGCTGTGTCACCAGATAAACGGTAAGTATATTTTTTATACTTCCAAAAAAATTTTTAATAGAAGGTTCATCTAATAAATCGTTGTATTGTATCCCTCTTAAAGAGACGGTTAAGATAGATATAGAAAAAATATTCCCGCAAACGCCCAAATAGTACTAGTAAATATTCATGAAATATTACATTAAAGTCATTTAACATATTTGGTTGAGCGAAGAGATATTTAAGTCAACCTGAATGTCTTGGCTTTTATTGGCGCAGAGAGGATGACTTTCATGTATACAACATACTGTTGGCTCACTAGCTGCCCTACTTGTGGAAGGTGTCGGGAAGGAGTTTCCCACGTAAATATACAAAAATGTGTAGCTAACTCTATTCAGTAAAATTGAAAAACCAGTAAGTATAGTAAGATTATTACTTTCAAATATTCCACATATGGCGTTTTGAAGCCATTAAGCTACTTAGCATGCCGTAATCTTTATCCGTCGTACAGTTACAGGTACATTATTATAATATAGGTAAACACAGAAAGTTTATAAGTATTATTAGCCACATTATTTTAACTAATCTTTAGCGCTGCTTAATGTTGAAATTTACTTGGAAAGTAACAAACTTATTGGCTTTATTTATTTTGAACATTAGCGACTGTACCATGTTGTACCAAATGGAATAATATTTATCACTAGAATATATCTTTAGGTTTATGATATTCGTTTTTATATTAAAGTTTGCGTATGAGATATCTAAGATATTTTCTTTTAAAAATATGGAAAGTGGTTAATATTGCATATCGTATATTATGTAATAAGTTATTGTTTCGGAGAATATTTCCCCATTTAGAATTCAGGGGTGAGTTTTGATTGCTTAGGGACATATTCAAAGGTACTCGTATGAATACTAATTTAGTTCATGATTGGTACATTATCTGAGTTATAAGTATTTTCTTAAATCATTGTCATTATCTCGTGTTAATAAATTATTGTCTTGAAGATTTTTTTATGTTTTGAAACGGAAATGTTGCGAGATAACCTAATAGGCCCAAATAATTGGGATACATTCTTTATTTAAAAAAAATACGATTCTAAGCTGGTGGTTTTATATACTTGTAGGATGAAAGCTTACGTAAGTTTCAAAGTGTGTTAACATATTTATGTACATATAAGACATTTGATATATTTTCGTTGCAAATTTGATAGTTATTTACACAGGTGAAAACAAATTTATATTCAATATTCACTTGTAACTATTAATTCTGTATATATTTTCATAGTTTTATGATCAGATTCGGTTGTAAATATTTGTTTATTTTCTCACATGGGCTAGATTGAAACACCTTGTATTGAATCACTTCTCAGTGTATTTTGATGATCTTGCAATCAGTATTCACAATAAATAAATAAATAAATACTAGAGAGAAATTCATAAATGATGGATAAACTTTACCACGTAAAATAAATATGTTATAATAATTTGATCAATATTCCTTGCATTTTTTTATGTTTGAAACCTGTGTCAGAACTTAAGGATATCTCAAAATACGCTAATTCACCTTTGATTACTTTGAGTAACATTTTGAATAATTAAATCTCTTGTAATACGCCTTCAATTCCCTTGAGTTCTCGGTTTTGCATTAAGATTGTTATCTCCTAGATTTCTATCAGCTCTTAGGACGAGCGCACATTAGAAACGCTTTCATACAAATCTTCGGAAAATATGAACATATGAACGACTTGTGATATTTTGTGCTACCATACAACACGAACGTAGATAAAATCATAGCAAACCTACATGTTAAAAAAATGATTAAAACTAACATTTGCACAAAATTATGTGTTCAATAGTAATGTTGTCATGTTTTTTTTATTCTATTTTATACTATTTTTGTACAATAAAGATTTTTATTATTATTTATTATCAGCAACATAGGAAATCTAATATTTATAATCAATAGAGAAATAAAATACTATATACATCTTCTTTTCCTTGTCCTGGTTGGGTCGGGGGCCCGTTGCGCCTAGGTACCTCCTCCAGAGATCCCTGTCCACCGCTGCTTCCAGGACCTCTGGCCATTCCAAACCAAGTCTTTCAACACACAAGTTTGACACCTGCCCTTGTCAGCTTCTTCTAGGGCGATCCACCGGTCTTCTGCCCTCTCCCACACTGAGAAAAATACTCAAAACGAATCATTGGTACAGTACTAACAGATTAGGACCAGAGATCGTACAAACGATTCATTGGTATAAATCTATAATACTAACTCTTCGCAAACAAATCATTGGTAAATTTACCAACAACTTGTTTGCGAAGAGTTAATATTATAGATTCGTACTAATGAATCGTTTGTACGATCTCTGGTCCTAATCTGATAGTACGTACATACCATTGATTCGTTGTGAAATTTCGTTAGTATTTTTCTCAGTGCACAGCCTCCAAAGATCTAAGTGGTAGTCTGTCTTCTGGCATGCGGAGAATAAAATACTATGTGAATGAATTCATAATGTGTAGATCGTGTCATTATGAGCACCGTTGAAAATGTTACAATTATATAAACGAAAACAAAAATCAAACAACATCAGACTAAAAATAGTATCCAATGTGATGTTGGCCTTATTCCACACGTTTATAGAATAAAACTACATAGGCAGGTTTGTATTTGCTGGTAAATGTTAGAAGTCTCATTCTTAATCCTTGTTTTATTAGAGTCGATTTCAACTTGGGGCTTATTCACGTAGTTGGAATGTTACAGAGATAAATGACGAGATTTCCAGGTATTACCTGCTGAAGATTCTCTCTGGAAAAACATTTCCTACTGAATATTTCTCATGTAAGGTCATGCTCACTAATCAAGATAAAATATTTGGAATTTTGTCGACTAAAGACGTACTTTTACTAACCGATCACATTCGTTCCTATGAACCAATGAGTTTTTTTCATTGTAGTCAATTTTACGGATTTACCTAAAAGCATTACATGTCTGTGATCACAATCGAACGTGATATAATTTTTCATAGACGGAAAAAGGTTTTTGTATTAAACTTAAGATCCTTTGATAAAGGTTGTGTAGGTCTGAGACATTATGTAACATTAAGAATCAAAATCTTTTCTACCCCTCATTTTACATGAAAGAAAACAAATGTATTTATATTATTCATAATAATATCAAATAATTCTCTTTCATGATGATACGGATAAGGCTTCATTAGGCGTACTTACTGAAAATAAATTTCCTCATACTTTTGATATCTCAGCATTTATAAAGATCATGATTAAACTACGTATGACATGCTGAATATTTGCTTAAATTTTTCTAAAGTAACATAATTAGGGCATAAATGACAGGCCAACCAAGAGATGCATATATAGACCAACTGAAGAGGGACATGAACTATGGCTCCTACGTAAAGCTGAAAAGACTGGCTGAGAATAGGGAGGAATGGAGAAGAAAATCCAAACTCGTTGCAGACCAATCCAATGGATTGTCACTCATAATATATAACAATCAACATCAAGTAGGTACTTACAGTGGATAACATAAAATATTGTATTTAGGTAGTTGTTCAAGATTTCTAAAGATAGAAATTTCAATAAGCAATAAAGTGAACTCTGATGTTTTATTAGTAATTTTGTAAAGATAACTGCGAATAATAAATTATGAGAAATGTCATTAAATGTCTGCCGTCTCCTCTTCCTTTTATCTTCCGGAAAAGTATGTAATAATTCTCCCTCAATTCCAAAACAATAAACACATTCGCTCCATTGATTTACCGTAAAAACATGTTTTTCTCATTTTATAACCATGATTTACTCTAATTTTAATATCATACATGATGCCACTTAAAATTCGGTTGCTGAAGAATAAAATAATGATATATGCCAAATTACACATGATCATAATTTGAGCTAATTTTAACCTTCCAGGAATCTTATGATAACTTAAGAATTTAATAATATTAGTAACAATGGTTCATAAAACATATTTGATTTTACCTACTGGGTATATGATTGTGGATCAGAGAACGATATTTATAATTCTAACATGCATGTGAAGTTTATTACAATAATTTTAGTATCTTAGTTATAACGTTTTCTACATATTTTTTTTAAAATTATTATAGTTTTATAAATCCTTTAAAATATTTTGAATAAATGGATTTATTTTTATATTTATTTATATTTTTAAATATAAAGTGTCGATGGTTTGGACATGTGGAACGAATGGACGATGAAAAGATGACTGACGAAAAGAGTGTATTTATCTGGAAGAGGGGGTGTGAGAAAGCGCGGACGTTCAAGAACTACGTAGCTTGAACAAGTGGATCAATTTCTCAGGAAAAGTCAAGTGTAGCGTTAAAGAAATCGGTGTGCATATATTAGAAACTAGATTAATGTGGAGGAAACGAAAGAAAAATGTAAGGATAGATCTATATGGTGTTCCGTTCTCTCTGCCTGACCCACCTATACAATGTTGTTTTTTTTTACTATGTAACGTATGATTTTATGTTAAGGCATTTATGTGAGGTGATGAAAAAATAAAATAATAAAAACACTGACAGACCAAATAGAAAACAGCATTATTAAATTACACGAACAGTATATAAATAATTAACACGATATTTGATATTTTTCTTGTTAATTAGGTCATCACCTCTCAGTCCGTCGGCTTAGATCTTAAATTAGAAGATAATTAGGTCAAATAATAACATATTTGTTATTTATAAAGAAAAAATCTCACAGTGTAAATCAGGCATAATTGTCTTCTTTTTATTGCAATTTACACATAAATAAATCATATAAAGCATATTCTTTGCAAATCTTATGTATTGAGATCTGAGGTCGATTGTTTTTAACTTTTTTTCATAAAGGTACCTATCCTCATTTTTCATTATCATCAAACCTATAGTCATTCCAATACATACTTCAAAATCTATTTCCATAAAACTAATCTCTATGTTATTCGATATTCAGCTTAGAAGTTCTTAGAAATTCCAATGAAAATATTATTCTGAAAGATTGTCTCGTAATATTACTATGCGTACCTTCATAATAATATAAAATGATACATTATCAAAGTAGGTACTAACTAATATGTAGTAAAACTTTAATTAATTAGCTTTATTAGCTTAGGGCCACACTTCAATCTTCAAGTACATAGTAAATGTTATATTATTGTAGTAAATTAAATTTAATAAGTAATTAATTTGTTATATGACCCAACGCCGGTGAAACAGAGACAAAATTACTAGATATGAAATAGATATCCGGTAATAGGGAACATGCATGCGTGAGGAATATGAAAAAAAGTTATCAATTTATATTGATAAAGTTACGCTGATCACGAATATCCTAATAATAAATCATAAAATTAAACTTTTCATTCATTATTTTCAATTTAAAAATCCATGTTTTCTGTCAAAATTTAAAACGCTCTGTTATTGAATCTTCACCTTGTGACGTCATCATGCGCTAGTGCTAGCTTCGACGCAGCTACTATGTTATCATTTCTCGGTGTTTTCTGTGTTGATCGGAGATAGAGGCGCGCAAGTTACTTGTATATTTTAAAGTTTTAAACTATTCAAATGTGCTCATGTGTTATATTTTTTATGAATCCTCTTTGCTTTTTCATGTATATAAGTGCTAAAAAACGTGTGTTCAAACCTAGCCTCTTACGGGAACGCTTTGTGTTCATATTTGAGTAATTTGTGCCTGACTTATATAATTATACGTACAAATAGTGCTCAGTGTCAAACTATTGTTGTTTTCTGTTAAATAAATACTAAAAAGCACATATACCTATAAAGGTAACCCATTATTGGTGCAGAATGTGTCTCTAAACAACTTTAGATTTATAGTGTTTCTTAGGACAAGCGCCGTCTGTTTAAATGGAGGTAGAACTATGTTAGTTTGACAATGCCTCCATTAATAGGCACGTAATTTGGTCAAATTTTTAATAGTCACTTACTATACTATACCCTCATGCTACGCCCCAGGTGGGGTAGGCAGAGAGAACGGAACGCCACATAGATCTATCCTTACACACTTCTTTCGCTTCCTCTACATTCATCCAGTTTCTCATACATGCACGCCGATTTCTCCTACTAAACACTTACTTAAGAATTTGATCCACGTGATCAAGCCACGTGGTTCTTGGACGTCTACACTTCCTCACACCCCCTCTTTCAGATAAACACTTCCTCTTTGTCATCCTTTCATCGTACATACGCTCAACATGTCCAGACTATCTTAACTGACGCCGGGCGTGTTTTTTTTTAGATAAATAGCGATTCACACAAAATAATTTAACTTTAAAGTACATAATCATACAAAGTACTTACACAAAAGTGATCTTTTCAACAAAAAACAGTTGATTTTGTAGAAATTTTGCTATTTGAGAAGTCTTTTTTCATAGTTATGTACCATTTACGACGCACTTGCATAGGCTTAGAGATCGAAATAAACGCTTTTTTGGAGTAGTTACAGACTTGTTTACACACCGTGGAACTGAACAATATTTGTGATGAGTTCTTGATGTATTCATTATATTTTAAATAAATGTTATCGATAACAAATGATTGAAATTTAAACGCAAACACCGGCTTCCTTCACGCAACCCCTACGAAATTCGACTAGCTATCCGGGCGGCGCCGGCGGGCAGTACTAGCGCATTGTGACGTCACACATTCATTCCATCGTGGGTGAACCGTTTTGCGCCGTAGGGCGAAAATTGCTTTTTCAAATGGTGATAAAAACCTTAAAAATGCATATTGAGAAAAAAAAACAACACCATAATTTTTCTAATTTTTTGTACTATTTTTGGAGCTTAAAATAAAAAAATGTGAAAGTTCCCTATTGTTTACTGTGCCCACATTACAATACTTTGTCTCGTGTATCAATGCTTTAATCTGGAGAACCTATCTTAATACATGAAATTTCATTTGGGAGACTTAGGAGGGCTGAACAGTTGCAACAAATGAATGAGGAATACATTTCCGAATACTTTTTAAATGGCGCACCGGGTCGTCAAAGAAAACTTTGTCCGACAGTCATGGGGCATGCTCGAAAGTACGCCAAAGACTGACTTTAATAATGATGTTGTTTTAAATTTCCTATCTATGATCTGCGTACTGTTGTAAAACTATTGGTGCTCTCATTTCCACCTGATTAAAAGTGTCGTGTGTTTCATTAGCTCATGCTATAATTTTAATTCTCACATATTCAATAAACATACACATATTAAAGTTTGCACCTTCCCTGACCCACGAATGTTACAGGAATGTCAGTTCCGATGTCATCCATATCCTTCATTCAAATTATTTCTAAGGAAGGGCTCAAGGTTCGTCTAAAGGGTTTTTCTTGACAAAATCTTCTTGAAAATAAATACAACCATTAATCTCCACCAACTCTTAACTTTAAATAAAAAAGACTTAAAATTAGCTAACAGTTACATATTTTCTATGTACCTACTAGTTGTTTGCTTAAACAATTAAAATTAAGAGTATATAAAAATAGGCATACATCAATATCCAACAAATCCATTCTAATTTAGGTTTAGTTTTACTTTTAGATTATTATTGTATTCCATAAACTATTATATGAAAGCGACAAAAGTTACCTATTTAATTAATAAATGAAAGATTATAAAATGAGACTAAAAATTGGGCATTTTCAGTTGCCTTATAATCGATTTTCAGATTTAAAATCTCACCGAATATCCGACATCCGGCCAAGTCACTTTCTTTTTCATCGCTAATAAATACGAAACTATAAAATGATTCGGGCACATAAACAGTATCTTGTCTTTATTTATTTAATGAATTGGTTTATGGAACGCAACTTCCATATACCTTAGTTCCTTAGTTAATTCTGTTCTATGCATGAAATATTCACATCTTTCTACTGCACTTTGTAAAATGCTAAATTTGATAGAATTCATTTTATTACGGAAGAAGACGAGTCTCGGATACCTAAATAGTATGATTGTATGAAAATGGGGCGTACGTGGTAAAATATATTTGCATAGGCACATACATTGCATGAGGTTAATAGATTTATAAATCATATTCGAAAAAGGACACATTCACATTGACTCTGAAGGCTGTATGCTGAAAATACGTGGTAAAATATATTTGCATAGGAGCATAAATTGCATGAGGTTAATAGATTTATAAATCATATTCGAAAAAGGACACATTCACATTGACTCTGAAGGCTGTATGCTGAAAGTATGTGGTAAAATATATTTGCATAGAAACATACATTGCATGAGGTTAATAGATTTATAAATCATAATCGAAAAAGGACACATTCACATTGACTCTGAAGGCTGTATGCTGAAAATACGTGGTAAAATATATTTGCATAGGAACATAAATTGCTTGAGGTTAATAGATTTATAAATCATATTCGAAAAAGGACACATTCACATTGACTCTGAAGGCTGTATGCTGAAAGATTAAAAAGAATATTATAAAAACTTCAATAGTGCTTTATTACAGTAAAAAAATAAAAATTGCGCAACATAAATTGTCAAATCATAATATTTAAAGGGGATGTATTTTTTTAAACTTCATAATGAAAGAACAATTCTCCACTGAATAAAAGTACCTGCAAGAAAAACAACTGCTGAACAGGTAAAAAAAGATTTTTATTTTAATTTTTCTCCCCGCATTCAACATCATGATAAAGGTGAGCACAAAAGTCACTTAGTGCAGGATAAATTTGCTCCAAGGTTTAATTCTTATAAATAATTCTGTCAATGCCATATTATTTATTCTCGGTGAATATTTTACTCAAAAACAATTATTTGTATTTATTTTCTCTAACGCCCAGATACTTTATTCAGTGGAATTGGTCGACAGAAATAGCTTGAGGTTAAAAAAAACATAGAGTATATTTCAATAAAGGCTTGTAATTTGATTTCTCCTTGTTCAAATTATTTCAATTGTTTGATAAACAGTATAATACCTACCAGCCTACATTTTCTGGGAAAAAAACATTTCCGTTTCTTATTATATTTCATTTTCATTTCCGGGTCTTTCGACTGAAAGTCCTAGATTCTACCATCAAAACACTCACCACCTCAAAGTATTAATTAATTAATTTATTTATTTATTAAATTTACGGCTCATATAGCCATTTACAATATATAAACATATATAAACATACAAATTCACAAATTGGTGTTAAGTAATTCAAATATATATAACTAAAATAATAACAACAACAAAAATGCAACCAAATATCATCAATAAAAACAACCATGTATAAATAAATGGATGGGCACTATTTATAGACAATTCAAGTTAGTAGGCGTCCATACGAATACATTATATTGAGAATATTACATTATTAACAGAGAAAATTGGGATTCAAATATAAAAATAAATTTGAAAAGATTACGAGTCCAATATAATCAGTGACGAAGTCAAATAATGTTGATAAAATTATAAAATCAGTCAAATTTCAAAATCAGAGATACAAAAATAGCCCGAAAGATGATGAAGAGAGTTTGTTAATTATCTACCCATGTCTGTATTAGAAGCTCGTTTTTATTTTCACGTCATTCACGGTATGACGTGATGCGAGGCTAGTAGAATGTAAGTAGGTAGGTACCCTACTACTCTTCATTTTACATGGATGTTGGATCCTTGTGTGTAATAATTTAATAATCTATTTGTACCTACGTATATAGCAAGCAGGTACCTGCCTCAAACTCAGACTTACAGCGGTGTGTAAATTAGATGAAAACATCACGTATTCTAAATACGCAAAGGCACGACGCAAAATATTATAATAATAATAATAACACAACATAATAATTATTTTTCAACTTAGTTGGTGGTGTCAGTTTGTAAATGTAGGTTTAGATATATTATTTGTTCACTCTTTTCTGTAAGTTTTCGAGTGGTCTCTAAATGGCAGGTATTCGTAGAACCTCCCTATAAAACATTTCATGTCATTAATTTTGTGATGAAACATACCACCTACCCTACACATCTTGTTTGTTTATAACTTACAGTTTGTCCGCTGGCTACCCCAGTCGAGAAAGATGTCGTGATGGTATAAAAATATCTGTAGTGTACTATCGCGTGTAGTGTAGTGTAGTGTATTATTACGCAAACATATTATATTTTGTTCTCTGAGAAAACATTAGGGTAGGAACAAATGTCTTCACTCAAATAGATTGTGTACTTATTTGAGGCGATTCTTCGTGATAAAAAAATTTCCGCTTATATTTGCGTAGTAATATAATATTTAGATCGAATCCCGAACTTTCGAATTGTCGAGTATTTATCATTTGTGTCGTCTTTTGTTCGTGTCGAGAATTTATCAATGTCTCAGAAACGGTCACAAAGGAGATTTTTTGATAACTGTTTCGCCAAACAATGCATAAAGTTCCCCGTAAATTTAAAATTTTCAAATAAAAAATTTAATGATATCGCTTTTTTACCTCAATATGCTATTTTTTTTTAGCCTACAGGCTAATTTTGCTCGAATTCATATTTTTTACATTCAACCATCTAGATTTATTCAGATGTTCGAAAAATAAAGACATTTTATATTACTTAAATTCAGTGATGAGATTTGCCACCCATCCTGAATATTATTTTTTTTTGCTGGCACAAAGTAGACAGCTTGCATGTTCATTACATAAGGCTACTCTACTGGCTACAACACCACTTGTGAAATATTCCGTGATGAGATAGTAGACCATCTTCAAAAATGACAAAGACAAAGCCAGAGAGTGCAGAATGCTAGTGTAAAATACTCATATTATTATGACGTGTATATCTGGTATGAGTTTATGTATTATGGAACGTTACAGGTATCTACGAGTACAATGTGTACTTACATTCTAAAGATTAAATATGTTATCAGATGGATATACCCAAGAGAAGTTTCCACGTTGATTTTCTCTCTTGTCTGTTAATTTAACGACTAGATGCCTATTCTCTTAACATTTACTAAGCACATGTCACACTTTCCATATGTTCAATATTGAATTAGGCACCATATTGTAACATTTATGTATGACATATGTAAATTATTTAAATTTTTAACTTTATTATGCAATGGTATATCTATCTTCTACTTTCGCTTTTTCATGTTCTCCGCAAGAGAAAAGGGTGAAATTGAGGTTCCTACATTCAAAGGAATACTACTCTAATTGGGTAGCTTTTTTTGACGACACTTCTATCGCATTGATTTCGTTATCATTGAAAAAGTATGTTCAATAGGGGCATCTGTAATTTTCTAGAATACTATAAACTGAAAAGACTTATGGTCCAGCTGCAGCCATGTTTCTAAGTATTTCATAATATATTAGTTGGCCAAAAACAGATCTAATGTTTTTTTATGAATTGGCAACCTTTATTTTTCAATATACTGTTTCTCTAATAATGATATCCGCGCGTTCAGAATGCTTCAAATTCAGTTTGAAAGGGAACATTATGTTATCATTCAGCATTCTCGATGCAAACAATGAAATACTGCAGGGTCTTATATTTGATTGTAACCAATCCCATAGTCATTGGTGGACATAATAAAGTATTTTATGCTATACAAAAAAATATTCTACCAACAAAGATCACTACATATTACATATGTGTTTATTTTTGCGTGTATTTTTATCGATAATTTCAATACCATACAAATCATACATCAAAGTCCATGACTAATATTTTATTCATAATAATACTTACTTTCGTATAGGTACTGCTCTCCCTTAAAATATATATATGCGAACATCACAAACACATTTTATTGTTCATATGTACTTCAATAAAAATAAGAAAACAAAAAACATTTCAAAGGTTTCTTATTTCTAGATCTTATGAGAGAACAATAACATTATAGAATTTATAAGGGTATTCGAATATTGTTCAAATAAACGTTTCAAAAGACCAACATCAATAATAATATTTTTTCTTATGGCAACTCCATAGCCATGGGCGCACCCCTAAGATCTCAAAAATAGTGGGAAATTAGACGAAAATTGTATTTGAGTAGCTACACCTTTCTCTCTCCTTAGAGGTCGGACTTAATATAAGGTGGTTTTAATTTTTTTTATATAAAAATGAGATCGTGAACTAATACTACTTATAAGTGAGGTAGCCGCATGCAATAAATATGCAAGCTGTCTTCTCCGTGCCAACAAAAAATAATGTCATTCGGGATGGGTGGCAAACCTCATCGGTAAATTTAGGATGAAAAGTTACTTTATTTTTTCGAACACCAGCCTTTTTCAGAACATTCGAAAACTTACGGAAAATAGTGGAAGACCAATTCTTTACCAAGTGCTACACGGAGATAATAAAACGTTTATCGTAAAATTGAGAATAGGGTGATGGGGGGAATAGAAGTTTTATGTGAATACCAAATAATGAAAATTAAAAGTAAAGAGATAAAAATGATCCGCACATTGGCTTATAAGAATGAAATACTTCTTAGCTGCTGCCCTTCTCCCCCCTAGATAAAATACTTGTTTCGCCATTTCGGTAGCTGAAATTATACCTTCCATATACGTAAAAGTACCTTTCAGTGTGAACTGTAGGTACATAAGACCTTCAAGAAAAATCGTAAATCTGATTCTATTTTACGATGTATAAAAAGCACATAAATCTCCTCCTTGTATACGAAAGATCGATGTACTTCAATTAAATTTATACTTATTACTCCGTTTTTGAAGATTCATGCCATTTTACGAATATTAATAGAGATGTGACGGGTCGTAATTTTACCAAGAACCGGATAGCAGATATCTGGCCAGATCTTAAACCACTAACAACTGACTACGTTCGCAACTTGCAGAATTTTGGTCAATTCTATCTCGATATTTTCTAGACTATTTTTAGCAAAGGAAAATATTTTAGTAGCTACAAAGTTTATAGAAGTGTTTGACACAATATCCGACTTGTTTGAAAATGATCCATACATTTTTTTTTTATTAAAACTAGTGTCAATATAGCACACCGTATGGACTATTCATACTGACCAAGCCAATCCAAAATTATGAGTATTAATGTGACGATATCTACATGGTACACTACGTACATAAATAAGTAACAGCCAAAACCAGAACAATCTGTAAAAGGTCATTTTTCATTTAGAATTGGCCGAGAATCGAACTTGGGTCTTCTTGGGACCTCATTATTCACAGGTTAGAGCATACTCCACGCTGACCATCGATATTGAAATTTTTACTCGTGGCTTAATTTTTCTGTTACCAGCCTCCCTAGATAAGCACGCACTTTTCGATCGACTACAAATTAGTTTACGACAATCTACCTACATGTACCATGCAATTATGCGTGATTGTTGCGGTTATAGTCGTAAATTCGTTTGTAGTCGATCGACAAGTGACGGTTTGTCTCTGGTGTCCGTTACATCTCTAAATATAACTACTACTATACCATCACGGCATATCCCACAAGTGGGGTAGCCAGCAGACTAGCTGCATATAAAAAATGCAAGCTGTCTAAATATAACATTATATTATATTATAAGTTTAGTGATTTTTTTGTGTATTTTGGGTGCATGTACTGACGCCGTGTGCTGATAATTTGTAAGAACATTGTCTGATATGATATATTTTATATTTCAGCAACTCATCAATGGCATAATAAACGTCAGTCGGTCGATAAATCGATGATATTAAATCAGGAACAGCAATAAATTCATAAAAAAGTTCCAAGCGATGATAAAAAGTTGATACGTACCTGCGTACTCTCCGCTGGTTACTCCCCTTTAGAATCCAGCCAGTGTCCAAAAACACAGCCTCCGGCTTAGCTCAGTCTTATCTCTTTAGGCGGAGGTGCAGGTCCCGATCAAAAGTATATGTACTTATTGGTTCGGTTTCTCTCTCTCTTTCTCTATTCTTGCCTTTTGGCTCTATGACAGAGGGATAAGTGGGGTGTCCTACTCTCTACTTAAATTAAAATCTTAATTTGGTATGACTCACGTTTATTGAGATATAAAAGCAAAAAAAAAACAACATTTAACAAAAGAAAACCTAAGGCTATGTGTGTTACAACTAATTTTGTTATTCCTGATAATCAATCAATCAATAAATCAAATCAAAGAGAAAAAAAAAATAATTTCACCATAAACATTTAGCAATAGGTTCACATTCAGGCACATAGAATATTTATAGGTATACAGTATCAATTTGGCACATGCACATCTTAGAATATATTATAGTATCAACTTAGGGAAACAATTGTTCCCTTTCTCTGAATATTTATAGGTATACAAATTTGCATTTTATTGATTAACCATAGTAATGACATTACTATCCTGGACAACTCAGGATTTCACTGTTTTGCGAAAAATCACCGCAAGGGCACACATATATTATCATTCAATATATTAGGTCTTATATTAATTACTCTACTCCCAGATACCCTGATTTGTTGCAATACAAAAAAAATCAAAAAAAAAATAAAAGGATTGAAGTCAAATTATGATTGATCCCTACTTATCAGAGACAATTGAAACAGAAAAACTCAAATCGTCATAGAAAATTTCAATATTTAAGTTGTACTGTATAATATGTAAAAATTGTTTATTTGTATTAATAAAATAGAATACAAAAAAATAAACTCTATTCACAACCACCTTAGGATTCGTTACGTGAATTAAATAACTCCCAACTTATCGCTAGGTACATATTCAGTTAATATTGGGTATTGCATAATTTCATAAAAAATAACAATCAAAGAAAAAAAACTAAAACCAAGTGAAAACAAAACAACAACCCCTTTCTTCCTTGTCTACTCTTCCTATTCCGTTCCAGCGATTTCTCTACCCCAATACCTGACTATCATGTCTAGATAAGATATCAATATTCTTACGGCTGTCCGACGGGAAAGGCCTTCTGGGATGATTCCACGTTTCTGGTCGTTCCTATTCCCACGATCCAGTTGGTAACGTTCCTTCAGTCACGACACAACGATTCACTTGTTGGACGTCCACGCCCTCAGCTTTGTGTTCATATAACAATGTTCTATAACACCTACACCAGTCTATGCGAAAGATGACAGCTTGCCTGAATTCAGCTGATTAAATAACTTCACAATATCGTTTCAACCTGTGAGGAGAAACGATATTATTTCTATCACGATTGTCCAGGGAGTTTCAGATACCGATTTAGGTACTATTATTAAAACACTGCGCTATTTACCTTCAGTAGGTAGATACAAAAAATCACAAATAAATTCATTAATTCTCCTCCGGTCACAATTCTAAAGTCTGATTTAATTTAATTATTATTATTACCAATATAATTATCTATCACCAATTTCTCACTCAACAGATACGTCCTGTTCTCACCTCGATTTACAGAAAGTCACGAAGGAATTAATGATTTCTCCCCCGATCACAATTATATAATCTGACTCGTTTGCGTGTATTTAATTTAATTATTATTACCAGTAATTATCTATCACCAATTATTCACTCGCAGAATGTTTTTACTAGTTCGATGGAATAGCACTATCACAAAAATTATTTTCTAAGTCAAAACAAAAAAAAAACATGTAGATATATTTAATCGATATCAAAAATAAAACTGACTATCTACACTGACAATGATCTTCCACCAAAGCAATACGGCTTTTCTCTAGTCAGATCGACAACAGACGCGCGACCTCTGACCGTTTTCTCTCTCGAAAGCGAAATTCGGAATCTGACTAAGGAATCGCTGTGCAATGATTTTTATTAACTCATCTATCGATCTCCTACCCAAATCACGGACAAAAAAATCTTATGTAACCGCCCTTAACCCATAATGTCATTGGTCCGTCATTATCCAATTAACGCTTCGCATTCGTTGACATCTGGATTGTTACCGATAGCCCGTTTCCAGGGTCGGTCCCCCAATGTAAGGCACGCTTTGCTCTTGCCCCGTGCGGGAATAAAATAGTGCGAAAAAATTAAAACCTCGTTATTTCAATACTTAACACATATCTCCTCCGAATGTCGCGGCAGCTATGTTATAAGTTAATTTCTTCTACCATTGCCCTTTGACATTATTACCGGATACCTACTTCGTCTAATTTCCATTTTCAATTTGAATCGACATAAGGAATGTACGAGGGCCATTTTAATGAAACGATTACGTGGTTATTTTTTTTGTTTATTCACTTTTCCTAAAGAAACGTCTTTCTTACTTCTGCCCGCGTCCATTTCGTAATTTTTCTTTTCTACCGACGGACCTGTTTTTCGGTTTCGGAATCATATGTTCCTGGAAGAGCTGCGATTTTTGACCCCGCCCTGCTTCGACACACCCCATGTATTGTTCATAGCGCCAGGGCGGCAATTTCACAGTGGCCCAACTTACGAGTCGGATTCATTTCGATTTTCAACTTTATTTATTCCAGACCGATTTCTCTCATAACCGCTCCAAGCTTTCAGGAGCAGTCGTTGTTCACCCTCTCCACGCTTAAGGTAACCCCTAGGGAGGAAATATCTTAGTGATTCGAAAAACAATGCCCCCCGCTTCGAAATTAATTTACCCCTTTACTGATCTGCTTATTCGAACAGACAATTTACATATGATAACTCGCGATCTCACCCTTTTTTTTCCATTTTTTTATATCCGGAGTTATTTCACGATTCTTTTCTCCCACTACCAAATTCGATACGCCACTGTTACCATAAATCTTCAGTTTAATGGCCTCGATGTGTGGCCTTCGTTCAAAATTCCCCGAAAGGGTATTTTTTGTTGGTCTATTTTTAGCATGAATTTTGGTAGCTGTCTAATTTGATATTTATGACCGGACCAAGTCCAAAATTTGGACTATATAAAAAAAATACACGGATCAAATTTGCTTCTTAAAATTAAATGACATCCTCTGAATTTATTACTTCCTAAACAAAGACGGAAACTTCCTCTCGTCTACATTCCCACGATTGAGAATCTATCCCTACATACTTATTGTCCAGCATGTGTCTCAAACCCATCATCTTCGAATGCTGAAATTTGTCAACTATTTCCTACATAACAAAGTTTATGTTCTTCTGCGATAGGGAAGAAATAAGGGTACCTAAATAATGTGTAGAAGACAAACGGTGATAGATACACTTGACAACTCAAGATAGTGAAAGTCCGAAAGGGAACTGTTCAGGCGATTTTTGAGCATCTTTAAAAAAAAATAGTAAATAATAAGAAGAGTGTAAATGATTATGAACTACTATCTTGAAACTTCAAAAGAGGGTACAACTTTAAATATTCAGTTAAAGTCAAGAAAGCTTGTAACATTTGTTCTATTAGCTCTTACATAACGAGCAATGCATAATTTTCAAGGCGAAACATTATTTTACTTCCTACTTACTACTAGCCTTCATCTCTCTACTTCTGAATATAGCCCTCTTCAAGACTCTTCCGTTTTTCACAGTCTTAAACAATCGACAATGTCATCTACCCATCTTTTTCGGTATATATGTAACTAGCCCATTCCTACTTCAATTCGGAGACTTTAAATGTTGCTAAAATAAATATTTTATAAAATATAATTTTTTATTATATTATAAAAATGACAGAAAATGTGATAGAATATATATTTTCTTTCTAAGGGTTGCTGCGGGTATGAAATCTTACAAGTTTCAAAGACTGACTGTAAAAGTAGTTATCTACGAGTATATTGAACCACATATTTCAATGCAAATATTGCAATCGTATTTTTATAGATCACCCAACAAGTGTCTTGAAATGATGTAGGTATGTGGAAACATGAGCAATGGCTTTGTGGTGTTATTATTTCCATATTCTGTTGGCGTTTTCTATTGCAATCATTTGTATCCTTTGAAATTCTATCTAAGACACTGAACTTGCTTTCACACATATCTACCTACGAGAAGTGAGAATCTTTTCAATGAAATATTTGAACGACTTCATACGATATTATTTTTAAAGAGTATTAAAATAACCAATAAATTTGTCTTAAAAATACAAAACATTCATAAAAAAATAATAATATTGAACCGTTAGATATTTTCATCCAAAATAAACTGTTTTGGATTTTTGGAGTCAAAAAACTATAGGTATTAAAAATTGTACAATACATTAAATTTGAAATGGCCAGAGGTCCTGGAACCAGCGGTAGACAGGGATCTCTGTATGAGATACCTAGGCGCAATGGGTCCCCGATCCAACTAGGACAAGGGGAAAAAGATGATGTACACACATTGACTGTTGTGGAACAAAAATCACAAGATTTGCGAAACAAAGTTAGACGCAACATTGTTCACGAGATTTTATGATTCTAAAATAATCACTTGCGATGGTTTCATACTAAACGACGTATTTCATTAGAAACTATTTAGATTTATAATATAAGATACTATACATCTAAATAGTTTCTATGATTACGTGTTTGTTGTTACATACAATTGATCCCTTGACTACCCCACTTGTGAGAAATGCCATGATGGTATGAATGAATAAAGTTGTAGGTAATCAAAATTTTAAGAAACTACGATCGAAACGTTTCCGTCAAATCACTCAATAACATTACGAAATTTTTAAGAAATAAAAAATTGACAAGTGATCGAGCGCATTGTTACAATTGAAGGACCCACCGTCCACCCGGATACCGCAGAAGTCTGGAGACTTCCATTTATCCGAAATTCTACACTTAACAAATCTTTCCCACACCGAAGGTTCCATAGTGGGCAACCTAAAGGGCTGGCCGGCCAAAATACCCCCGTGTGTGGAATCTTTGAACTACACTCCTTCGATTTCTCTCTAGCCGAGAGAACAAACATGTAAATATTACATATATCTATACAAAATAAATCAAATAAACAAATTTTCTTAACCTAGGTTACAAAAATAAATAATAGGACGTAAAATTTCATTGCTACTAATATAAAAAAGAGCTTCTTAATGATATCATGAATATTTTGAATCAGAAAAAAGTCATAGCTAAATACTTTTTGCATTAATAATAAGCCAAATCTGTTATGTGAGATTTTTCTCTATCTCTACGATTTGAAATATTTTGAAGATTAAAAGTACTTACGTTGGTAAATAGACAAATACTTAAGCAAAATATTTTTTTCATAGAAAATATAATATTATCTTTTCCACGAATTTTATTATAAGAAATTGTATCAACGAAAATACATATACTATAGTAATGTGATCATAATGTTCTTAATATTCGTGGAACTGGGAAAGTTACTTGGTACTTAAGAAGATAGTATAATATATTTGTTATTTAACTAGCTTTTAAAAAGATTTCAACCAGGAAATAAAAATGTAAAGTAGACAATTTAGTATGGTGAAATTGAAATCATTTAATTTTAAAAACTTAAACCATTATCTCACCTTCTTCTACAAGTGGAGTAGCTAATAGAGCAAGCATGTCAGACTCAAATCCTAACACGGGCCAAATAAAAAATTAAAAGTTAATGTGGGCCACAAAAAAATAATGTTTATACTGTACACTAGGTTTATTTCGAAAAGTATAAAAAAAGGTAAAATTAATAAAGAGTATTTTTTTGTACCGTTATGTTTTGTACTGCTAGTGGGCCGCATGCGGCCCGCGGGCCGCAAGTTTGACATGTTTGTAGTAGAGTAACTATATGTAATAAACGCAGAAAATGTCTTCACCGTGTCAATAAATTAAAAACAATCAGGATAAGTGGCAAACTTGATTGATGAATTGAATACTTTTAACGTATTTATAGTTATAAAAAGCAGATATTCATATAACTTTACTTGAGGACATTAAGCATCTCCTGTTTTGTAGGGTTATGGTAAGAAGGGTCTACCACTCTTTATGTAATTTTTAAATAAAAATGTACCTTTTGCTTTTATTTCTTTAGTGAACTAGATCCATTTTCATTATATTCCTGGTATTTTATTTGATTGATAAATTATTTCACAAATGAAAAGATGTCATTTATTGAATAATTGGCAAACTCCCCTTTCACGACACAAGCTTTTAGTAGCTTACTGTGAAAGGTGTATAAGGTTGTATTTGGGCTTAAAACAAAAACCCAGATAAGTATATCTTTTTTAAAAAAAAAATTTAAAAAAATATCCCATTTTTTCTACTACTACTACTACTATACCATCACGGCATATCCCACAAGTGGGGCAGCCAGCAGATCATCTGCACGCAAAAAACATGCAAACCCATTTTTTCTCAAAGACTCTAATCGACTTACTTCATATGAAAATGGGAGAGATAGTAACACATCTATAAAATAATTGACATGGTACAAATAAGATAGTGAGTTACATAGTACCTACCTAGTAAGTTTTGATTTATAACAACGTACGTAACAATCTCAAAATCTTGTACATGTAATGTGGGTAGGTATATACTCGTAACGATAGTGGAATATGTTAAAAGGGTCAGAATGTTTCAGCAATGTACAAATATTACTGAAATTCCGGAGTTACTAAAGTGTCGCATGTGGTTACAGTTTGACTGAAAATTTGTTGCGATTTCGACAACACAGAATTCGGATAACTTCAGATATACGAGTATAAACGTACTCAATAATACGACTAAGATATTTTTTTATGGCTTTTAAGAAAATAAATAACACTCACCGTTTTCAATAATGATTAGTGACTCACTTAAGTATTTTGTTTTTCTTTTTTCTTAAACAGATACATATCAACATACCTATTCAAAGATAGAACCAATAGCACATTACTGAATAGCATGTCACTTTTCCTTTATAAATTCCGTCCTTAATCACTTTAAAAATACTTTCTCTTTTAAGGTTTATGCCATGAATATCAACTAAATAAATTTCAGTTTTGAGTTTGACCGATAATCCGGTTTCGGTCAGAAACTTACAAATATGTATAAAGCATAATTTACCTACGTAGTATAGATACCTACTTAAGGTCACGGTCATTGTGGAAAACTGTAGGGAGGTACTATTAGTGTACTTTGAGATATAACTTCCATTAAGTTTGTGAGACATGGCGGTAGAATATTTTTTGTAGATGACTAAAATGTTGAAGCAATGGGAATAATAATAATATATTATGTCACGTTATCTGTGGCAATGTTAGTGAGAAATATTGTAGAATTTCTGGCCACCAAGGACAAACATTTAATGGTGAAATTTCACAATAAAAACTCCTTGAAAAAAGATATAAAAACATGAACACGTGAGAATATTAAGCAAATACGTTATGATGTCTTTAGAAGAAACAATTTTTTTAAGTGGGATATTTATTTTTTCAATACTTAGCTAACTTGTAGCAACCAAATAACTTCAACATTTTTTTTTGCACTCTTATAGGTCATTTTTTCATAATCAGCAGAACCCTACAGATAATATTTATAAACAAGAGAAAGTATCATTATATGTCGCATTTAATATGAATTATCTAGCACCACAGTCGTACACTCTAGGTTTGTTCTGAGTACTACTCCATTACAATCAGAAAAAATGTATACCTATGTATTACTTATTCAACAGTTATATTATACATACTCTTTCTGTTGTAAAAAAATTAATGTGAACATTAAAGTCTAATACGAGAGACTTCATGAAAAAGCAAAAACATATTTCAAGTTGTCATTTATCATCAGTCAATATTACATAGTATTCTTATTCGAAGACTTAATCGAATTCTTTTATATTAAGAAAAACACAGCTTAAAGTGGATTTGTGACACAATAATACGACATTTTTGAAAAACACGTTTTCTTTAAGTGCATTATGGATGTTAACTTAAATGCAAGGGGAAATTATATATACTTAACAAAATAATACATCTTGCATTATATGAAAGAAATAAATGTTCATATGCCTTATCTGTAATATTTCAAAAGGTATCTTCTCATTCATGAGTGATCAAGATGTATTTGTATCAATTATAGTTTTCATTTGGAACTTATTAGTGACATTTTTTTGAATTGTGGTTGAATTTTGGTCATTATTGCGTACTCATTCACTTCAACGATTTAAAACGATTCGAACTTAAATGTGCCAGTAAAAGTAATTATATTTCATATTCAATGGCTCTACAGCTCAAATTGAGCCCTGGTATCCATCAATCCTCGCCTGCAATTCCTCTTGCCTCTTTTGTTCTCCACTCCGTCATTTACAATAGGTGGCGGTCATCCTTCTTCATCTCATTCTCTCATCTCAACCTACGCCTTCTTATCTAGTTATTCAGTGTATTTTATTAAACTAACTAAGAATGTCTATCCAAAACTCGTGTTACTCCAAACATTATGTTTCTTCATACCCAAACTCTTCACACGCAGATTATATATATATATATATATATATATATATATATATATATATATATATATATATATATATATATAGAATAAAAAACATTGTTGTAATGAGGTTTTGATATTATGAAGATCTTACAAAATAACACAATTTAATCTTTAAAATGTGTTTTGTATTTTGCAAATAAGCATAACACCATATGCCTTGAAAATCCAATTCGAAGTCTGAACAACATTACCATATTCATATTTCATGTGTAGTCATATGTTCATTTAGAAATACTTGTACAAATCCTAAAAAGTTGTACATTGAAATAGTTGTAGATACAGGGTTTTATCATAATGTACAAACACATTGCTTCAACAATGACACAAAATGAAAAGAATTTTATTCTATTACTACTAAATATCCCTATAACTGAAGATAATATCGTTGTCTTTTTGCGACAAAGTTTCAATTAATTAGTCTGAAACGTTTTGATGAGGTTCCAATAAAATTACAATATATAAAATCAACAATGCTATGGCACACGTAGTCATAAAACAATGCAGACTACAAAGCACCTGATGCCAATCAAAGGGACTCACATTCAATTAGAAAGTAGTCAGAAATAACATGTTACTGTTTTCATCGCTAACGATTTGTTTAATTTCATTGATGAAATTGAAGAAGGTTGTGTTATGTAATCGTTTTCATTATTTCATTTACCTGTCTAGACATTGTACAAATAATACCTATTAAGATATATCTGGGTTTTGTTATAAACCCAAATACAACCTTATACACCTTTCACAGTAAGCTACTTAAAGCTTGTGTCGTGAAAGGGGAGTTTGCCGGCACCTGGTATCGAACCACGGACCCCTCGTTCATGAGGCCGAGACTCTACCTCCAGGCTACCGACGAACTCAATGAAATTTATAAAATTTAATGTACTCTGTTGTAAGTACTTAATGGTATTTTTTTATGTTTATTTCTTTAGTCGTGTCGGTGTATCATTTTTTTTAAATTCTTGTGTCATTCTAATCTTTCAGATTTAACGGTAAAGTATTCAGCCAATTGGCTGTATTGGTGATCACCTTAAATAGGTCCCTCCAACTATTCATAAAACAGTTTGGGGCAGTAAATATAGTTTTTTTACGCTACTTAATAGTGACAGATTAATTGTATAACTTCAATATTCCTAAAGCTCTGATGGCAGTGCCATGGTAATAGTGAGTTTTAAAAAAATCTTACAGGTCATCAAGAACCTTGTGAATAAAAAAAGCAGTAGAAATTATTATTTATAATTATTTTTTTAATGATGGAAGCTTTTTTAATTTTTTTCCTTCCCCACAGGGAACATTAAAAAGACAAATAAAAAAAGATACAGATGATTATAATTATAAACTTTCAATGCAGATTTTGCGTAGATGCTTCCTATACTTTGAGGATAAAAAAGTTTTTCTTAAATTTCAGTGCATAAATTTAATCTGAATGAGTCTCTATGGTGTTGCGATCAGACTTAATTATTTTATCTTTATAGCTTTACGAATTCAGATTAAATATGTCCTTGATAAAATGTGACTTGTTTTACTTTTTAAGTTTTATTCCCCTTAAGCGCGTTATAAACAATAACTTTGATGATGTGCTTGATGATATATTTTTCCTCACACAGGAAGGTAAAGCAAACTGTCTTAAAGAAAATATTATCTTTACTCCTCGCATTACCAAAATGAAACTGTTGTTAAATATGTATAAGAAAAATTATATTTATTTATTTATTTATTTATTATTACAATATACGGCGTGAGCCTTTTACATGTATAAAATAAAATTGTAGAAATTGCATGACAGACAGTACATTTAAACGACAAGGAACAATCATGAAAAAAGGACAATACACAATAAAAAAAAGTATGCTAAATATAATACATATAAACCATTCAATAAAACTTTTTAAAAATTAATTGATAAAAGAGAGAACTAGCAATAAATCATCAAAATTGGGAAATTCAACATAAGATAAAATATATAATTATAAAATTTTTAACATCACAAACAAATAATCAATACAGACAGAGATCAATAAACAATGAATTTAAGACATATAAACAAGAAGAAAATAGGAATAATGCAATAAAACATTAGCAGGTAGTCAATGTAAATAGGTTAAAAATTAAAATTAGGTAAACAGATAATTAATTAATATAAAAGGTATAATAAATTTTGTATAAGCAATTCAATAATTTAAAAAAATAAATTAGGTAAAATCGTTCAAAAAAATTAATAAATAATATATAACATATATTTGACACCTTTAATGTGACTGCGAAGACACCGGAATAGAATAAGGAGCTCACTATTTTCTGTAAGTTTTTGAAAGCGTTCTGTATAACATTTTCATCACCACAATATAGCGGTGTAAAATACCTACCACTCATTCTGAATCTCTTCTTTTTTTTAATAGAAAGTATGCACAACACAATACGGGACTTGCTGTGATGGTATAGAAAGATAAAAAATTAAGATCTTTTACAATTTCAAAATTGTATATTTTTTTCAAATCTTAAATTTAATATTTATGAAATATCAACCATTCTTTGAGATCTCAGATCTCTAATAAATCGACGCCTTTCTCACTTCTTCCGGTAATTTTGCACAGTGTTACACTGTTTAAAAAAATTATGGTTATCTAATCGAGTGTCTGATTGATTTTATCATCTGCACGTTGTGTCCAAATCCGGTGAAACAATAAAAAAAATGAAAATATTCTAAACAGATACCATAATATTAATATATAACATAAAAATATTCATAATGACAACCAGTTGAACGCAATTATACATCCATAATTAATAGATATTTTTTCAATAAATGACAGTTACATCAAAAAATAAATCTCCCTGCATGACAAACTCCTATTACCATATTGTCACACAAACTTATACTCCTTTTCCATTTCACGATTTCGTCGGCACGTGAGTTCCATACAGCTCACGACTAGCATATGACATCCTTCACAATACTCATACCTTAATATAACCTCTTACAGAGCGATAGGATTCCACTATAACTTACTATGTGAAATAATACTCGCCTCATATAACCTAGTACCTACGTAGTACGTGAAAGATCTTTGTCAGTGATACGCAATATTTCTATGTTTTACGTTGCTACGTAAGCTATTCTATACCCATTATGTAAAAGGTGAACGATTGTATCGTAAAGATGGTAAAAAAAAGAAGTATAAAGAATTTCTTTTCTCTTTGTAATACGGTTTTAGTTTTACGAGTGTAGTAAATAATATATACGTACCTTAGAAACAGACGTTTCTTATTTTAATTCTGGTGAATAATATCAGTCCGATTTTTGTATTTATACGTGATTTTTCTGCATCATCTCTGTATTTTCTTCAGCCCGAGCCTATTTACTACTAAAATAAAGAAACTCTTGTCCCCTACAACCCTCTGCTTTCCTCACATCGTTGCTCCATTTTAACAAATATCTTTCCACATTGCTTTATCTAAAAGTTACTTTAAAAAAAAATCGTGACATTTCTGTGATCAGTTAGATAAAACGTTTTCAACATTATTTAATTTTCATTAAATCAAGTACGGTCGGTCGATAACCTTATTATTTATAGCATTATTATTTATAACTTTTTCATTCTTAACTCTAGGTTTATTGATAACAAAGAACCAACTAACTCAAAATCATTCGTTATTTTGTAACTTTATTTATAAGATAATTATTAGCATTTACCAAGAGTCCTAGATAAGTATACATATATATCCCTATTGTAATAATTTACAAAATTAATTTACTTGATGAAACAATATTGTTTTATGTGGAAACTTAAAACATCAAGAATTTCGCAAAAGATAGTGGATTTTCATAATTATAAAAAAAGATCGTTATTGTATCATGTTGATATACAATAGAAGTTTTTACTAATTTATTTTACCCACAAGGTAGACATACTTACTCTTTGGTTTTATACATATTAAATAAATAGAATTACCTACTTACAAAAGCTAAATTTATTAAATTAAGCGTCGTGAATGAAACATAATAAAAAGAGGCTTACTAATCACGTATGAATGGCCTTTTTTAGAATTTGCTAGACTTTCAATATAACTAGGACAAGGAAATGTACTGGAATGGACAAATAATTGAATTGGCTTTATGTATCACTTATTAAATTAATTAATTATGCTAACCTTGCGCCACTTTTTCAAAGTTTTAAGACGTCAATCTAGTCCTCCTTTATGGGCTGATTATACAGTAATTTTATATTTCATAACTGTACACATTTACGCTTTGTGATGATCCTACCTATTTTAAACCATTCTAAGCTCCGAATTTGCAACATCCTAGCTTCTAAACTATACCTACTGTAATAATTGATTCCCAAACTAGAAGTGACAACCCTATTCAGCTAGCTAAGAATTGTATGAATTTTCGCATTGTTGCAAATATACGTACGAAATATCGCATTCCTAATTGAATTAATTAACGAATTTTGGCCTTTCGTGATCGTCTCGATTTATCTATTAACTATTTTCATAGATTTGGACCCAGTACGTTGTGTTTTGACGATAATTTTACCTACGTTGTGTATTTTTAGAACGCAAAATAAGTCACCTGAAATATACATTTCAATAATCAAAAAGAACAACAAAATCACAAAATCAATAAAACAATTTAAACATGAATTTTAATACATATTAACTCTGAGGTCAACTTTGACGTCAGATCACTTACCTTGAGATACTGTAAAATAACATAATAAAAATAGTGCACAATAAAACATAACAAATATAACATAAATCATTATGAAATAATATTCAAATAATTATTTAATATCATCACGAGAATGTAGAATGGTAACTGGTTGTCGATCCATGTCCCTACATAAGATAACCATTTCATAGCATCTATAGTCCATGTATGTACATATGTTCTACAACATACCTACTAATTCGTTGCGTCGTAAAGGACAGTGGCGCACCCAAAAACATAACTTTATTACTTTTGAATATTAATTAAATTTCAACACAATTGCTTTGACATCATTTTCGGAGACTATAACTACTGGTTGTTAATGCATGGAAAGCATGCTGTGTCCATGCTGAAAGAGCGCCGCCTCCGCTCCCTCACGTCTCAAACTGTCCCATGCCGCATTTTGAGCCCGTGTGCACTAATCTACATCCCGAATATATAAAATAATATATAATATGTATACTCATTTGAACATGCAGCTATATATATAATAAGAATAATTATAAATATATGTTAAGAAGCTTTGTCTAGGACCCTGGCGGGAAACGGGGCAAGACCCATATTGACCCTTGTCTCAAAAGCTGAATCGAAGAGATAGGAGCAGGGCTTGCTAACGGTACACCTACATTTCGAAGCAGGATTAGGACTGGAATTGTTAGTATATAGTATATGTTTCTACAAAGTACATAATACGTCTCGTGCATAATTGTATAATAATAATGATAAATATGTGGTTACGAATAGATCAAACCCACACTATAGACACAAGGTAGCTAGTCTAGTGTCGATAGGCAGAAGGGATCCATATCCATAAGGTAATCTCGACAAGATTTAGCTATAAAAGACTACATATTTATGGTGAGGTGAATTTAGGTATCATGTAAGTCAAATAAAAATATATTAAGACCAATAAATACATAAATATTACTTATGATTAGTGTCATGCAAAATATCAAATTTGTTCCTTCCATGATATCGCAGCAATTACAGCATGTTGAACAAGTAGAAAAATCCAGTAAGTTCGTAGAATACAAATGACATTCGACGATAAAATATGTAATTAAATTAATAATCAAATAATATCCTTCTCAACATATAACTCCTCTTCAAACTGTATACTCCATCGTTATGGTAAAGTAAATTAAATAAAAGTATAATATTGGGTAGAGCGGTGCGCCACTGTTATTAGTCTAGTTCTAGATGTGTCGGACCGCGCTATATAAAATCAGCCTCAGGTACATACATACATACAATAATACTGAAATTAAATGTACATATAACACATAATTCCTTCGTTTTCAAAATCCGTAAAATAATAAATCCTTGAGTACAAATATTGCCTTGTAGACAACAGACATCCTGAGAGTATCCTAACACCTAGATATAAATAATAAATTAATAATATTAAAAGAAAATCTTATCTTAGACAGCTGGCAGCATCACGGATTTTAAATGCTAATTAAAAGTAATTTAGGATGATCTTTATATATTCCCAATTGTGGAAATATCACTAAAAAATAATGTACTAACTACTACGAAGGTGGGTAAATAAATATTAAAATATATCGAATTCAAACACTGAGATTAATATGATTGAGTCCCACCTCTCCCAGGCTCAAAACTAAACTGCCCCGAGTAATAAGTACTCTTTCTTCAGACCCTGAAAATGTCGACCCAAAGCAACAAAAAAAAAACTACATCCATCTCTTCCTGACACACACCGAAATATCCCTGTATCTGTCCCCTACATAGATAGTTGTGTTCAACAACCACTTGAGATTGCCTCATTCCCAAATTAATTACCTACTACAAATATACGATCTAGGTATATAAAAAATAATATATACCGTCTTGTATATATTCATTTCATGACATCCCCCCTTTGAGATCATGCTGAAGACAAAATGGATGAGGCATTATCTCACAAACAATTATTTATTTTCTAATTATTTTTCATAATTATTTAATTCCAACTTTCGAGTACGCCCCTGTATATTCCGATAGGTCGTAGGTACCTCGTCAGCTGTGCTCCTCTATTCAAGTCATCAATAATAATAATACATGCATGCACATAATACACCGATGCGTCCACTTGAGAAATACTCGTTCAATATTATTGTCCCAACATAACATAATATTTTAATATTCTGTTATATTTTATTATTTCGAGTTTCGTTATTATTTTATGTCATCACATCTATAGAACATAAAATAGTAATAACAAGTTTGTCCCAATACTTAAATATCCAAGTTGCATTTTGTTAAAATTCGTTTCATGTGATCATATTCACACATCATTATAATTATCCATAGTACTTGTGGTTCCCTATAGCCCATATATGCATTCTTCAGGGTGATCCAATTCGCTGGTAACACCAATCTTGTACTACTCGCCAGATGTCTCATATCCATGATTCCTTTGCCGATGCAGCCAGTAGTCCTGCAGCACACAAACTGATACGCAAATCGTCCTCTCCGTACCGACACAAATTCAAGACATTCAAAAACGGCGGCAAACCTCATCGCTGAATCCAAGATGCTAAATGTCTTAATTTCCTAGAACACCCGTCCTCCCACAGGACATACGAAGACTCACGGAAAAAAGTGGGAGACCAACTCTCCACCGGCAACCCATCCTAAATAACCATTCATCTCTCAGCACCATCACGCTGCGTCTCAGATGGGGTAGGCAGAGAGAAACGATTGACAAATCCCTCCATCCTGGCCTACATCCTTCGTTTCCACCACTGTCATACAATTTCTCACAGAATGCAACCCGTTTTCTCCTAGTCAACACGCAGCCGTCCATAAGAATTTGATCCACGTGATCAAGCCACATAATTCTACAAGTTGAGCAACATCCTCCAACTAACCAACAAAATTCGTGTTAATGTGTTGACAATGTGCCTAAATAATATCAAACGCGAACAGCTAACCCAAAATACCTATAATTACGTACCTAAATTCACCTATAATAATACCACAAATAATTAAGAGGAAGATAACGTACTATGTTCTTGAAACATCCAGGGGTAAGTGGTGGGAACCCCTCCCTCAATGTGTTTACGCACATTCAAGCATATAAGATACATAACACAATATTTAAACGAGTTGCATTGACAATATCTACATAATACATCCCAATATGTTATTCTATAATAGGTATATAGAATTTCCCTTGTATCCAATATAACAGTCACCTAATGTATATACCTACATATTAGGTATATATATATGAATCGTCCTCATTCATTTCAAAAGTCCTGAAAAAAAAACACTTATCTATTTCAAACTATATCACACACACAACTAAATATAATATATTTACACACAATTATAACCACAAAGGTACATATCATAACATTCGTTCCACTTGTAAAATAATAATAACTAAACACTTTATAGTTCACATCTTCACTCTAACACTATTGAATAATATTATTATAATATTTGACACCACAATTTTAAAATTATAACACATTAAATAGTTTATTCCATTTGTGACATCGATAGATTCACAATCGATTCTCAAACTGTTACATCATAGCGTGGTACTTTCTTATCAAATTACTTCTCTTCAGCGATTTATGTTATTGTACACCACTCTCTTTTGGGTTAACAGAGAGGATCCAATGCTACATAATCTCATCACATCACCCTTCTGGCCCCCAATAAAACTACTATCATCGCTGTCCAAACTTTTCACCAAGTAAATCATGTTGGTATCCTACCAACAGATATTCAACATCAAATATTTCCTATATAACCTCGTATACTTTATGTTTCAGATTTCCTTGTTCCATTCAGACAATATCATCAAATCAGTCCAAAAGTTTAACAACCACTGATTGCATACATCCCGTTAGGTACTATAATATCCCGTATACCTTTCTGCTTGCATCTTTATTTAAAACTATAGTTTTTTTTTTTTTCATTCCAGTAATAATATTATTTCCTATCTCGTTCTTGGTTTAGAATAATATAACGTTTTAATCATTATTATATCCTAGGATCCATAGGTTGTAGGTACATCTTATTTCTCTATTTGGAAGACGATGTATTATATCGGCGAACATCAACCTCTTTTCTCCTTAGAACATTTTCATAAATGAGTATTCTCTTGTCCTCAATTTTGAAATGATAGATACCACCTTTCAGGGTATACAAAGAGTTCCAACGTTTCCTAAAACTCCAGATCCTGGAATGCCCCTCCTGGTTTAAAAGAGTCTGCTTTCCGTGTAGACTGTCTTCCCTCTAAGCCGATCATTCCCCCCCCCCCCTAGCCTGTAATTTCTTCCAGCTAACCGTTTAACATATAACCGTAATCATAATCAATAATCATTCGGCTATCGCCTTCTCATCCGCTCCATGCATATATTGTATTATGTATGTTATCAGATACTCATAAACTCTGGTCTAATATTATTTCAAACTCAATAATATATTCACCATTCTTACCTCGATCATAAATTTATTTCACACCCCAAATAATTAACTTGACAGAATTCTAAAAGTTTAAAAACGAACACTTAACTTACAAATACTGTAAAATGTTAAGACCATATTCCTCAAGAAATAATAATACCTATAATATCAGTCCCTAACAAACATGTACTTGATACATATAACTAACATCAAACTATATACCTACCTATTATTTATCCATTTTACCCAAATACTATAATATCTAAAAATCCTAAAAACTCTAGTCATATACCCATATACATAAAATACACTTCGCATACATAATACCCATGTTTACAAGTCTATTTGGGAATATAATATTCAATTTTTCTAACACCCAATCTTCTTATGAAAGTACATATTTTTGGTACCTATATACATTATTGAATAAACTAAAGAACTATTCATAAGGACATAATTCCAAATGAACTCTTAAGGGTTCACCATTCTTATGTATAATGTAAGATATATACCTATAGACAGCCAAACATAAATATAATATGTTGCCGAACTTGCCTAACACTATAATCCATGGGTAACCAACCCGCGGTTCTCGAAGTAAAATCATCAACCAATTTTCTCACTACATCTTCCAAGAATAGATTTTATCCCCCCCCTCAAAAACCAAACACATTCCTCTGTCCATAACCCAGTTCTACTCCTCAAAACCCATTTATGCTCTCCCCCCCTCCAATATTCATGATTTTAGTTATTTATCATCGCAAACCCAAAACCCACTTCTACTCCGTAAAAACCCAGTTTATGTCTGCAATGACAGACATAATATTCTGGTCCAAGGCACCATTTGTGATGATCCTACCTATTTTAAACCATTCTAAGCTCCGAATTTGCAACATCCTAGCTTCTAAACTATACCTACTGTAATAATTGATTCCCAAACTAGAAGTGACAACCCTATTCAGCTAGCTAAGAATTGTATGAATTTTCGCATTGTTGCAAATATACGTACGAAATATCGCATTCCTAATTGAATTAATTAACGAATTTTGGCCTTTCGTGATCGTCTCGATTTATCTATTAACTATTTTCATAGATTTGGACCCAGTACGTTGTGTTTTGACGATAATTTTACCTACGTTGTGTATTTTTAGAACGCAAAATAAGTCACCTGAAATATACATTTCAATAATCAAAAAGAACAACAAAATCACAAAATCAATAAAACAATTTAAACATGAATTTTAATACATATTAACTCTGAGGTCAACTTTGACGTCAGATCACTTACCTTGAGATACTGTAAAATAACATAATAAAAATAGTGCACAATAAAACATAACAAATATAACATAAATCATTATGAAATAATATTCAAATAATTATTTAATATCATCACGAGAATGTAGAATGGTAACTGGTTGTCGATCCATGTCCCTACATAAGATAACCATTTCATAGCATCTATAGTCCATGTATGTACATATGTTCTACAACATACCTACTAATTCGTTGCGTCGTAAAGGACAGTGGCGCACCCAAAAACATAACTTTATTACTTTTGAATATTAATTAAATTTCAACACAATTGCTTTGACATCATTTTCGGAGACTATAACTACTGGTTGTTAATGCATGGAAAGCATGCTGTGTCCATGCTGAAAGAGCGCCGCCTCCGCTCCCTCACGTCTCAAACTGTCCCATGCCGCATTTTGAGCCCGTGTGCACTAATCTACATCCCGAATATATAAAATAATATATAATATGTATACTCATTTGAACATGCAGCTATATATATAATAAGAATAATTATAAATATATGTTAAGAAGCTTTGTCTAGGACCCTGGCGGGAAACGGGGCAAGACCCATATTGACCCTTGTCTCAAAAGCTGAATCGAAGAGATAGGAGCAGGGCTTGCTAACGGTACACCTACATTTCGAAGCAGGATTAGGACTGGAATTGTTAGTATATAGTATATGTTTCTACAAAGTACATAATACGTCTCGTGCATAATTGTATAATAATAATGATAAATATGTGGTTACGAATAGATCAAACCCACACTATAGACACAAGGTAGCTAGTCTAGTGTCGATAGGCAGAAGGGATCCATATCCATAAGGTAATCTCGACAAGATTTAGCTATAAAAGACTACATATTTATGGTGAGGTGAATTTAGGTATCATGTAAGTCAAATAAAAATATATTAAGACCAATAAATACATAAATATTACTTATGATTAGTGTCATGCAAAATATCAAATTTGTTCCTTCCATGATATCGCAGCAATTACAGCATGTTGAACAAGTAGAAAAATCCAGTAAGTTCGTAGAATACAAATGACATTCGACGATAAAATATGTAATTAAATTAATAATCAAATAATATCCTTCTCAACATATAACTCCTCTTCAAACTGTATACTCCATCGTTATGGTAAAGTAAATTAAATAAAAGTATAATATTGGGTAGAGCGGTGCGCCACTGTTATTAGTCTAGTTCTAGATGTGTCGGACCGCGCTATATAAAATCAGCCTCAGGTACATACATACATACAATAATACTGAAATTAAATGTACATATAACACATAATTCCTTCGTTTTCAAAATCCGTAAAATAATAAATCCTTGAGTACAAATATTGCCTTGTAGACAACAGACATCCTGAGAGTATCCTAACACCTAGATATAAATAATAAATTAATAATATTAAAAGAAAATCTTATCTTAGACAGCTGGCAGCATCACGGATTTTAAATGCTAATTAAAAGTAATTTAGGATGATCTTTATATATTCCCAATTGTGGAAATATCACTAAAAAATAATGTACTAACTACTACGAAGGTGGGTAAATAAATATTAAAATATATCGAATTCAAACACTGAGATTAATATGATTGAGTCCCACCTCTCCCAGGCTCAAAACTAAACTGCCCCGAGTAATAAGTACTCTTTCTTCAGACCCTGAAAATGTCGACCCAAAGCAACAAAAAAAAAACTACATCCATCTCTTCCTGACACACACCGAAATATCCCTGTATCTGTCCCCTACATAGATAGTTGTGTTCAACAACCACTTGAGATTGCCTCATTCCCAAATTAATTACCTACTACAAATATACGATCTAGGTATATAAAAAATAATATATACCGTCTTGTATATATTCATTTCATGACAGCTTACAATACAGTGGTGTAGTTTTTCCATCCCTTCTGAATGTCTTAATTTTTTCTTGGTATAGCACATAGTATAGATTTAATAATTTATCAACTTATGTGTGACAATAATAATAAATATATTTTATTTTTATTTAAAGATATACCTGTTTCACTCCAAAATATGGGTTCTTTCTTCTGATTCACTCCACAAGAGTATATTTCTCCATATGAATGGAAATATATTACATTTTAAATGTAGGTACTCAAATGTTAAATGTTTTGTTATTTTTTCCAAAGTGATTTACTATTGCTAGATACATTTCAATAAAATTACATAATTATAGTTATTTGATTTTGTTAACAAACTTTCATTCACAATTATTATTAGTTGGAAACTATAGCATTTTAGCGATAAACTCGCCCTCTGTACATTGAATTCTTTTTTTTTTTTTTTTTTAAAAAAGATATGTCTGAGTTTGTTATAAACCCAAATACAACCTTAAACACCGATCACAGTAAGTTACTAAAAGCTTGTGTCATGAAAAGGGAGTTTGCCGGCACCTGGTATCGAGCCACGGACCCCTTGTTCACGAGGCCGAGACTCTACCTCCAGGCTACCGACGAAATCGAATTATTCAAGATCTTCGAATATAGAAAAGCGCATTTCATAATTGTGAAGGATTGCGAAATAGAGATGATACAAAAATTATATGTAGGTGGCTAAATGTTAAATAGTTATCATTAATTATGTTAATTAGCTTAAGATATTTCATACACATGGAAACAATGAACAAAGGAAAAGTTTCCTTTAACAAAGCAATTTTAGAACCGGGATATTCCGAGAATTAAATTGCTCCATCATGTAGACTAGATCCTTCAAAGGACAAGACATGTTTTAAGCCTATTGAGTAAGAGTGATAAGCACATTCTGTACATAAAACTTACTGATATAGACTATTTTCAACTCCAAAAATCCTTGATGGCTCTGGAGTTGAAACTATTTTTTGGTGTATGATGTATGTTTTGATACAAGAAAAAAACTGTTCTCTACCAGAGTGTGTGCGATGTTTGTTGACTTGCTAAGATGGGTAAATCGTTTAATTGAGACGGATTTTTTTGATTTTATTCATTATACTTATTTTTAATGATAGACGCGGTGATGTAAAGCGCCCTTGAGGTGATATAACCACAGTATAGCGCTGCATAAGTTATAGAATTTACCCTACACAATCGGGTTTTGTTCAGTATTGAATTATAACTCCTATTATGAAATATGTTGTAAATCATTCCTTATTTCGGAGTTACAAAATTCAGGGATTCTTTAGTTGAAAACCTTATTCGTGTATTATGAATGCGGTAAAGGGTAGTTAGATATATTTAGCAAAGAATTAATGTTTGACGCTCTTTGGTGCTCTTCGCATTACATCATCAAAAACGCTTAGGTTAATTTATTTATACTACCATTATATTTCCCAAAAGTGCGGTTACTAGTAGACTTACTGCATGTATCCAATAAAAATATAAGTTTTCTTCTCTGTGCCAACAAAAATAAAGACATTCAAGACGTTTGGCATACCTCATCGCTGAATTGAAGATGTTAAAAAGTACTAGTGACCTTTGATACTGATGTTTTGAATATTTGAACCTTTCATATGTCAGTTGTTAACGATCCTATTTTCTGTCCGGAAATAATTTATAATAATAATATCTTAAACTTACAATAAGAAATAATAATTTCGTTTTCCATGAATTCTCGGAAGGCAAAGAGGTAAACACTATGACTATTGTAATTTATACTCAATTATATTAAAATCAACTTTTAATATAATAAATAGTTTAAAAAAATATTAGCTCAGTACCTTTATTTATGTTATTTGAACGATTAAAAGGTATTTTAATGTATTTATTTAGGAGTAAATATGTTTGCTTTAGTATAATCTTTCCCCTAAAAAAGCTATTTATTATATTTTCTTTCCTACATTATCATAATATACAACTTTAAAAAAATCTGTGTAAATCCATTCCCAATGTACCTACTTCTGAATTTTTCATGAAAATTGTGTATTGTTTAATAAATTATTTTTTTCCGATTTATTTATAAAAACATTAAATTTTACGAGTATTTAGAGAACATAGTACATATATATGTCATAATAGTTACGTAACTGAGCATGAGCCCGTACCAAGGCAGACTAATTTAACTTTGCTTTGTCTCACCGTAGAAATGGTTATTTACCTTACTCTATTTAATTATATAATATCCTATGATACAACATATACGCTCCCGCACATAGATATAATCAATAAACTATCTTTACTTCTATAACCTCACCATAACATTTACAAATAGTATATACTATATAAGACGAAAACCTATAAAAATACTATGTATTATTGATAATAGTTTTTTCTTCATACTTTATCATGTTTCCTCGTAAAAAATGTTGGAACTCTGTTATGTTAATGGATAATAAAAGAAATATTACGAGAAAATACCGTAAATGAAGCTATTTGTTTAATGCGATTTTCTTTATTTAGGCTTTGGAAACTAATAGTAATAGCTATTATTTCTACTATCTTACTTTCTAGGCTCTTTTCTGTTGTATGATAATATAATCAAAGTTCTTTCTATACTAGTTTCAACATGAGTTTACAATAACTCAATAATTCAACCAGCAGATTCTTGTTCTCAAAATTCATTTAAAGTCTGAATGAAGGAGTTAAATTATAAAGTTGATGGATATTTTTTTAATAAATATACAATAGAATTTTTCAGGTGCAATAATTGCCCACATCTCGCCCCAGGATTCTAGAAAAAAATTGAATAAAGGTAAAGAAAAAAATAATCTGTAAAACAGCATCGAAGTATGCAGCTCCGTTCTAAAGTTCAGGCTCAACTTCTTATAAAACATTAATGTTGTTGACCGAAGGTACTTGTTGGAAGTCCATTTCAAGATAATTGAAAAAAAACACAATATGTAGTTAACTTCCAAATGACTTTATTAACTTCGCTCATCATCATCGCCACCGCGGAGGGTAAGACCGAGGGAACAAATGGCAGAGGCCGACCAAGAGACGCATATATGGACCAACTGAAGAGGGACATGAACTGTGGCTCATACGTAGAGCTTAAAAGACTGGCTGAGAATAGGGAGGAATGGAGAAGAAAAACCAAACTCGTTGCAGACCAATCCAATGGATTGTAACTAAATATATATATATATATAACTTCGCGTACTAGTATTCGGAGACTCTCGTCTCTCAAAGATTACTTTTTACTAATCGCCTGATGATGGAGACGTGAGTCTCCGAATACTAGTACGCGAAGTTAATAAAGTCATTTGGAAGTTAACTACATATTGTGTTTTTTTCAATTATCTTCAACTTCATATATTCAATGTAATAGATAATATCGTGAATTAGTGTTGCCTCTCTTGTAAAAAATACTGAGTACAATTTAGATGCGTCTAAAACCGCTGAATTAATTAAAATATCAGTTATTACTATTGCAAATGGATTTTCGCCCAAGTTCATTGAGGAATGATAAAAAATTTAAGGAGTTAAATTTCAAAACCCATCTTCCTCAGAAAATCATAAAATATAGATATGTATTTGTTTTCCAAACATATCAATTTGTACTGTAGTTCATAAAGTCAATGGGTAAGTAATAAATATAAGTGTTTTATTTTTAATGATTTCGCTTCATAGTACCGTCTCGATTTGTAAAGAAATAGACGATCATGTTTCCCTAGCAAATTTATAACGGTTCTACTATAAAATTACCAACAATACTGGGTAATTTTATGTTTTTATAGGTATCCGTCGTAAATGTTCTCGACAGACCAAAAAAATAAAATTTATATTGTAATGTTTCTGACTTTCTTTAATCCATTTAATAAACTGTGATTTTATTACAACCTATAATAATTCAAATATTTTGGTAGAGGTTTTTATGACCTTTTTATTAAGCGTACCCAACTTAAGAAAAGGTCAAATTATTTAATATTATTTATTTTCGAAATTCATGCCCTAAGTCTTTAACATGTTAAGTAATGTATACACACATAAAGTATTATAAAAAAGACGTGAGTTGTTGAACGGTTGCATAAATAAAAAATAAAAGTTAAAGTGCAATACTATATAATGTAACAAATTGTTAAAAAAATTTGGTCAATAGTAAAATAGGTTTGTTTAAAAATAGTAAAAAAAAAGATAAATTGGAAGTCATTAGGTAAAAATTAATTGAAATAAATATATTGGTCATATGGTCTCAATAGTATTCTTAACATGATCGCAGTATGATCTAAATATGATTAATAAGTATGATCTTAATAGAATTCAAAATTCTCTATTTTACAAATTCGACATACCTACGTGTGACAAACCAACATTTTATGGTAATCTCAAGAAGGTAAAACTGAAATCCGGGCAATATAATATTATTGTGCTCTTGTTTTGTGTTAAGTGTAAACTGTTTCTCTTATACTGCTTTACACTCAGTTCCTAAACATGTAACCACGTTCAGATTTTGAGGGAATCAAGGTGGTAATGTGATGTGCAATCAATGACCTGTTATCTCAATTCTGGCGATCCGATGATATTCTTGAGTAGTCTTCATCTTTACATAATCTTCAGGTACTCTCTTACGGAATCTTCAGATACTCTCAAGTCGTAATCTGTCAAATGTTTTCTGACTCTGCGCTGTTATAATATATTAGGAATATTTATTTATGTAGATATTTATTGTTCAGTAAAATTTAATAAAAATATTGTATTTTTAAACAATTTTTATTATTTTAAATTAATATAACTTCTACTTCAACTATAACTACACCATCACGACATATCCTACAAGTGAGGTAGCCAGCAGACTAGCCGCAATTAATAAGCATACAAGCTATCCTCTTCGTGTCAACAAAAAAAATAAGATATTCATAATGGTTAGCAAACTTCAACGCTGAATTAAAATGTTTTTATTTTTCGTGCTCATAGCAACGATTCGATTAAAAAAATAATTGGTATAATATTCTAGAATGATTCCTGGTAAGAACATCTTGGGTTGTTAATTGATTCCAAGATTTCTTAAACAAAGTCGTAAATTTTCAGACGAATGTTTCAAAAGAATCGCTTTAATTGGGTGTTCATTTGCTATATTTTTTTGTCTTTGAATAAAATAAAATTCCAGTTATTGAGAATGTAAATTAAATCATTTGGTATGAGAATTTTATACGAATTTATAAAAAGGCATTTTTGACAAATATATTTTTTTCTTGTTAAAATTGATGAAATATTTTTGTATTTGTATGATATGGAGTTATTACTTTTGTCAATTTTGTCGAAATGAAAATATGAATCTACTTATATCCAAAACACGTGTAGGTTTTATATTTGTAAATATATCTGAAAATTGTTAAAAAAAAAAGTATTGAAAAATATATTTAAACATTATTTTTTTCTTTACGATGTTATATGATATGCAATATAAAAGTAGTAATAATCGCTAAAAAAGTATATATTTTCATAATAACTAGGTACTACTATTGATACCCTCCTTTACACGAGACTTGTTTCTTTAAGGCAGATATGTTTTGACAATAGTTTTAATTAAATATTCTGTACATATTATTGTTGTATCTACATTAATTGTTAAGTTGGTACATAAATTATTATTATTGTTTTTAATTACTTTGTTAGAGATAATTTTATAAGCTATTGTTATATTTTAAATTTTAATTGTTTATCGAGCTCCGCATGAGAATATAGTATAGAAAAGTATAACACTACCTAAACATTTGATTGCTTTTCATGCTACATTAAGACAAATGTTTTGTTAAAATGAAAATTAAATTTTACAAAATTTCTCGTAAAACTTTATATTTCTGTAAATACTTCGTTACTAAAAGTAATATTTCTCTTAATGCCTAGTTTGCATGAGACTAGGACATCACCAATACCCAACCACGTATTGTAAGATGCTACGCATATCTAGTAAGTGAGAATTAAAAGTTAACATGAAATAATAAAAATAAGTATATGTTGAGTTTATTAATAATTTCTTTAAAAAATCGTGATATAACAATAACTTTTAACGACGATTACTATAAAGTAAATTTATAAAATACGGTCCCCTAAGTTAATTTGGGACTTAATTCATAAACTGTTTTTTATTTATTCACTGTTAAGGTGTTGAGGTAGTAGAATTCTTGGAATTTTGGAATTTTTCATCAATGGTTTCTACAATACAGCAGAAAAAACATTTGTTTATCTTTATACTTCTTTCGCGTCTTTTACATTCATACGATTTCTCATACACGTACGTCAATTTCTCTTACTTAATCCACGGCCGTCATGAGAATTTGATCCACGTGATCAAACCACGTGGTTCTCGGACGTCTGCACTTTCGAGATATGCACACATACAAAATGTCTTAATTTTATGATTCGGAAAGGACAGCCCACATGTTTATCAGATACAGTGAGTCCACTTACTTCTCTACTTGTGGAATGTGCCGTGATGGAAGAGATAATTATTAACATTGTTGTATAATTTTAACGCTACTCCTTATTGGAATGATTTTAAGCAATGTAAAGAACAAAACTTTCAGTACATAGTACAGTAACTAAATCTGTACCTGAGAGCCATTAGGAATCAAGTACATTTTTGACAAAGATGGCAAATTTACAAAAAAAAACGGAAATATCACAACAGTCGTGAGTCTTAAGTACAGAAATTCTTAGGGTCATAATAATTGAAGTGTGCATCACTATGTTATATACTATGTACAGCTTATTACTAGTAATATGTTGAGACTTTTTCGATAAAAAAATTGAATTTGAAAATGGCATTTTAGTACTTAAAACTAAATGGCTCTCAGGTACAAAAATATTTTCTCTAGTTCTCATGAAGTATCTTGTCTATTACCATTTCCCATATTACAAATTGTTTCCATATAAACTAAACATTTTACTTCAAGCAACTCTCTATTGATTCAAAAGCTAAAATAAACCAAGCATTAAACACTATACGTTTCTACTTTTTAGTCATTTTTTATTACGTATCTAGGAAAAAAACATAACATGTAATACAAGCATAAAGCCCAGTTTCACTCAAAAAACAATCATCGTCGAATTAATAAAATACGTAAAATAATGTGAATTTTTTTTTCATATTTTTGACAGATGTTTTGCAAAATATTTTATTGCAAATTAAAACTTAATTTGGTACATTACGTATTAACAAAATAAACAATATAATAACTACATTTTCAAAGAATCGTTCATGGGAGCTGAAAAAAATAATATTTGAACGATTATAAACTCTCTTTATGAATATCGATGTTATTTTACAATTGACCATGTATGAGGTCACATACCTATTATGTTAATTTAATACACTAGACCAGTGTTCCGCAAAGCGTGTGCCGCGGCACAGTGGTGTACCGTGATCCTCAGATGATGTACCGCGGAAAAAAATTTAGGTTTTGTGAAGATAATACACCTAAAAATAGCTGAGAGCTATAAGAGGGAGACGCTTTGTTGCGCGAGGCTCGCCTGTGCTGAGTTAAAACAGGCTCACATTTCTCACTAAACATCTTTTCATATTAGGTGTAATGATTTTATTAATTAATAAACATTAAATAAATAATGCTTTTTTCTTTGGTGTTGGTACCTCTAAAATTTCTTGGTTTGAATAAAAACAAAAAGTTTGCGGAACACTGCACTAGACTACCATGAAAGGCTTAGAAAAGACATCCGAAGTACTACCAAATAAGGTAACGTTGTCTTATATGATAGTTTTATGTGTTAATTTTACATTTCTTTTTGAATTTGATAATGTATTCGTATTTGAATTTAAATCTCCATTTTGATAAAATTTACACCTATTTTATTCAGTCTCAGACTTAAAATGTTTTAGCATTTAAACTACATGTCATCCTTCTTGTACAATGATTATACATACATACATACATCTTCTTCCCCTTTTCCTAGTTGGGTCGGGGCCCATTGCGCCTAGGTACCTCCTCCAGAGATCCCTGTCCACCGCCGCTTCCAGGACCTCTGGCCACTCCAAACCAATGATTATAAAAAAAGTAAAAATATTTCTTGGAGCATCCGGAAAATAATTAGTTTCCTACTCTTTTCTGTAAGCTTTGGAGTGTTCTGTAAAAGGCAGGTGTCCGAAAAAATTACATTTTTCATTTAAAATTCAGCAATGAAATCTGCCACCCATCCTGGATGTTTGGAGAGGATGGTTTTCATTTTTATAACGTGTAAGTGTTTCGCTGGCTGCCCCATTTGCGGCATACACCGTGATGGTATATTAATAGTAGTAATATTGTAAAAAAACTTCTTGAATACATATGAACATAATGAAATCGTTTATTAAATTTATTTCAACGAATAATACGAAATATGGGCAGATTCATATGAGCTTTTAATACGCCATACACGTGGATCTTATTAAATAAAATCCTATAATGATAAGTTATGAGTTAAAAAATTTATAAGTAAAAAATACTTAAGAGTTTTAAATTTCTTTATTTATCAGTTACACGTGTTTCGGGTTGCAAGCCCATATTCATGTATGAATATAATATGTTTTTTGTAAGAATATTTTTCCATAATAATAAAATTGAGTAATATTTTTTTCTGACTATTGGGGATGATATGATTTTGTGATGTTCTAATTCGACTAAGTCGTTCTCGAAATATTGAGAAATTTAATTCCTAATTAGTACTTCCTGAACTACGAATGAAATTCAAAAGAATAAGTAAAATTATTATTTATTTTGAGGGTTTGTATGTTAACATCGTGAAGATATATATTATAATAGATATTTCGAAAATGTATTTATTAAGCAGCAATACTGATTGAGTTTTATTGGTTTTTATTTTGTAAAACTTTGTATTAATCATTAATCAAAAATTAAAGTGATATTTGTTAAGTACGTAATAAACCAAACAATCACACTTGATTTTTGAACAATTCTGATGCTAATGAACCTATATCTATTGATATATTAAAAAACGTAATCAAAATAAAATGTATTATTTATTATAACAAAAGTATTACGTAGAGCAAATGCCCATAGAGAATTGTTCACAACAATCAAGCTGCGTAAAACTTCATATTTTGGTCACATAATGAGAGGAGAAAAATATGGCATCCTAAACTAATTATAGAAGGGAAGATTGAGGGCCGTAGAGGAGTTGGAAGAAGGCGGCTTTCCTGGCTCCAAAAGATTCAGGAGTGGACCGGAATGAGAGGTGCGGGGGAGCTGTTTCGTGCTGTCCAGAATAGGAAGGGTTTCTCCCATGTGGTCGTCAACGTCGGGGAGACCCGACAAGACACGTTGAGAAGAAGAAGATTATTACAAATATTTTAAACGTTTGTAAAGTACACCCACTAGCAACGAGTATAATCTTAAGCATTGTTATATTAGATAGAACCTTTAAATTGACCTAAATTGACATATCTATAACATCTTCTCATAAATTTGCATAACTGTCAATATACATAATATTTAGCACTTAAATCAACTTAAATTTGAAATAATATATTTGTAATCATGGCTCTATAAAAAATTAACTGAAGTTGCGCATGTGGAAGAACTTTTTGGAATGGCCCCATGATAAGGAGGCCTTTTCAGAAAATGATCGCCAACGTTAGGGAGTCTTGATAGGGCACAATGGGAAGAAGATAGATAAAAAATATTAAGATGAACATCCTAAATATGTGGCTGATACGGTGATAAGTAGTTTTCTATAAAAATCAAAATTTAAAAAAAAAATATTAATTAATTTTAAATGCAAATAGACATAAAGTTGATAATGTTACAAATTTAAAACATGTGGTATTTCTCATCGTTCAGTGTAAAGTTTCGACAAATTACATCTAGATTCAAATTAACAAACTTTAGAGATAACCCAAAAGGATTTTACATATTTGTTTATTCCCCGTTTTAAATTTATTCAAGGTAATAAAATAAAATGAGATATCATGGTAAAGAAATGGAGAGAGATATTTATTTTTCATACTGAATTTCAGACATTACAAAAACTATTACATTTTTATCAAAAAGTACAATAATACGTAAATTTTGTTAAAAAAAAAAGTATATATAGTGGATATACGAATGGATGATGTAAGAATGACGAAGAGGGTGTAAAAAGAGAGGGTCAAATTCTTAAGGACGGACGCGTGTTGAGTAAGAGAAACCGGCGTGCATGTATGAGAAACTAGATGAATGTAGAGGAAGCGAAAGAAGTATGTAAGGATAGATCTAAATGGCGTTCCGTTCTCTCTGCCTACCCTTCCTGGGACATGGCGTGAGGGTATAGTATAGGATAGTGAATATTAAAAAAAATATGATAAAAATATTCACATATTGAGATATCTGGGTGTGAAGTGTCAAGTGGGTCTCTTTTCAATTAACAATATGATAAAAATATTCACATATTGAGATATCTGGGTGTGAAGTGTCAAGTGGGTCTCTTTTCAATTAACAATATGATAAAAATATTCACATATTGAGATATCTGGGTGTGAAGTGTCAAGTGGGTCTCTTTTCAATTAACAATATGATAAAAATATTCACATATTGAGATATCTGGGTGTGAAGTGTCAAGTGGGTCTCTTTTCAATTAACAATATGATAAAAATATTCACATATTGAGATATCTGGGTGTGAAGTGTCAAGTGGGTCTCTTTTCAATTAACAATATGATAAAAATATTCACATATTGAGATATCTGGGTGTGAAGTGTCAAGTGGGTCTCTTTTCAATTAACAATGTGATAAAAATATTCACATATTGAGATATCTGGGTGTGAAGTGTCAAGTGGGTCTCTTTTCAATTAACAATTTGAGAATTAAAAATTTCTGCTTGTCAGATGAATGTTACCATAGCAAAAAATATAAACAATGTCAAGCCTACTTGCGGATGGATTATAATATTCATACATTTACATAGTTATCCAGATTTCACACGCTATTACAAAAAAAATGTGTTTTATTATATTTATTACACTAACCAAAGAATTATATATAAAATCTAGAGCGATTAAAAAGTTTTCGTTGATTTGTGAGTATTTTGTTTAAATAAATAATAATGTAAAACGTAATTTGATGTTTTTTGATGCTTTGTTAAGCCTGACGCCTCCACATCACTAGGTAGATATTTATAATTTACTGAAGAGCGAGGTGTAGGTGTTTTTGTTAGTTGATTAATTCTGAAATGATAAAATACTAAAACCTTTAGTGAAGGGAATAAAGACAAGTGTTTAATAGAATGGTATAAATAAATAAAACCTCAAAATATTGCCGCATTCGCCATTGAACTACCTTTTTTCTACTCCTTCAGTATTTTTTTTCAGACACTTTTTCAGCAAATGTGTTTAAAAATACACTATTTCAAGAGTTTCAGTTTTTTTTTAATAAAATAATTAATAAACACGACATATTTCTTTGAGAGATATACCTATTTTCTAATATTTTCCATTTAACTACGTAAATAAAACGTAAGTATAAGGTACAAAACATTTGAAAATATTCAATATGATATTGGATTTACGAACCCGATAACTAGATATTTCAGTTTTTTCAATGTTTTTCAATGTTAACGTTGGAAATCCATAAAAAATATTAATAGTGTAAATAATTTAGTCAATAAAATAACAATACCCAATGCTTCCCCAATTCATAGAATATTCCCACTTACTTCATACTCTCCTACCTCTATTGTCCTACCTACCACTTACTTCATACTCTCCTACCTCTATTGTCTACCACTATCACTGTATTTTCACCTTAATTGATTATTATTTGTTTTGATTAGTTTAGTATTGATAATGTCTCATTAAGAGACGAAACAATATTGGCTACAGAAATAAAAATTAGTGCGTATAAAAATGTTTAAGTTGCGCATGCATATCTCAGGTTGGTTCATTTTAAACGCGTGATAGAGTTATTAAAACTACTTTTCATCTAATACTTTCTTTCTAGATCTCTAGATAGGAATCTGCAGATTAAATGTCGCACCTACTCAATTTTTTATAACCATCATTGCATAATGAATTGAATGTTCTTTCTATGCTATAAAAGACATTCTAGATGGGTGGCATACCTTATTGCTGAATTTAAGGTGTTGGATACATTATAAACGATATTTTACTGTCTTATTTGAATTTACTTTTATGTACTTTTTATGACTGTTATATATTTTATACATGTTAAAGGCTAACGCCGTATATTTAAATAAATAAATTAAACATATTTTACGAATACGTGAAAATTGAAACTTTACAAAAAATAATGTTAATAACTATTTATGTATTCAAAGTACTAATATAATCAATATTCAATATCAAAAATGTAGCACGTCCAATAAAGTTCAATATTACGATTATTACCTCAATAACCATTTCCATGCCAAAGAAATGAAAATTTTAATAGCTTAATTTACTACAATTTTTTATATGTACCATGAATCTTTTCAGTATTTTGAACTGTGTTTAGCTTTAATGCTCCTTACAAAAGCGCTGATTTATATTTTATTGGCTGTCAATCCACGGAGTTTCTTTACCACTTTTTCAAAAGAAAGTCTACTTTTAAATATAAATTCAATATTTCTTTATACATTCGTAACCTGAAAGATTTTATAATCGAGTAGTAGGATTTTTTAAATGAAATAGTGTTAATGTTATTATATAACTTAAAAGAGACGAACACAAGAAAGAAGAAATATATTGCTTACAAATTATCATCATCATCATCACCATCAACGGTCCTCTCGGGAGCACAGGGCAGAAACCAGCCTCCTCCATTCAGAGCGACTCTGTGCCAATTACGTCACCATGTGTTAACAAATACGCAGCATTAAAAATTATTGTGCAAGTCAATGTGCAGACAGAGATTTCTTCGCTGTATTTTAAGTGATATTGTACAACTAACCTTCACATTATTCCAGTAAATTATTACAAAACAATCAAGCAAAAATAAATATTTTTATACCAAATTAAAAAATACAGTTATAAAGAAGTAATATAACTAAATAAAAGTGAGTGAAAATCCACAGCGTGAATATTATTTATGTAAACCTACACTTTTTCTTGCACGTCGTTGTGAGTAGTGTTGTGGAATTTTCAAGAAATAATTTTTCGAGAAATTTACCGAGAAATTTTTCGGTAAATTTCTCGAAGTAGAGAATTTTCGGAGATTTTTTTTTATTTTTTATTCAACAGTATAATAATAATAATAATAAATACTTTATTCAATCAATCAAACATAATCTTTTAAACTCACAAATAGTAATACCTTATTATAAATACAACCCGGAACCGGTTTTAGAAAATCAAAATTACAGGCTCTATTATGATAAAACCATAATAACAGATAGACAAATACATCATAATAGACCCGATTTAGTATTACATGATAAACGTAATAAAATAACGTACCTAATAGACATCGCTGTCCCAAATACACATAATATACAAACAACCGTCGCAGAAAAAACCGTAAATATACAGAACTAGCAGGAGAAATAAAAAATATTTGGCATTCTAGATCCGTTTATATAATACCTTTAGTCATGTCAGCTACAGGGGTAACTCCGAAATCTTTAATAAATAATTTACAAAAATTAGATTTACCGGTTTATTTGTAGGTATATTAAAATTCAAAAATCTTTTATAATAAACACTTTTTTAAAACTAAAAGTTTTTGAACACAGATATTTCAGGCACAATGCTGGTATTTTGATCCCGCGTTTTGAGCCTAATCCTTTCATATCCTGTATATCTGGATAGGTGAATTTTTCCCGGAATTAGACTGTTAAGTTTTTGTGTGACCATGACTGATCATATGGAGACTTATCTGGTTGTATAATGCTGGGAAGTGTGGATGGCAATTCTGCCGCCGCGTAAAAAAAAAACAATGTACAAATGTTGAGACAATTTATCACCAATATGGCTACAATTTTATTCTGTGGTTTATGTGACACAATGTGTTTTATTGTTATTTTTATAATTTGAAGTGATGCAGTATATTTTATTTTTGTTTTGAGTTTTAATTTGTTGCCATGGGTGCAGTTATTGTTTGTAGCTATGTATTAAAGGCGTAAGCCGTATGTATTATTATAAATAAATAAATAAGTTATGGAAACAAAAAAATGTTAGGTACCTACATAGAAAAAAGTGCTAATAATTGATGAAAAATCTTGATGTTTGACACCCCGCATGCCCATATTTAAGTTTTAAAAAAATTGCAGGTACGTACATGGAAAAAAGTGTTAATAACCTGATTTTGCCTTAATCAGCTCCACAAATTTTTGGATCAATCAAGTTGGCTGCGAAGTGTACTGGGCGAAAGGTCATAATACCACTAAGAAAAATTATGGAGAGAAATTTCTCTTCCATCAGAGGAGAAATTCTCGGAGAAATTTCTCGTTCTCGAGAAATTTCTTTGCAGAATTTTCTCTTCTCACATCACTAGTTGTGAGTAATTTCAAAGCCAGATGTGTCTATAAAACAAACCCAAAAATATGTAGTTAGATAATATATATTTGGTCATAAAACACGATTTTTTGTTTATTTTATTGTATACTCGTACTATTATGTAATTACTTGTGATGGAAGGCATCTGTAGAATGAGTAAAGTACAGTGTTTTATGAAAAAATTCATACAAACTTTTGCGATTATTGAAAAGGGATATCTGCTTCTGAGTCACTCAATTATACTATTAACCTATATAAGATCAACAATTTTTTTTATTTTAATAAGTCCTGGACTATTTAAGTAATCACATAAAATTGTGTTGGCCTTATGAGGGCTTTCACATATTTGTAAACAAAGATATTAAATTTCCTTGAACAAGAAAAAATCTTTTTACGTTTATAATAAAATGAAATACTAAAAACAAAACCTTGAAACTCGACTCCTCATCATTTATCAACTTGACTTAAAAATTATTCCGACAAAAATGACAGCAGGAATATTCTGGGAAATTACAATATCGTGTCTGAAATGGTTTGTAAACCCAGTTTGTAATAAATATACACTAGTTTTAATACCCATTTTTCATAATATTTTAAAAAACCTCAATTCCACCTTCAATGAGGAAATGCTTAGATCAATATAATATTGGCAACTTTGAAATAAATTTGAATCGCGTGAAATTAAGCTTTTAACGATGATACTGAAGATGATGTGTTTATACAATTCAGCTGCCCGTATTGATAAAAAAAAATACCAGATAGCTTTGATATTGATAACAATGTTTATGTAAACTTTTTCAAGAATGTATCTTATAACACAGATTTTTTTGGGGTAAACAAGAAAATGAGACGTAAAACTCAACCAAATCAGTTAAACCTCAAAATATTTGCTTCCCTGTTAAATAAGACATTAAAATTATATTTTTATGTCATGTTATCTCCCATGTTCCTGTAAATGCCATAAATATATATAATAATATATTGGGTGAAAAAACTCAAATATTTTATATCGCATTAAAATAAAAATACAAACCTACTCAGTGGACAAAAATATATTTTCATCGTTACACGTGTTTATACTTTGTTGGTAAGTATTTTTATAGCATATATTTTCTTCCTATTCAGATAAAGAAAGTCAAATAGGTGTTTTATATAAACGCTATGTTTCGAAGATTTTCCGACATCTGACATGATGTAATAAAGCGATTTGTTTAAATACTCACGGTCATTAATTTTCAGTTGATTTATGGCGATAAATCGTAAAAAAATACTCGTAAACACAGCTTTTCGTATAATCAAATGGTCAGACAAAATGTGGTATTTACAAAATTTTACATAATTTTCTCCTATACTTAAATCGAAAAGTAAGGTAGTCAGTTGGCGCTCTGCATAATAAAAACATACATTTTATCCTTTAAAAGCCACTCTGTTAATCGAAGATTTGCTAATTTTATTATCTGTATATATCATCACGGCATCCTCCAAGTTTGGATAGCTAGGATACTTAGTCCATATTATAATAAACATGCCAATAGTCCTCTTCCTGTCATAAAAAATGGGACAATCAGGATGGCTTCGTATCACTGTGTTGAAATAAAGTTATTAATTATCTTTAATTTTAACGAAAAATCAATGATTATCTTTTTACTTATCCACTTTAAACACTATCCAAAATGATTTTTATCTTGATAATCTATTTATGTACCGTAAAGTAAATTATTATATTTGACGTTCAATTCCAGTCAAAATATTAGACGATGTTACACACTGATAAAATATAAACATATTGATTCGTTCACATGTCAGTATGTGTATATTCCATTTATTGAGCGTACCTACTCCGAAATATTTTACATAATATATTGGCAGATATACCACAGGTATTTCTGGCAACAGACTATGGAGATGATTATTTTTTTGTAAAAATTATCATTTGAATTGAATTAAAATCGTGTTAAAGACAAACGGAAGAAAAAATATGAATATAAATTGTACTAGGGAAAAATATATTTATTCGTACGATTACGGTATTTCCCATAAGCTTTGATGTTTTGATGATGCAAAAAATGTTTGATGTATAGGTATTGTAGATATAATGACGTAATGAAAAGTATACTATAATAACACTTAGTTATACAAATCGTGGTATTAAACATATTTATGAAGATATTATTTGCTTAAATTGATAATTAGAATTTTCACAAAATCAAATATGAGTAGGTACCTAAAAGCAATCAACAAAAGGCGAGTTTATTGAAAAGGCGCGATTTCTTCCAAATTACCAAAGATGTCACCAATTTTCAATATGTTTATTTATGTTTTTCATCATCTATCAAGAAAGTTACGTGTTGTGCTTTTTAAACAATATTGTTGTAAATGTCATGAAATAATATTTTTGGATGATGCCAGGTTTAAAACTAGCAAAAAAATAATGATATTATGCGCTTTATTTGGAACAACGGGGAAGACGATAAAAAAATACTGGCGACGCGACGTCCATCCATCACAAAATAAGTAAGAAATTTATTATTGAAGTCTATTGTGCTTTATCTTCCATCAATCTGTGACACTACGTATGAAGGAAATTTATCAGGAATAGAATTATCAGCACAATATGTTGATGTGCCGAAATTCTCACATCTCTTTGATAAATAAATAATGAGAGGTGTCATGCGAAATTATTTTTAGGCTGTAGCCACTACGAATTTCTTGTCGAATATTTATTTTATTTATGATCAACAGTATACTACAGATTTCTTTGTACCGTTCTATGAACTTTTAACAATAAAAAAGCTATTTAAAGCGTTGCCATCCAGTTTTATATGAATAATTATGGCTTTGTATTTACAAACCTATTATTTGTGTTAATACATCGTTATGTAAATTTATGTCGAATGTTAAAAAGCACGTGATTGCCCATTAACTTTGATAAAGTATATATAACCCATAGACACCTACATATTTTGCAATGTTGTGTCGTTAGTTTGTTATATTCTATTTTTTTAAGATGTATCTGGGTTTATGTTATAAACCCAAATACAACTTTATACACCTTTTACAGTAAGCTAAAAGCTAGTGTTGTGATATATTGATTAAAGTTTTAAATTTAACCTTTCACTTATTTAAAAACTTCTTAATATTCTACACAATAACTTGAAGATAATGTTTACTATTAAATATGGTTAAATTTTTTTCAACATATAAGTTTTATTAATATTAGATTGCGTATTTTTCAAGTTTCATTTAAAACCCATCTTATAAACCTTTTTCGTTTTCTCTGACTCTTTTAAAACGTTTTCACTAGATGTTATTTTTTCTCATTTCACAGAAAGACAAATTTAATCAATGTTTTTAAACACTAAAGTTCATCACTCATCGACTTAATCATCTGTAAAATAATAATTAATCTAATTTTCACACTTTTTATCAAACCCTCTCGCATTCTCCCCATTCAAACACTCGATCATTTTAAGTCTCTGCTCTTTTTTATCTCTTTTCTTTTCCTATAATGAAACATTGTAGCTAGAGATTGATAAATTCTTTTCAGGTAGGTGCTTACTGAAGTAAAAGATACCAAATACTAATAATGATTTGTAGGAGTCGTTTAAATTGAAGTCTTTGTCATTTCTTTAAGTTTTCTCGAGGGACATGAGATTTAGTTTTATTTTCACTGTTACTCTTTAATGATTTAGTTCATTAAATTTCTTCTTTATCCACTTTAAACCCATTTTAGAAAAAAATACTTTACTCAAAATAATTTTTGATAGGTAGTTACCGTATGAGAATTTTAGATCAATATCACTTTATGTTCTAAATGCCATGTATCAATATCAAAAGCTCGCTATTAGAGATGTTTTGAACAGCCTTTTAGTCAATTAAAAAAAGTGATTTATTTCGTTGACAGATAATTTAATGAGAAACAACACTCATGTATAGTCGAAAATAATTTAATTAATTAAAATAAAATACAATGTATAGTAGTTCGATTACGATTTTGATCATTATTGCAAGCTACCTTTTATGTGTCTCCTGAAACCGAACCGAGACGGCTCAAATGCATTTCATTCAATTTTTTTATTACAACGAACTTCTACGGAGAATCGACGCCAATATGATAAACTTCATTGATTATTTAACTAAACCGAAACATTTCTGATTTTCGGTAAAACATACAAGATGGTTTTATGTCATAATAAAAACTTTACCCGTGATTGCCTAGTTACAAACATATGTTGTTTTATCTTAAGACCCAAATATATTTTTGTAAACCTTTAATTTTTTTCTGATTTTGAACTCTATCGTTTTTTTTTTATCAACAATACACAAAATTGTTCAATAGATAATTAATTAATTTAATATTAATAATTTAGATACAATTTAATATATAATAATATTTTCAGTTAACGTTATTTGAAAATAAAAAAGCAACTCTTTTTGTGCTTAGGTAATAGTTTCAGAATATCATAGTATTACGAATGCGATTTATTTTTACAAAAACTTCTTAGACTCCCAAATCATTATACAAACATACTTAAAAAATACCTCATCCAATATTTTCATCCGATAAGTTAACTTCCCATTTCCATAAAACATACTCACATGAGAGCATGTCACGGATATCGAGTATCATGAAATCAGATTTAGTCGACTTTAATCATATTTACACTGTGAAACTTAAAACTGATACTCGTTTTTATTTCAAAACATAGCTTCATATTATGCAGTTTCTATACGTTACATCTTGTATTGAATCTGAAGTTCTGAATGCATAGTAATGAGAGGTGGTTGGCAGCCTGATGAAGAGTCTCGGACTTTTAGCTAAGAAAAACTACTGACTCACTCCACCTTCACGACAAAAGCATACTGCCTACTACTAAGGTAAAAACCTTGAGTTAATATTTTACTTGATTGGTTTAAATCAATAAACCAATCAAGTAAAATATTTATGTAATGAAATAATTAAATTAAATAAAGTTTCGTGCTATTAAATTCATTGTAGAATTCTAGAATCGATAAGAATGCTACACTTTTCAATAGTTTTTCGATAATCCTTTATTTGAATTGATTGCGTATAATGTTAATTATGATTTTAATATACCTTTAATCAACGGTATTATAGTGCGATCAATATCAACGTTTCTACTTTAACTAATCACACTACAAAAATGTTGTCTTGAAGGATAAGATTTTTAATAATTCTCTACAATATAATTCGAACTCTTCGACTGGAATATAACTAATCAGTGACTCTAGTTTTACAGTGTGAAAATGTCCTAAAACCTATTGAACCGTTTCAAATACCAAAAATGATTTATTAGTTATATAATATGTGTTATTCATAGAATATTGAATTCAAGGTAAAATATCTAGATCAAAGAAAAGTAACATTTGTTTTATTGAACTATCGTCTGTCTTTATGAGCATGGTATTTTGAAATATTTTTGTGACATTAAACATCTGACGTTACACGTTCAAATAACTAAATGTCTACAACCACTCAGATCGGGTGGTTTGCCAGAAATATTTCTATATTATCTTCTATTTTTGAAAAATTTACTATGCAACAGTTTTGAGACATTTTGAATGTCTTAAAATGAGTATTTACAATACACTTTTGTTACTTTATTGTATATAGATCGCAATCGATTTCAGCAGCAATAATACTGTATTATTTCACTCGTCAATTGCGGCGTACAGACAGCTGGATGCGAACGTCAATCATCAAGCAAAAATCTTAAATCTTTCGGCGACAGTTCGGAGCGTTCTCCGAAGAAATATTCGAATGAATGCCTTCGTTACATCTCATGGACGGGTATTAGCAATGGTTTGCTGAAATCGATCGCGATCTATATACAGTTAAGTAACAAAAGTGGATTGTAGTTTACTTGTTTGAAAACATTCAAAAAGGAAATATTTTTTTCTAATCTAAAATGCACTCTCTACTCCAAATTAGATTTGTCAGAATCGAATGTTATAAGAAAATGCAGACTTTTATAAACTGCATTAATTAAACAGTTTTTATACTTTGTAAACACTTTGAGTTTTATTAAGAACTTATATTTCAATTACCTAGATTTTGACATGCCATGACATGCCAAACTTTTTACACGATCAAAGTTTTCACACTGTATAAAAAAATAACTACAAAGTGATAGTTTAAGCATTCAGAAAATATTACAAAACAGTCAGTTTGTTTGTAAATGTTATTCATAACTAATAAGTTTGTTTCAGAATAATGGAAGTAAAGCCTTGCAAATTGTATGATATACAGATATTATAATTATGTTGAATAAATTCATAGTGTAGTGTAGTGTATAGTTTTGAAATCCAGTAACAGTAATGCGATATCTCTACAGTTTCATAACAAATATCACGTACGTAAAAATAAAGAACGCACATTGTAAGTTATTAAGTACTGTGTGTGAGTGCATTCAAAATTGTTTGTAAGTATCTATGCGTTGAAAATTGAAAATATTTTAAAAGTAGAGTCATAAAGCTTAAAAAAGATACTCACGGCCTTTTTAAAAGAGAAAATAGATAGATTAATGTTCATTATTGTTGATGGAAGGTAAAAAAAATCTTTTCTATAATGGTAAATGAAAGTATCGATGGCATAGCGCACAGAAGTGGTAAGTGCAGTTTTCATAGTTTTGAGATAATCAATGTTGAAAGTTTGAGATGCCATACAATTTAGTACTAACCACACATAGTTTTTGTTAAATATCTCGTGAATGACACAGAGTTACGCAATAATATTCCTAAGGAACATACTTCAGATGATATAGATTCGCATGCGTATAATAACTCATTTTCGGTAAAAACTGCACTTACCACATCTGTGCGCTATACCATCGGTATAATATATAAGACAATGTACTTAGGTATACAGTAATTCAATTACTCCGAGAATATTTATACATTAAAAATATTTTACAGGATTAATGTGTACTGAGTACTCTAAAGAGATTTTTTTAAGGTCTCTTATGGATATATATTTATTAATGTTTTTCTCTTTTCATTATTACAGATATATTGAAGAGGATTTACCCCATTTTCTTCGTATAACATCGATCAGTCAACAAATCATTCACAATAGGTATGTACCTATATTTTAAATACTAACATATTATTTATGTAGGTTTTAGAGCATCCTTTAAAAGGTAGATATTCGTAAAATGTTTAAGACAATCAATATAATTATATAGTCCAGGGATGAGACAAATCACCTATCCTATGTGTCTTCATTTTTCATTGGTTCAGAGAGGACAGCTAGCACGTTTATTACTTCCAGTTAGTTCGCTGGCTATCCCGATTGTGGGACATGTCGTAATGGTGCAGCGGTAATATTTTTTCTTAAGAACTTTGTTGATGATACTGATTAAAATGTGATAAAAAAAGTGTGAAATCCTCCTAAATGCCTGTGAGTATAAAATTATCCTATGTGCCTGCGAATCTTGACACCCAACCAAAGCTTAAAAGCGAAAGTCACTAAATTTCGAAAATGAAGTGTCTTAGAAGGTTTTTGGATGTTAGGTGGTATGATCATGTTACAAATGATACTATACGCCAGCAAAGTATCAGGTAGTATCACTTATACAGGAGAGACGATGATCATGATAGGATCATATTTTGAGAATGTGCTTTGATAGTTCTGATGGCCCAGATGTCCCTCTTTCACAATACATCGTTCCTATGACAACGACATCAAACCGCTATTTGAGAAAATGTTACATACTCAATTGGCTCAAAAACGTTCTGAACGAAGAAGGCTGATCTTTGTTCTGTGCTACTGATACCAGCGTTGAAGGGCGAAATATATGTATGATGAATGTATTCAGCGAAAAAATTACACTATTTTGCTAGATATACATAATCTGTTATGTTCTTAGACAGCGAATATCGTTATAGTATAGACAGTCATTATATTATATTAGTCACAATAGTTTTAATATTGGATGATTAATGTAGCTTTTTCTTCGTAGGATATCTAATTTGTAAATATTATGATAAACTTTAATAATATGACAACTACACAGCTTGATATGATTTAGTATTAATACAAAGTTAGTAAAGTTCAACTTACTAACGTAAGCTCATCCATCATGCTTTACTATAAACCAAAGTAATAATAGGTATTTATCTATATGTTTCGATCGACATAATAAACTATTTGTAAATGTAAAATAAAATTCCATTGATTAATGTCTATTTCTGGAATCTGCTAGTATTATGTTTTTCCAGTATTCTTTGTTGTTGTCGGCGGGAGTTCTGTTTTGTAGTTTTTTCGCGATAAAATAAAGGAATAAATAAACAATAAATTAATAATAAACTTGGCAACATTTCAATCGACAATGTACGAAGATATATTCATATTAATATTATTAATGTTTGTTTTGTTTATTCGGTTAATCAAATCATGGAATATGTATATTATTGGAAAGGGCAAGATACAAAATATTGGCGCATATTCACAACTAAACTTATACAATCAAATTAAGTTTTGAACTACTATAGATGACTCGCACACATTGAATTGCTCAGAAAAATGGACATTAATATTTTTGCCCAGACTGAGGATCGAACCCACGACCCCTCGCTTGCAAAGCGAGTGTGTTAACCACTAGTCCAACCTAATGAATTAGGTTACATACTAGTTAGGTATATTATATATACCGTGTGTACGTGGTGATACATCAATGTGAACTTCCTTAAGGATAGCATGATACAGAGTCTCGATGCTTACGAATCGACACAGGCTGGTTAAGAGTACTCTTTACACCCGGGTAACATTCCCAATTCCTCTATATCATGCTTGTCACATGTATCAGATTTTTTTGAAAGTTGTATATATACTATATTTTTCAAATACTTCACATGTAACATGGTTTCCTATACTATGTCCCTCTATCGAAGTTCTGTTTAAACACACAATATTTGAAGCCTCCATCTTTATACTCAACATTGTTCATTTAAGACAATATGCCGCGAACAGATGGCGCTTTAAGCGTATTATGCCAATTATTTTAGTCAAATATTGTTGTCTATACTATAACCAGTTGAATATATGATTATTGTATGTAACACAGTCTGTTGTGTTGAAAACTGGATTTTCACTTACTCAGAAGTGTGGATGTCAATCAAATTAAGTTTAATTTAATTTAATTTAAAAACTTAATTTGATTGACATCCACACTTCTGAGTAAGTGAAAATCCAGTTTTCAACACAACAGACTGTGTTACATACAATAATCATAAACTTATACATTTCAAGTAAATTACTATTGAGATGGATAAATATTCAATCTCAATCTAAAACTTCCGTGGAATTCTCGGTTAAAATTTGGAGTCCTACTCCTTTCTGCAAGTTTTCGATTGTCTTGTAAAAGGGATGTGTTACATATTTGAATCACACTAAGATTGTGTACCTATTGATTATTTATTGTTGGCGTATAATTTTTCTAAAGAACGTTGGAAGTGAATAATGTTTATTCACCTCTTGTCACTTTAGCTGAAAAGATTTCCAGTAAAATATAAAAGATTTTATGTTTTAGTAACACAAAGATTTATAGACATGAAATTTACTTCAATTATGTCTGATTTACTTACTTATTGAGATATTATTTACAGCAGCTATCAATGATGTAATGTATTATAATATATTTATATTATTTATTATTTCGTACACATGGCAACACACTGAAGAGCGCCAGCCATTCTCTATATCTCTATTAAATGTTAATTAAACAATAATATATTATTTGCTTTACATAAACCAGAACCTTAATATAACAACATTCGTTTATTTATTATGTACATAGTTTGTTGAAACAATCACCACATTAATATTTCAGCCAAGTGTGTATACATGATTATATATAAAGAGTTACAATCCATTGGATTGGTCTGCAACAAGTTTGGTCTTTCCTCTCCATTCGTCTCTATTCTCAGCCAGTCTTTTCAGCTCCACGTATGAGCCACAGTTCATGTCCCTCTTCAGTTGGTCCGTATACCTACGCGTCTCTTGGTCGGCCTCTACCATTTGTCCCCTCGGTCTTACCCTCCGCGATGGCGATGAGTAGTCCTGGGTGCCTGATGTTGTGGCCAATCCAGTTAGCTCGTTGTTGGCCGATTCTCTTAAGAAGTTGCCTTTTTTCGCCTACCCTAGTTAATACTTCTTCGTTTTCAACGTGTTCCATCCAATGGATCTTAAGCATGCGTCTGTAGCACCACATCTCAAAGGCCGCCAACCGTCCGCTTTCACTCTTGCTGATGGTCCACGTCTCACAACCATGATTATACATCATTTAAAGACATCGTTACTAAGTAAGATAGAAGTGAAATAATACACTATGTACGAGGTACAATCCTCTAGTTAGATTTAAGGCTAAAAAAATTAAAAAATTACACTGCAGTGTACACTGAGAAAAATACTAGCGAAACTTTTCGCAAACAAATCGTCGAAAAATTAATATTATAGATTTGTACTAATGAATCGTTTGTACTATCTCTGGTCCTACTCTGATAGTACGTACCAATGATTCGTTGTGAAATTTCGTTAGTATTTCTCTCAGTGTATAGGACACCATGTTATCAGATTATATTATTTATATGAACGAATATATTATTTAACAAGTTTTGTCTAAAACTTGTTTTTTTTTTTAATTTTTTAATCAATAGGAACCTATATCAATATGGTATTTCGAAACATCCGATATTAATATTTGCATAAATAATTACCATTGCTTATAGTAAAAACTAAATTACCATGCAAATATAAACCGCTGATATTTTGTATTAAGTTATGATAAAACTGTGAATGATGTCGATTATTTTTTAATTAGTTTATCCCAAATTTTTGGCATTTATCATAGAAGTATTTATTTGTCAACTTGATGTTTATTTCCAAAGCAAAGCCGGGTGAAAATACGCTAGTATGAAATATTTCAAACATAAAATGAGAAATATTATACTTCATCTATTATTTACAAATCGTCATCAATTATGGTCATTAAAAGGAAGTGACATCTTGTTTACATTAACAATGGAAGCTCTCAAACCGAAGTTAATCTCATAAACTTGTGTTTTATAATATACCTATAAGTTATAGGACGTACACAGGATGCTTACTAGGTAGGGGTAACAGCTAAAAAAATATTAGGTATATCAACTCTGGAATGGATCTCATTTTTTGGTATCCATTTTCACGATTTAGTATGAGATTTTTAAATTTCTAATACCCTAACTTAAAATTATCATTTTGGAATATACAAAATTTCACAATATCTTATCATTAATGTACTGCGATTTTGATAAATTCTAAATTTCTTTCCCCTCCCCCTTGCCTTATATCCAATTAGGTATATAAATTTGAAAAAAAAAAACTATATTGTTGTTTGATATTAAAATCACTTTATGTTCAGTTTGACTTTTAGACGAGGACAGCTGACAGATTCCCACTTCGATGCCAATTTTATTATACTTAAATTGGAACTACTTTTATTAACTTTTTTGAGATGCTAATCTTAATCCTAAAGAAAGTTCATCCTCCTGGGTACGCCCATGTATAAGTGCTACTTGCAAAACAGCGTAAAGTCTGCAATAGAGGGGAAGTATGCAATAATTAATTGCCGTAGAGGGTGTCACTAATTCTTAACAATGCTACGCTTGGGGAGTCATTTTTCTCTAAGAAAATTACGCCTAAATGACTTGAAGTGTTTATAATTTACATAATCTTGAGTTGGTTATTGTTGTTGTTCATCCTGATGAAGAAGCAACTCAAGGGAATACCATACAGAATCTTGACATTAGGTATGTCGCGTTTGAAATTACCTCAATGAAGTAGTCCCGAAAGATTTGAATGCCCACCGACACTTTTTTGGCAATATCTTTCTAACATCAAGGTATTTCCCACAAAAAGAGTTTCGAATAGGCTTACTGTGTATTTTTTTGTGAGAAAATTTCGAAAACATAGAAATTCACAACAGTTCATTGAAACGACATGTTGGCGTACAATTAACACGTCTTTACAATTCTTAAGATCAAACTATTGTATTGTGAAGTTACAATTAAAAGTATATTGTATAAGTCATCAATAAATTGAAAGATATCGATATATTTTTCAATCGAATGTATTGAAGAGTATTGTCACAAACTACAGTCAACATTGAAATTATAGGGTAAATCCTTTCATTGAATAAACTCTTACTTGATGAATGTTAGATAATGGCAAATTTTCCCTACTAATTAGATTTGATATTCTTATTAGATTGGGTTGTCCCTATTATGAATACCAATCAATATTCAGTCTATAGAGATCTTGTTTATTTAATTACTATCTGTTATAGCCAAGGTTAGATTATGTATATGTACTCTACCAAACAATGCTTGTACATCTGTACCCTATACATCCTATGTTTTTGTATGAATAAGTTTCTCTACTTCATTTTTCTCCACTTAGTAAAGTGGCACATTTAGCACCTCGATAGTACCCTCACGTACATTGTAGGTGCTGCTAGATGGTCAGATTTAAAGGAAATTTTCTCACTCATTATTCTTTGTTGAACAAAAATGCTTTTATCTCTTCTCTAACCATTGCCTAAGATGAAAACTTGCTTTTAAATAGACCTATTGTTTTTTTTTAAGAAAATGTGAGTATAAATGGTACGTGAATTATCGGACAAAGTCTTTTCTTGTAGTTTTATAATGTTATTTTTATTATTTAGCTTACATAACAACTAGCCTTGAGCTTAATTTTACTCGTAGAGTAATCATCGGTTTGATTATACGAGTACATAATACATTGCAGAGAGCAATCAAATATTTTGGGTGACCAGTAAATTGATAATAGAATATCGGACTTTTAATCGATAGATTCCGGGTTCGATTCCTCCTTCTATCAAGCTGCTCCATTTTCACAATGTAAACTGACATTTGAATGTAGTAAACTGGAAGTAAAACAGTGTTTTGTAACATTTTATTTTATAATTTTATGCTTGCAATATTTTATTAGTTTATGATGATTTATAAAGGCAATAATTTTTTAGGATCTTTTATTTTCTCGTTGAAGAGGGTAGACCAGACACAAACGTATCTGCGTACGAAAGTATTCCAATATTTTTTGGGTTTAAGTCAAGCAAACTCGAATTCTTGTGAATTATTTCCTCTCGTATCAAATAATATTATCTACCTTTATTATTTACTATAAACTCCTGATAGGCTTTTACGCTCAGTAAGTTCTTACTCATAATAAACAAAAAGACAAGTACGTAGTAGTGGAGAGGAGGAAGAAATTTTACTTATTGGAAATTCTCATTTGCTGAAATTTATTTGTCCGAGAGGAAAATAAACAACAAAAATATTTCATAAACAAAAGATAAATACTAGACTTAAAGTATTAACAACATAAATATATATTGTCCTGTAGGTATCTGCCGAGCTTAGAGGTTAAACACGAGATATTTACTTCAAATTGATAGTATGATTTAGAGAAAAAAATAAATTGTTTTTTTCTTATATCCATTAAACCTTACACAATGATAATACAACCCAGTCAATAGATTTTTTATTGAGTTACCCCTACTTTGTCATTTTAATTTAACTTAAAAACTTAGACGTCCAATTGATGTCGGTATAAAGAAACTGAACTTCACCGTCAAATGTTTTGAAGAAATTCTTAGTACATTGTCACCAAATTCCAACGATTTTTAAATCATTTGGATATTGATGGTGATATTTTGAAACATCGCCGTTAATATTTTAATACCCTTCCTATCTTTTCTTGGAAATATATTTATTGTCTGGTTTCAAATGTAACACATTTCATGGAAAAACGCGATATTTACAAATTTTTCACTAACTTGTCAATCATGGCTATAGCTTATTTAAGACTTCTAAGATTTTGAAAAGTAAATAAGTCAATGAGATTAAAATCACATTGGAAGAAATCCTCTATTCTCTCCCGATGTAGGACATTTAATTCATATTTTCATTATAACTGATTATAATGAAAATATGAATTACATTCTTAACATTTTAGTGACTCACAAAATTACATTCTTAACATTTTAGTGACTCACAAAATTACATTCTTAACATTTTAGTGACTCACAAAATTACATTCTTAACATTTTAGTGACTCACAAAATTACATTCTTAACATTTTAGTGACTCACAAAATTACATTCTTAACATTTTAGTGACGTTTTATGAGAAATATTAATGACGAAAGAATCATTCAGACCACCATCGGGAACTTTATGAACCCTTTTATATTCACAACTTAAAAAAAAAATTTTCGGTACTCTTCACAAAAAATTTACAAATATTTACTTTCCAGATTTTTTCAGTATTAGTAGGATGCAATTCTTTTAATATTCCCTAGGGAGGTGAGGGCTCTGGCTTAGTGGCGTGGATAATTTTCATGTGAACCTTCATTAAGTCTCAGTTTTTTTACGATTTGATAATTTATGTAAATTTGGCAAATCTTCATTTTAGAACCACCTTGTATTTAAGCCAACTTCTAAAATGGAGGCTTCTTGATGATTATTCTCCACACTTTGGTATTGACATACACTTCCATACTTAAACCTCAGAGACCTTGCAAACTGGAATAGTTCACCCCTCCACCCTTCTAGGTAAGACCACTGTGAAACGACATAATTTATTCTAGGTATTTTGTTATATCACATTTTCTTTCAAAGAACTGGTATTAAATTGAGACGTTTATTGCCTTAATTTTGTAATCTAGAAATGCAAGGGGAATATTAAGATAAATTATTTTAGTACCTTTGTCTCTAAGAATGCAAAAGAATGTAATAAACGGAAGATTCATTTTGGTATTTCGGTATATTGTTGCTTCTAATAATAAAAGTTCTGCGAGAAAGTATACCTACCTAATAATATCCTTACTAAGTAAATAACTCGCTCGCCACATAATGATTAAGAATAAACCCTTCACCCGGATTCTAGGGAGATAGATTAATCAAGTCATTTCCACTCTTAATTATTTGTAAAAACATTAATTTCTATTCGCTTACTCTAGATACCAGTAACAGAATTAGATTTTTACATTGGCTGGATACAATATCATCAAACATGGGAGTATATTACATTTAGACCAAAATGCCAACTTGTTTTAGAACAACGTCTTCCAGTTAACCCTTAACACTTTTTTTGTAATTTTGAAAAGGTGCTATACCTACTATGATAAACCGTGATGGTATAGTACAGTGTGGTAGGATTGTGTCCATTCAATTACAAAGAATAGGTATATTTTATTATTTTTCATTGATATCTCATGTTATCTGGGAGAGAAAAAAATGTGATGAAATTTTATCCAGTGTAAGTTTAATTTGAATAATTTTGCGACTGGGGATAGAATCTGAGATATTTATTTACTGCATAGAGACACACAGTGAGTGAAAAAATATATAGGAAAACTAGCTGACCCGGCAAACGTTGTTTTGCCATAATATACTACTATACCATCACGGCACATCCCACAAGTGGGGCAGCCAGGAGACCAGCCGCATGTAAGAAACATGCAAGCTGTCCTCTTCGTGCCAATATAAAATCAAGACATTCAGGATGGGTGGCAAACCTCATCGCTGAATTTAAGATGTAAAATGTCTTAATTTTTTCGAACACCTGCCTTTTACAGGACACTCGAAAACTTAAGGAGAAGAGTGGGAGACCAATTCTTTACCGGGTGCTCCACGGGATGAAGTCCAGAGAGAACGGAACGCCATATAGATCTATCCTTACATTTTCTCTAGCTTCTTCTTCATTCATACAATTTCACATGCACGCACGTCGATTCCTCTTACTCAACACACGGCCGTCCTTTTAATTGGATCCATGCGATCAAGCCACGTGGTTCTCGGACGCTCGCGCTTCCTCACGCCCTTTCTTTTAAGTATATCCTCTTTGTCATTCCTTCTTCATAAATTCCTTCAACATGTCCAAATCATCGTAACTTATTTACTCGCATTCTGTCCACAACACTCTTTTCGCATCCGCTCATAGGTATATGAAAATAAAAAGATATAATAGTATTCATCTGATCAGGCTAACCCTCAAATTAAGAGTGTCTATATCAAAACATAAACTAATGTCATTTCATCCAATTTATGTTGGTGTAGGTAAATTCCAAGAAATTTTGCAATCATGCAAGCAATAAGGTATTCAGGCATCTGTTGGTATTTTGTGAGGGTATATGCAAATCATTCCAATGTAGATATGCGGTGCTTTTTTGTATGTACACCAGTGGTTGGTAAATATAACAGTATATTACACTGTCCACATTTCTAAAACGTCGATCATTATAATATTATTATTTTAGAGACAACGCAGCGTCGACGTAGAGTGAAGCGAGCCCTAAATAAAGCTACTCTCAGGCCGGTATGCAGACCTACTTTGAACATACATAATATTTTATAATTCTGTTGCACAAAATAAAATTGGATTAAATTCATTTCTAGCCAAATTAAGTGGTCAGAATTTTACAAATTAATGTAAACTGTAAAAAATATGCCAGAAGTTTTTTGTTTTATATAATCAGTAAAATAAAAATCCAAAACGCCTCCGAATATTTTTCTTACAAAAAAAAGTACTAGAAATTTTCACCACAATCTTGAGGCGGTTTAATAATGAAAAAATTAAGGCGTTTAAATATCATCTTTTTTACCAAAATACAATCCCCTCTGTTCAATTTTTGGACTTGCTGTGGGAACTAATAAATGATCAAATATTCATTTCTATAGCCTTCTATGTACCTACCTGTAAACCATATTTGAAGAGAAAACAAAATTATTTGCTTTTGACCGTGATCGTGGAATATTCAGAATACGGTTCGTCGGTAGCCTGGAGGTAGAGTCTCGGCCTTCTGAACAAGGGGTCTGAGGTTCGATCCCAGGTGCCGGCAAACTCTCCTTTGGCGACACAAGCTTTTAGCTTACTGTGAAAGGTGTGTAAGGTTGTATCTGGGTTTATAACAAAAACCCAGATATATCTTTTTTAAAAATAAAAAAAATAGGTCTTCCATTCTTTTTCGCAAGTTTTAAATATCTTGAACAATGCAGATATTCGATAAATATTATAGCATTAATATTTTCAATATTCCTATGAGGAATGTCACCATCCTGAATGTCTCATTCTTATAACGGAGAATTACCTCAATATTCATAATGACAAGAAGGAAGGTAATATTTATGATGCACTCGTAAATGAACTGTTTCCAACTTATCGCTACATAATTAAATATAATATTTTTAGGCAAAACACCCTTAGTCCTCTAAAACATGATACGAGGTATTATCATATAGTAGCGTGTAAAGTAAAAGTGATAATACCGTGTCTATTAAATATTGTACTGATAACTCGAGCGTTCTATTATAGGGTGAAATTATTTAACACGTAAATAAGGACTTTCAAATTTGTTTTTACAAAATATGCCGGTTCTTAGTAGGTACCAAATACAGTATGAATGAAATATTTTATCACGGAATATAAATTTTTATATAAGGTATAAAATAATTAAATTGATTAATTTATAAATTCAACATCCTCAGTTCAGCGATGAGTTTTCCTGTCTTATATTTTATTGGCACAGAGAAGACGATCTCAATGTTTATTACACGTAGTATAAAGCCTTCTTCTAGTTGCCTCACTTGCGGAAGAAGCCATTTGTATATTGATAATATCTATAGATACTATAGATATACAGATATTTTATTTATCACAGACAGATCCATTTGTCTATCCATTCAAAACATGTCAGCATCTCTTACAGAAATAAGCCTAAAAGGCTATTCTATACATTTCATCAACATATGAAGATATTTTATTTATCACAGACAGATCCATTTGTCTATCCATTCAAAACATGTCAGCATCTCTTACAGAAATAAGCCTAAAAGGCTATTCTATACATTTCATCAACATATGAAGATATTTTATTTATCACAGACAGATCCATTTGTCTATCCATTCAAAACATGTCAGCATCTCTTACAGAAATAAGCCTAAAAGGCTATTCTATACATTTCATCAACATATGAAGATATTTTATTTATCACAGACAGATCCATTTGTCTATCCATTCAAAACATGTCAGCATCTCTTACAGAAATAAGCCTAAAAGGCTATTATATACATTTCATCAACATATGAAGATAATTTATGTAGAATGGGTGGCCCACCACATCGCTAAATTTGAGATGTTAATATCTACATACGTACTATATATTATACCATCACGGCATATCCAAGTGGAGTAGCTAGCAGAACAACTGCACGTAATAAAACATGCAAGCTGTCCTCGCCGTACTAACAAAAACTTTGACATTCAAAATGGGTGACAAACCTCATCGCTGAATTTAAGATTTAAAAAAAAAACTTCGATTACCTGCCTTTTACAGAACACTTGAAAACTTATGGAAGAGAATTGGCGACCAATCTCTATAGATAAGTTAATATCTAACGTTTTTTTAATACCTTCCTATTTCAGACACTAAAAAATCGCATCAAAAGAGTGGCAAACAATTCGTTTTGTTTGTTTTAATCATGAAAAAACGACAAATTTACAGGAATTTTCCAGCTTTCTTAAATGGGAATTTGTAAAATGCTATTATTACAATGTAGATAATAAACATTGTTTCCTAATCAACTTTTCTTTCTTTGAAAATAAAGTCAAAATAATGAATAGATACCAGTTACTTATCCTTTTGTAGGCTTCTTTTTAGACCGTCTTTCTATTGTTCATCCGTCTTGTCCTAAATGTTCACAATGTGGAACAACCCATTTTCTCAAGGGAAACCACGTCTTTTTTTCAAAAAAAGATTTTTATTTAAAATGCCGCAATAATGGCGATTCGATGTCATTTTTTACCAGCGTAATATGATTTGTATACATATTTACTATCCACCTTTATTTTTAATTTGATACATATTCTCTTCATTCAGAATTTCAAGATATGTTGTGTATACATTAACCATATTATGATGGCATCTCCCTCAAGAGGGGGTGGCCAGTAGACTAACTGCATGTAATAAATATGCAGGTCATCATCGACATGTTATGTGGTGTTCTCACTTTGGCGAATATCGCCAGGGCACCAAAACATCTCCAGCCATTTGAACCGTGTGAACAAAATGACAGCTAGTCTGAAACGATAAAAACCAGTAGAAACGATATCGTCTCGAGTTGACCACCTTCCAACTTTTTCGTCAGATTGAACGATTCGCGCATGCGCAGATGTGCGCGGCGTTCGTATCTATGGTAAAAACTTTATAACCTATAAATTTTATGTTTCCCGCTTCGTGACAGCTGTTATCTTTGTTGTTAGTTTGTGGCGTTTGTTTCTATATCGGTGGACTGTGTGAACAGGTGTGACGATCAATGGATGTCCGGCGAATTTTGTTTTTTCGCCTGGCGATATATTTTGGAATTCGCCTGGCGATATTCGCCAAATGTGAACACCCCATTAGTAATTAATAAAATAAATCAGAACAGAATCAGTAACTAACAATACTGTATAGAAAGGAAGGCATATTCCCATTTCTTCCCTTCCCTTTTTGCACCAACATTTTTGTTGTGTGGCCACAAAATCTAGAGTGCTCCCTCGGGGCAGCATTTCTCGCTTTAATGCGACATTAAATCCTGTTTGTGCATGTGTGTGTCGTTGTGGAGAAACAAATATCCAGATACGGCACGAGGTACATATGTGGCGGGCGCTTCCCTTTAAAAATAAAATCAGACGCTGAATATTTTGTAAGCAAAAATATTGATATTTTATGCAGGGCACTAGAAAACTTATAGTAGATAAGCAGGGAAATATAACTTTTTCTGTGAACTTCACGGGGCTTTGCAAGTTGTATTTTACTAGTGCTCAAAAACCTTTAAAAGCTTTTACTTTGACGACCGTAATAATTTCTTTTGACAAAATAATTCTAGAAACAAATTATAGATTTATTATGAATGATGCAATAATTCCTATTTCTCAGTAAAAGGTTTTCTTCTGCATCGACAGAGTTAAATTGAAATGTATATTCGATAACATGACCACTTAATAAAATCTTTCTATTTTCAATATTTGAACTACAGTAATGGGAGAAAGTAAAGATAGCTAACTCGTAAATGGACCTTTTTACCAAGATGAAGTTTTTTTTTAAGTGTTCAAAAAATTATAAATTGATTATTTTGTCTTGATGTAAAACATCCAACATACATAATTCTAGGAACACACCCAATGCATGCAACTTTTTGTGAAGGATTTTGAATATCCAGGTACTTATCTGGTGAACGGGTTCCATTGGTGAGAAAAGACTAAATATTATCGAACATTCAAAAGGAGTACCTATTCGTTAACCATGTCCATTCATCGAATACACCAATATTGTTTAATCAAATTATAAGTATCCACCGATTTCGATTGTTTTCTAATCACCTTTCATTACTAAGCATAAAATGAAAAGTGTTTGTATTTTCTTAGTTAAAAGCTGTGGTCAAAAACAGATGAGTGAGTGTACGAATATTGAATTAGGGTTTCTAAAAGGTTAGGAAGTTTTCATCATCCTTTTCACAGTAGAAAAAGCATTTAAGAACAACAAAACTACTATCAAATGCTGAGCCATTTTATAGTTCGCAAACTTATAGAGAACAGTAACATTTCTTCATACAGTCAAATTTAATTCCATCATTTCATTACAATGCAGTCTAGTCGAAACTGGACGAGTGCCACTTACTCCTATACTTACATACACTTTTTGCTTCGGTCACTGTTATACAATTCTCCCATTCAATGTGCTCAATACGTAGGATCTGGTTTACGTTATATAATATAGTGCCGTTTCTTAAAATTTAAATATTATGTACTTATTACAAAAAACTAAATTTGCACTGTCATATTAGAGATCTGTTAACCATTGATCAGATCAAAAAATGTATGAGATATTTGTTCTAATCGTTGATTGATCGCTTATCTTAATTTATAAAATAAAATAATCTTTATTATACATTTTTCATATGGTACAAATGACGGGCTTATTGCCTGCAGGCAATTTCTAACAACCAACCAGTCATATAGGTAAGGCACATGTTTACAGTTAATTGATCCATGTTCATAAATAAGACGGATTTTCTTTACAAAATAATGTGCTGAAATACATCACCTTCCCATAAAAAAAACACCTTATAATTTATAATACTCGTAGTTTTTAGATGAACTTACTTTCTTGCCAATGTAGATTAATTTAAATTTCCAAAAAAAGACGCATTTGTGTTCGGTGAATTCAATTGACGTAAATTCTCAAGTAATCACAAATAAGTCTCCCGCAAATCTCATTGCAAATCATTATTTATTTAATCTTACAGAATATAAGCTTAGAAATTCTTGAATACATTATTATTCCTGAGAAAACTCAGATAATTATTATATTAATTTGGTTGATATTTATTTCTCAAAGAGAACCATCAATGTCGTGAATATTCACGACATAGATGGTTCTTCGAATATTTTGTTTATTATTAAATAATATGTTTTCTCATGTAAATCTGCTTGTATCTTGGCACCTCCCACATATGGAGTAAGCAGTGGATTAATTTCGTGAAATAAGCTTACAGGTCTTCTTCACAATTTCCAAAAAAAAATTGCCAGGATTGGTGGTAAACCTCATCATCGAATTGATGACGTTGTGTATCTCAAAGGTTTATTTACGTTTACCTGTTTTTTATAGTGTGATTTGTAGAAAAGAAACTTACAATAATGATTGTGACACCTATTTCATTAACTGAATTCAAGGAATAAGCGCTACAACTTTTTATTGAATTTATTTATCAAAAAGAAGTTGTAGCGATTATGTATAAGTATCACATCTTACACGTTAAATATATTAGAAATTGTGTTTTCTCTTAAAACATTTTCATTATTAGATACATCACTAATGATAGACAACACAATGATTACCTTATCCAATTTACTGAATATCGTAAACAACAAACCTAAATAGAAATAAGATGGGAGATGAAACAACCTTCAGTTTTAATTCGTACCTATTGAACATAATTATGTATGTACAATTGTACATACAACATTTAAACACAAAATCTTTTTGGAAGCAACACTTTTTCCAATTATCTAAAAATACATATTAATATAAGCGTCTAAAAATAGAAATATTGATACAATAAATACTTATAATTATGGTAGTTGTGTAGCACTGGATAGATGGCTCAAAATGAAAGGGGAAAGTTTGTATACATATAGATGTATCACACCTCGATATAGCGTAATCTACTGAGACTGCTGCTGTACTCGTATTATGCTGCTGTCTTTAATTTTATATGTGTATAATTGAGTAAATCTATTTATTTTACTTTAGTCATTTTAACTTTATTTTTTATTCCAACATCAACATAATGCCAAAAATCGTTTTGAAAATAGGTATAAATTATTACCTAAATTTTCTGTGTCTTTCAATTTATCAAAGTCAATAAAACCAACAGATAACATTTCGGGTAAATCTAGGCAAGGTAAAACGTTTGTATTTCAAAATTTCAAGGGCATGAAGGATAAAAAGTGAATTTCCTTTTTATTTACGAGCTTATCCGAAGTTTTTATGGTGAAATAGGACGGTGATGCTGTCAAGATACTGATTAAGTAAGTATATTTTTCCTAGAGTAATATTTATTTACACTATCGGAAAAGATATGTTGATATAGCAAAAAATATTGGTTCAGTAAATTCTTGCCTCATTTCAAATACGTCATCAATCCTTCACAATCACAAGATCTCTAAATATTTGTGTTATCTACTAGAGTACTAGACCATAATGTAATACAAACTACTTCTTTCTTTATTCAAACTCTTTATCCCTCAATTCTTTGTGCGTAGGTGGTAAATCCCAAAAAAAATTAATCCGCTTCCATGTATACTCGTTTACCAGTAGTTTGTCATTTATAAAAGCCGAAAAGCCGGGTTTTACCTGAGGTTTCCAGACTTAAAAATAATTTTAAAAATAGAGTATTACGTGCAGTCAACAATACGATATATTTGTGTCAATTCAGTGCGATGTCGCCCAGTGGCGGATTCAGAAAAAAACTCAAGGAGGGGCGCAAAAATTATACACATAAACAAGACAATGCCATTTTATTTAGTAATTCTAATGTTTATACATTCACAGAGTGAAAATTCATGATTACAAATATCTATATTAATAAACACAGTTAATTTTTCACTATTTTTTTTGATAAAACTCGAGCGCTTTCGTCAAAAGCTCAGTTTGACATTATCAAGAAGACTGATTGGAAAAAAATTATAAATCTAAGTTACGAAGGAGGAATAGGAGGGGGTGGGATAGTAGTGGAAGGAGTGGGTGTGGCTATGGGCCATTTAATTTAAACTGATTATACCCATATATAAGACATCGTCGATAGGCCCCGCAAGGGTCTACATATTATATCCGCCACTGATGTCGCCTGAAGCGTTAAATAAATGAGCCGTTTTTCATCATTTGTTTCACTGCGTGCGTAGGAATGACCACACGCTTTCTCAATTTAATGATTTTGTTAATCGATTTAATGATTTTGTTTATCGATTTAATGATTTTCATTTAAATATATGCAGAGGTATGAAACCTTAATGAGAAGAAGTATGAAAAAATAAGTCTTGTTTATCAAAATATTCTTAAGATACGTGATGAACATGTCAACTCTCGTCCTATAACCAAAGTAAAGCATCCTTAAAAGCGCTCAGCTAGTGGTAGGGTGACCATTATATAGTAATATGCGATCATATTTTATGTTTTTTTTTACAATGCAGCTTTTAAGGTGATACTTTTTATTTCGTATAGTATGCCCAAACAGTACGAAAACCTAAGGTTTGTACCAAAATATGTTTACATATTTATTAATTCGTTCGCTTATTTGTGCCCGTACATTGATTAAAAACAATTCTACATAAAAATATGGGTTCTTTCTTCTGATTCACTCCACAAAAGTATATTTCTCCATATGAATGGAAATATATTACATTTTATATGTACTCAAATGTTAAATGTTTTGTTATTTTTCCAAAGTGATTTACTATTGCTAGATACATTTCAATAAAATTACATAATTATAGTTATTTGATTTTGTTGACAAACTTTCATTCACAATTATTATTAATTGGAAAACATCGCATTTTAGCGGTAAACTCGCCATCTGTACATTGAATTGTATAACTGATATTTTTATGACACTATTTTATTTTGTAATATTGTAACCAGTGAAGAATAAAATAAATAATTATTAAATATTTCGCACCATTGAATCTCTTCCACCTACGTCTTTTACCTGGACTTCACTGTTCATCATCACAGCTTCAATTTACCGATTGTCTTCCCACGCTTCTTGTCCCATCAAAAAAGGAATATAATAATATGTATCATAGACGTTCAAAAAATTTTCTCAAAAGAAATACCATTTGATTCACAGTTTCAAAAGATTCAAAAAATATTAATAAAATTGGAAAGTAGAAAGGGTATTTTGAAAAGAAATATTTTTTTCAATTTCGAGTGCTGAACAAACAATTTATCAAATGAAAGGAAAAAACGATTACGATTATGCCATGTTCATACGAGTTTACTTTTTTATATTTTATATTTTATTTTATATTTTGACAATAAACCCATTCAATTTTTAATTTTAATGCATTCAATCAGTACGTGTGAGATTTTAAAATTAATTATAATTAGTTATGTAGACACGTAGGTATATTCAAAGAATAATTCTTTTACTCAATTCTATATTTTCGAGTATTCTGTAAAAATCTAGTAGGTATTTTCTATTTATTTGTTATTGAGGCGCACAATAGATATTTGATACATATTATCAGTTATTAAATCAGCAAACTCACACAAATAATCAGACATCCAACCCATGCACACGACATCTATGGATATGTGCATTCGATCTCGTACAGACATCTCGTTAACAAACTCTGATAGATTGAAAATTCACACGACTATAACTTATTCAATAAAAAAAGTATTCTCTAAGACATATTTTTACATCCTTACTATCTTATTTTTTTGCACAAACAGGACTAACCCTCTTGTGCGAGGTACCGTGATGATATAGATACATAGATTGGTAGCAATCTGTTAAATGTTAAATAAAATAAATAATAAAAAAAAAAAACATTTAACATATAAGGACAAACACAAACAATACAACTTTTATAACGGCAGCGCCCGCCACATACCCCGTGCCGAGCCTGGAGATATGTTTCTCCATAACGACACACACATGCACAAACAGGATTTAATGTCGCATTAAAGCAAGAAATGCTGCCCCGAGGGAGCACTCTAAATTTAGTGGCCACACACCAAAAATGTTGGTGCAAAAAGGGAAGGGAAGATATGGGAATATGCCTTCCTCTCTATGCAGTATCGTTAGTTACTGCACAACTATACAAACGGTACAGCTATACCAAATTAAATAGAATTATGTGAATTAAAAAAATACTTGAAACTTTATTTATTCTAAACCGTTAATTTATTTTATAGAATGACCGTCGTAGAAAGCATTGTAATTAGACTAATATACAAGTAAATAACTCGACAAAAGGAAATCGAGAAACTTTTAATTAAGTTCACTATGTAACTTGAAGGTTTTCTTTTATTTATTTCTTACTTTTCTCAGTTGGAAAATGCTCGTTCCTTTGTTTTCTTTAAGAATTTTGTTTTGTATCTATGCACTACTAATGAATCGAGGGTGCACTATTACTATCCTATACCGTTATTTTCATCATGGCATAACCGACAAGCGGGGTAGCCAGCAGACTTACTGCATGTAATAAACATGCAAATATCCTCTCTGTGTCAATCTTTCTATATGGCTGTGAGTCTTGGCACTTAATCAAGGCTCAAGAGCGGCAGATACCTACTAAGCTTTGAAAACAAGTGTCTTACAAGGATTTTGGATGTCAAATGGTATGAACATGTTACAAATGATGCTGTGCGCCGGCAGAGACCTGTAATCTCCGTAATACAGGAGAGACGATGGTCCTGGCTGGGACATGTTTTGAGAATGCCCAATGGTAGTTGGCCAAAAAGAGCACTGTTCTTCCGTCCGCAGGGGTTCCGTCGGCCCGGGAGTCCCTCTTTCACAATACACCGTTCCTATGACAACGATATCAGAGCGCAGGGAATGTCGTGGAAAGAGGTGACGCAATTGGCGCAGAGACGCTCTGAATGGAGGAGGCTGGTTTCTGCTCTGTGCTCCCGAGAGGAGCGTTGAGGGCGATGATGATGATGATGATCTTCCCTATGTCAATAAAATTAAGACATTCAGAATGGCTGGCACACCTCATCGCTAATTTGATAACTATAAATGTCTTATTTTTGCCAACATCTGCCTTTATTGGGCATGTGTCTATATTATTTGTTTTTTATATGGATGTCTTTGTGTGATATACTCGTACATAATTCCAATCACATTAAAAAGTAATAACATAAATCATATAAAACTTACATTGGTTATGTATTTTAATACCAGTGAAAAATCATTAATGGAAGTTTATAATAATCTCTGAATACAATGTAATGGTTGAAAATAATATCACTTTTTTATAAATAGAAAGCATAATAGAGTGCATTTTTTTGTTTTCCAACACACTGCACAGTTTTTTCATTAATTTTCACGCCTCTATGAACATCGATTAAACGTATTATGGATGTTGTAAGTGTCAAAGTGTATTTCACAATACACTTTTTAAAATTCACTCACGAGAACAAAAATATTTTTTTCCCGTGTGTTTCCCGTTAAAGAATAGGTCTCGCATTTTATACTGTAAGTTTTCCAGTTTCCAAAAAAAATAAATAAAAATGTCACGTTTTAAAACTTAACTTATTCAGTATGTCACCCATCCTGAATTACCTACTACCTTTTGTTGGGATGGAGAGGATGGCTTGAGTATTTATTGCAGGCAGTTGGTTCGCAGGGAGATACCTGTATGGGATGAATGGATGAATTTTTTAATAAAAAAAAAACAAAAATCTTCCATTCTCAATATGTGCCAGTAAGTTATATTGTTTCATGCATCTCCATCTATTTGCCCTAATCAATGTATTATGGAGACGTCCATCTTTTTGACTTCTAGCGAACATCTCAACAAATTGGGTACCCATTAAACTAATAAATATACAGATCGTCCTTTATGTGCAAATAATAAGTAAGATATTCTGACTTGAAGATCTTAAGATTTCACTAACGCGATATTTTAAGAATATCTGCAATTTAGTGCAGAGGGGATATAAATGAGTAACCCGTTATTTGCCGAAGAATCCAGTGAGGATTTATGCTCTTTTTTATAAAAATAATTATTTAAAGTCAAGAAGATACCTCAAAGTTCATTTTTTTTACTAAAGAGATCTCAGTTTCGAATTTTGCTCTAGTAGATATAGTCGGCCTTCGTAACTCAAATAAACATTTTCACTTATTTTAGAGGCATTAACTATGTAACAATTTCTATCTAAAAATATCAAATAAATATGACTGTCTATATCTGTCTTTGAGGTGTGTTTCAAAACTAGATTTATTTTTATTTAAGAAAATCTTTAAAACATGTAAGCGATTGTCGAGTTTCATACGCACGCAGAATTCTAATTTATTAATCTTCATCTGAATTGTTACCGAATTTGCGGTTTAACTTTCTTTTGCTATTGTAATTTAATGTGTGCCATTATCAAAATAATTACTTTTTCCCCAACCAGACTAAGCAATTCCCCATCAACTATTTTGGAAGCGGTTTAAACCCCTAAGCATTTGTTTTATTGGTTGTCCTACTTTGAAACAGGAGTTTAATGACTACTGTAACAATAATACTTATTATAATAAAATTGGATATTTAACTTTTAGCAAACATCTATTATATTGGCAATTCATTAACCTAACGTTGGAACCCTTTAGCGTTTTTAACTTCGATGTCGCGTCCACAATTAGGTAATTAATATTCATTATATCCCAAGGGTTTTCTATGAAGTATATTAGGTTCCTACCAGTATTTCAGACTTATCCCAACCCAACGACATTAATACTCGTATATACATAAACTAGAAATCTAGTAAGTACCTACTAATGTTCTCCAAATTTAAGTTCCGAAAATGCTATATAGAAACGCCGAAACGGTTGATTATTTCTGTTTCATTACAATAAAACTAATGCGCCAATGTTTGAATCACACTCATTTTCACACACCCTGCGTTGCATTTATCTACCTAGGTACTGCTATATGTGCAAAAAACTTCATGTTTTTTATAGCTTCACATTTTAGCTTTACGTTTTTGTATCGCAATATTTAGACAACGTTGCGAGCAAGTGTCAATTTCGTAGCTAAAATACACAATAGTTACGAAAATTGACACTTTGGCGCAACGTTGCCTATGTTCGAACGATTGTGACACGAAAACGTAAGGCTAAAATGTGTTTTGACTCAGGCCTCTGGTAGTCGTCCGCCAAGCATTGTTGAAAAAGGTGCAATATCAATATTCCGTACAAATATTATGAATATGTGAGAAAAAAATCAATATTCCCGAATAATGCTTTACTGAACCGAGATGCAAATGGTCCAATTCGCATTTCCCACCCATAAATTTTTCGTTTGAATTTCAAGTCTGTGTATTAATATCATTGGCCCATACTCTTGAACCAATGATCGTTATATTACTTTACACGGCATATCCTAGTATATGTATGTAGGTACCCGTTTAATGAGAATTGCCGATTCTTACTTGAATTAATAAATGAGCATTTATTGAAATGTGCTATATCTATGCATATTATAGTACAGATAGACACTTCTAGTACAAACATAATAATTATATTGAGTTTTATGTGATAATAATAACCTATTACTTCTAAAGACATTATTTTTAGCACAAGTGATTGAATTTGACGTTTGTTAAAGAATATAATGATACACAATTAGTCGCTTTGTCAATCTTCTTCTGTAAGTGCCCTGTCAGGTCCCCCCGACGTTGGCGATCTCTCTGGCATAGGCTTCTCAGTCCTGCGCTCTTTGGAACAACTTCTCCACACCTCTAATTCCAGTCCAATCTCATATATTGCGCAGCCACGATGTCTGCCTTCTACCAGCCCCCGGCGTCCCTCTATTTTGCCTGTCATAATCAACCGCAGGATCTGGTACTTCTTTCCACGCATTATATGACCCAGATACGAGATCTTATGCACTTGACATCCAACAGGATACTTATTATCTATGAGCAAATGAATATAGGTACTATTCAAAGTAGGTAAGTACCTATTTCATATTCATCATTGAATCATGATATACAATATCACACATATTTGTGCATTTTTAGATTTTCCTACCATTTCCTAATGTGTTGAGTCGATGAACATATTAGGTTTAACCTCTACGCTTTTATTTCACTTCCTATTTTCCTCTATGTTTAATATTATGGTTTAGATACCAAAACATATAAGAATATAAAAACTGCCTGACTGGCGTGTAATCATATTGTGAGTAAGTTTATAGTAAATACATACATAGGAACATGGCATAATGCATATAGGTATTGTGTTTATTATGAGTGATCTTAGATTATACACATATCTACACAACATTTCATAGTTCATTTGCGTTTATATCACCACTCTAACTTCACATTAACATTACTTCCAGGCATCTTCTTCGTGTACATTACCACATAAATAATATAAGCACAAACATTTTACATATTCTTAAACATTTCTACCCAACTCACAGACTGAGAGTTTTTCATGGCGAATACATTATTGAGGAAATGAAGTTTTTATTATGATGTATTTTTTAGTAATCACTTTGAAACTTTTGACAAATTTTATTGGCATAAATCCAAATATATTAAACTTACATCAATCTGAAAAATCTCTAGTCTCTGTAATACAGGAGAGGCGATGGCCCTGGTTGGGCAATGTTTTGAGAATTCCCAGTGATAGTTGGCCAAAAAGAGCACTTCTCTTTCGTCCACAAAGGTTTCAATGGCCCGAATGTCCCTCTTTCACAATTCTATTTCCATAACAACGCTCATCAGAGCGCTACGAATGTCAAGGGAACAGGTGACCAAACTAGCGCAGAGACGTTTCGGATAGAGTAAGCTGGTGTATGCCCTGTGTTCTCGGGAGGAGTGTTGATGGGCAAGATGAAGGATGAACAAATGCGAATATATAAACCACAAAATCATTATTAAAATAGACCCTTTTTTGAAGGACATCTTTAATCGCTTAATTACAATTATTCTCTCTATCTAACCTAACTTTAAATATGCTTTCGGAGTAAATTTCTATGGATAAAACCACGAAAGGTTCGAATTAATAATTTTTGAATGTAAGATAAAACGTTCCTATATACATAACGAGGTAATTAAAAAAACTACTCGTATTAAAACTCACCATCATTTTTTCTACCGAATTTAAAATGGGATCCTTATCTATTTTGGAATTTGATACTTTAAGTTGGAATGGAGTGGAGTGGATTGTGGGCCGTTTAGTCTTTGAAAAAAAAAAACAATTTTTCACTTTTGTTTTTTTTATTTTTTGCAGCTTTGTGGGTATGAGGTTTTATTTTTTCAATTAAGCGATCAGTTAACACATTGAGATTAAATATTAAGTTTCCAGATGTAGGTACACATAAAATATTTCAGTGATGTGGAGATGATCTTAAAGACAAGATATTGTCTTTTGTTCACAATTAAAAACGTGGTTAGATGGAAGAAATCACTATATAGTGATAATCTCGCCACTGCACATCATCACATTTTTTCTTGTGTATATTGCTTTATTTTATTTGTTATATGAATGATGATGTGCAAGAAGAATAAAATAAATAAATAAATAAAAGCTTAAAATATATATTGTGGTAGGTACATGACGTTGCATGATAGGTAACTGGCCTTTGAAAGATTAACATTCTTATCTATACTATTATGAACAGTTGTTGTTTTCTCTTGTGCGTTTATGCTAAAAAATGTAAAGGAAGAAGAAAGGAATGAATTATTGTATAAAAATTCAAAAGTAAATTTGAATATTGTTAATATTGTTTTTTTTTGTTGCATTATGTCATAGTATCACAATTTATAATTATTTCATATTGTTTGTATGTATTGGTACATCTTTTATTTACCTAGATATTGCAATATATGTTTATGCTATATATTTTAATGCCTATGGTATGTTTGTATGAAGTCGATTTTGGCTCAGTATTTATGTGTAAGTTGAAGAAACTCGCCCAGTGCACAAAAAAATTTGTGTTCAGTAGTAATGATGTCACGTTTTTTTTCTTTGTATACTATTTTTGTGCAATAAAGATTTTTATTATGATTTTTAAAATGCGTCAATATTTTCAATGTTTCATTGATTAATTAAGGTTTTCTTTTTGTTATTTGCTTTTTTGCATGTGAGTTAATTATTTAACAAAAAAACATATGAACCTTATTAATATAAAAGGCTTAATAACCTGGATGAGAAAAATAAATATATAAATGTATGTCTTTAACAAATTTAATGTAGGTACATACTTATTTGACAAAATCTCCCCCGTAAATAACACGCAAAAACAACTCTATATTTTGTCATTCGAATTAGTATCCACCTTAACTAAATTTGCCTGAATCTAATGGGTAATCGAGTCAGTCAAGTAGTGGAAACAATAAAGATGAAAATAAGGGAAAAAGTAAGAAGATTATATTTTAAGCACCTACTCCAAAAATAATCCGGACATTAACTCTTCAACTTAACGGAAAATTGATACTAGAATTTGTATCCTACACTTATTATTTTCTATAAATTTTTTGTAAGCTATATCGAGGGTGTTTCTTCCCTCTTCCATTCACCGTGAAGGGTGTAGTACAATAAATACGTAGTAGGTACCTATTCCAAATATGAATCATGTGCTACAATCGTTCGAGAGGATTAAAATTTGTTTCGACAGCTTCAAATCGCTTTTGGATTTACTTGAAACAGAGGGGCCAATTTTATGAATATTTTTTAGATCACTGAGTAAAATGTGTTTCTTTACATATACCTATGTAAACAAATTGATGTCAATCTACTTGATAATCTAATAAATCTGTCAATCCCCTAACATCACTCCCGGGGTTGTAAACAAAGAGAAAAACAGGTCATAATATGAATATATTTTTCACCACATCACAGTGAAGTCCCCGGAATATAATCGAGCTCTAATTTTTCTTTATAGATTTTGAGTCTATTTATTTTTCTCCCCATTAGGTTTATGAATAATGAAAATAATGTCAACATATATAAGACATCGCCTAAAAGGCATTTATTATCTTCATCTGAGTGATCAGGTATGCCGCATCTTGAAATTCACACTAATTATGGCACTCAGAGCACTAAAAAGAGTACTTAATAAGTTTTGTTAGTTTAAACATTTATGCAGTTATTTTTTACAATGTTATTTATTAAGTAAACTTATCTGTTATTTTCTAAAAAAATAACACATTTATGATAAGTGCTATTTTTGTGAGATATTTCATTTGAAAAACAGATTGAAAAACAGAAACTATCACTATGCTATCGATTGGCTCGATTACTTGAAAAAATGTGAGAGGAAGAAGTTTCTTTCCAGTTGAACAAACAAGTAAATATGTATATCATTGTAATTTTTAAACTTAAATAAATGTAATATGTATAAGAAAACTTAAAGTATATCCATTCGACTAATATCTACCTAATAGAAATTTCGCTATTGAAGATATTCCTACAATTAGTTTTAATCGAGTCCCAAGATAGTGCGAAACGCATTACAGAATTCCTACCACATCACATGAATTGGGTGATAGAAACTAAATGAACCGAAACCCCATGTCGTAACACTACTGGCTGTCCTATAATCTAATGGATCTGGGGCTGTCAACAAAATCGTGCCCCTAACTAAACCTTGAAAAGCGGATTACTTATATAATAATTACATCTACATATATATACTTCCAGACCATTCCATTATATCTACTAAGCTTAGTATGTACTCGTATATCTATAGACTTTCTATGTGGTTAACTGCTGAACGCTTTTATGGCATATTTCATGCTAGTTCTTAACCCGATGTCACTCAGAGACTTCTAACAAGTAATTTTATTTTGAACTACAAAATTATTAAGATCAGTGAATAAAATTTGTGACTCTAAATAATGATTGGATGGTCTTGAGAAGAAAATTTGTGACAATAATACTTAAAAATCGAAACTCATAATCAATTACTTATCTTTTTATAATAAGTCATTTTTTAAATAATAACTTAAATTAAAGATTACTTTCAAGATCCAAGTTTGTATAGAAAGCATTGATATCATGTTACTTGTGATTAATAATGTGCCTATATAGGTAGTAATTTTCTTTGCTTTTAATACAACATTAGCTTTTTCCCTTTCTAAAAAAACAAAGGTTGTAGCTACTGTAACAGACGTACATTCATATGTACCAACCTTGTGAAGGATTTAAACATTTGAAGGGAATTATACTACTCAGTAGGAAAACTGAGTCACATTAATCTGCATAAATTGCTTGAGGAAGTACAAAATTGTTATATAGACTTTTAGAAATTATGACTATACGTTTACTCTGTCTTCCTGACTCCAAAAAATTCTACACGTAATTTGTTCAAATGATAAGAAAAATATACTTGAATATAGCAAAAAAAAAGTCATTAATCGGAGCCTAGATTTTTACTGCTTTGAAATGGTCGAAAAACATTTTCCAAAAAAAACAGCTTTTTGCTTTGAATTGCGTTGCGAATCTTTTAGCAAGATTAGGTTACAGAAGAAAAAGAAAATAAATCATTTTGAGAATAAAACTCCATACATGAGAACAAGTTAAGAAAATTATCCCGAAATAAATTTAATTCATGCACTCAAGTACATATTATTATAGATTATTGAATAAATTTGTTTGTCAAAACACAACTTCGGGTAATTCAGAGGGTTGATGGAAATTTCTTCCACTTACTCACGTATAGATAATAACATTGAGTTAGTAAACTTGGATACGAAAAGAATAGGCAAACAAAAACAAGTTAGGGAACATTTATGAGACACACTGTATACAAATTTGTTTGCAAAAACACATTAGTATTGGTATTTACCCACAAATAAGCGTTTCGCCAGCACTAATATCCATTATCAGAAAAACATTTCAAGGTTCAAACGATGATTGCCCCGACAAAATGGAGAACACTAGAGAAAAGGGGTGACTTTAATAGTAACGTTTAGATAACAATAGACATAATAGAGAATGCCTTCCTATAGCAGACATACTTATAATAACACTTTACTAAATTATATACGAAATATCATTATTATTATTCGGGACGAAACTTAATTTATGGCAAACTTTACTTGTAGTCAGGAAATTTGGTTTAGAAATTTGAACCCTCTGAATAAACAAATTTCGTTCGACTTTGTACCAATATCTCTATTTCCTATTGAGCCGCGGGTGGCAGATAAGAACTTCCACTCACTTTCTCTCTTTGCCCGAACGTATCGAATTTCCCATTGGAATCCCTAATACTTATTCATTTTAAGTATATTTATTTATAACATTTACTAATTGATGTCTCGTGTACCTGATACACCCACTTCATATATTATTTATCTATCACTTGTGAAATATTTTGCAATTTGCAATGGCGAAATATCTAGATACAATTGACTTTTGGTTTCTGAAAATAGGTTATTTGTTTTCAAATGCACTGAAATAATTTTGTTTAAAACAGACAGGAAAAACCTTTATTTACGAATCATCTTTCAAATATTATACAGAGCACTTTACATTTTACAATTTATGAATCAAATGAAAAATACAAATAAACAGCAAACCAATAAAACAAAGGAAAGGTTTTCCCCATTCTGACAAGCATTTAGGCTGGCATCCAGTTGACGAATTAAACCTACTAAAATGTTTCATATAGACAGATAAATGACAAGGGGATCGAGTGGTTTGACATGTATATCACATAATTGATGTTTATTCATAAAACAGTTGAAATAATAGTACAAGATATTATGTAAGTATGTATATGCCATGGAGTTGCAAACAGATATTGATTCTATCGTCGAATGGTCACATAGAAATAGGCTTCCTTTTAGTGTAAAAAAATGTAACATAATGACATATTCTAGATCTTGGCAACCGATGATTTATGACTACACCATGGATAATACATTGCTCATCAGAGTTGAGAAGTCTAAGGACCTTGGTGTTCTTTTCACTCAGAATTTTCATTTCAGGGAGCATATTACGGATATAACTCAAAAGGCTTACAAATCGCTGGGTTTTTTGCTGAGACACTCCAACCACTTTCAAAATCCAAACACGTTAAAGCTTTTGTATGAGTCATTAGTTCGGAGTGTTCTGGAGTCATGTTCGATTATTTGGTGTCCATCGGAAGACACGTATGTTTTAATGGTAGAAAAAGTATAAAGAAGATTTTTAAGGTCGCTATATTGGAAAATATATGGATATTATCCCTACCTGTTTCCATCTTCATTCGTAATGGGTTGCCTTGGCTATAATACTTTAGAACATCGCCGAGATGTATTCTGTGCTCGTCACTTTTTTAAACTACTCAACGGTATCATATTTAATCCAATAATACTAGAAAAATTCAATATATATGTTCCCGATGCATATGGACGTTCTCGGCATCACGATTTTTTTTAACAGCCTCAAAGCCGAACAAACATATTGGCAAACTCCCCAGTGGGAAAAGCTATTCAAATGTTTAATGGTCTGGCTGGAGAAGTTGATATCTTCAACGTGACGTATGCAGAATTTATAAGGAAAATCGAAGATATATTGTAGTTGTGTTATCGTTCGGATATTGTTTAATGTTTTCTTCTGGGATCGCATTGGCCTTCAGCTGTAATGATCCTTATAAGAATCGTCTTATTGTCAGTAATAATAATAATATCAGAAGGACTGCTCTCTTGTATTCACAATATAATGCATAATTAGGTATGGCTTACCAGTAAGTAATGTCTAATTATGAAAATAAATTAAACCAAAAAGCAATTTCTATTATGGCGCGCCTACTTAATAAAACTATATTAAAATTTTAAATATTTTGTATTGAGTAGTTTTGGTTCCATTTTTATTCAAGTTTTTGTTATAAACCAAAATCCAACTTCAAACCATTGCTTCAAACACCTTTTACAGTAAGCTAAATGCTTATGTCATAAAAAGAGAGTTTACCGGCCCCTTAGAGACTACCTACAGGCTACTGACGAACTCAAATAGAGAATGTAAATGAAACAATAATTTTCGGAGTTTAACTAAGTGTCATCCCTCACCGGGACGCCATGGCGACGTCGCTGGCTATGTTACTGGCTGGCTATGACTTAGGACTAACTCACATGGCTACGGATTGGCTACATCGCCAATAGTAGAATTATTTGGCTACGTAGCCGGCGACGTTGCCATGGCGTCCCGGTGAGGGATGGCACTAAGACCTTATATATCAGTTATCTAGGTTGCGACATGCTATGTCTTTGTCTAGAATGCGCTCTAAACAATAAATTATTGATAGGTACCCGAGAATATTTTTAACTAGACCTAAAGTGGAAACAAGACTAATCGCTGTTTGTGAGCAACGTGTCAATTAGCCAAGCTTAACAGTTGGAATGGGAGTTATTGCCCGAACGTGAATACTAAATACGGGTGTTAGAATGTATTAGCTTTAACCATCGTCAGTCTTAGTTCGTAGTAAAATGTCTACCTCATAAAATGAATTGCTGACATTGGACAATTTCGTTTCGTGCTGCGTAAAAAATGACAATAAAAACGTATCGCTGTGATTGCTATTTACATTTTATACGAGATACCTTTTCTACCATCATATCCTATTTACTATTTTTAAATAATAGTAATAAATAAGTTATTTTATACTTAGTTAAATAGGGGAATAAATAAGAACTGAAACTACTTAAACTTTAGGCACATTTAAATCTATGCCCTACAATTTACCGTATACAAGGTAGTTAATTGTTATTATTGAGGAACTAGATTTAAGCTCAACTTGGAATGAGAATGAAAATCCCAAAAATAAGGTTTTAAAATAAAATTCAGGAAGATTTCTAAGAATAAGAAACCTTGTTGTGAAATGACAGAAGCACTTAATTGAAAAAAATAGTCACACCTCTGTGTAAATTGGTAGTTTTACAATTTTGTCATTATTTAATGTGAAATACCTACTTTCTGCATAAATTAGCAGTTTCAATATAATTATTACTTCCATGTTTCGATTTTAAACTAAAAGATGTTTACGTACATAGTAACTTATAATTTGAGTTTTGATTTCAATCAATACAGCAAAATGAAAAACAAAATATTTTCACAAAATGTGAAAAATTGTATGCATTAATTTCCCACACAAATTGCGTTATATATGCAACATAATTATAGAATTTTGCATTGAAGGTATTATTATTCCTTTTTCTTGCTTTATACAGATAACTGTAGAGGGCAAATGATTACAAAATGTACCCACATATTTCAATAATATTCTTTAGGTACATTAGTTAAGGTACCAAAATAAAAAAATACTACTACTTCTATAATTATTTCATCATGGCACACCTCACAAGTGGGGTACTGAACAAAAATGAATGCGTAAAAGACGGGGCTATTATTCAGTCGACATGTTTTTCCATAAACCAATCCAGTGTCCTCCCCCTGACAACACTACTAGGATTGAAAATTTGATAATTGAATAAAAAAATGTATTTTGATTAATGCCAATGTTACGAAATCTCTGTTTAAAACAGAATGAATTCAAGATGGTTTTAATAGTATTTAGGATCTAACGATAATACTCTTCTTATTTATGAAGTCAGATAAATGCTACTTTAAGTAAGTTGGCGTTACATAAAATAAACATATGCATAATACTTTATGCTTTATCACTACTTAATGTTGGTATATCTATTTAAATAGCTTCGCAATAATGACTGCATAAAACATTATTTTCCCAAATTGTACAACCCCTATGTATAAAATAATTTTCACGATATAATAATAATAATAATAATAATAATCTTTATTGCACAAAATTAGTATACAAAGAATAAAAAAAAAACATGACAACATTACCACTGAATACATAATTTTGTGCAATGGGCGAGTTTATCGCTGAAGCGCAATATCTTCCAACTAACCCATATACCCACGATATCACAGTTTCAACTTTCCAACAAAAAAACGCTATGAAAATGTGTATTTGTCATAGACTAGTAAACATATAACTTATGTGTGTATGTTTACTAGCTTTAAGCCGTTTTTTTTTAAATCGAAGATTCTAAATTCAATGTGTCGATTTCCGAACCTGTTAATTTTCGTTTTATGAACATTGACATTGGGCAAAGATGTTTTTTCAAGAAATATTTTCACATTATATGTTATACATTTGTTTACAATTAAAATACAACCTACATTTATGCAATTAGATATTTCAAGAGCATATGTACTCTGTAACTTATCTGAAAAATGTATCTTTAATACTGATATAATATTATGTTGCGTTTCTTTTAGTAGTTTTGTTAGATTTTTCCGGTTTTTCCTTTAATTAAAAAGAAAGTCAACTGTCTCAAACTAGATTTTAGGACTTTGTTATTTTTTTCCTTGTTATATTATCAAGACATAGCAACTGAAATACGTAGAAATTTATAAACATAATAATTATATACCTTCTTTTTTAGTTTTTTTTTCGTAAGGCATTTAGATTATTATATCACAATACCAAATTCCAACAATCAACTTGAAGATTGATAAATAATGTAATAATACCCATACAAAAATGATTTTGTCTATCCACAATATAATGTTTCCATCACCCCTCTTAAGAGGAATCTCCCCTTTTTATTCTTCTTAAGTCACTTTTATACTTCCATGTAATCTTCTGGGAATTCATCTTTATGACATAGCTTCTTGATTCCTTCATTTCCTCGGTGTAGGTTATTTTCGTGTCCTCTCTCTTCTTTCACTTTTATCTCTCTTTTTACTATCACTAGACAGTTTTTTCTTTATCCTGCTATTTGTTTTTTTTTCAATATATCTCCTCCTCGGTATATAAAAATCCTTTTTCCTTACATATTTTCCATATTAAAACAATTTTCACACAAATAAATCCAACGAAATCAGAATATTTTTTATAAGTACATAATATATACATACATACAACTCTTTTGAGATCTTGAATTTCATTTGTAAAGAATTATAGAATGAATAATATTAAGACTTGATATTCTTTTCGCCCTTCTACGCTTTTATTTGGTACATAGGACAGAAACAAGCCCCCTCTATTCTGAAGCATTCTGCGCCAATCGTTTCACCTCTTCCCACGATATTCCAAACGCCCCGATATCATTGCCACGAGGTTGAACTAAATAGGCGAGAAATAAATATATCTGTAATATCTGCATGTAGACCTTTTATGAAATTTAAGTACGTTACCATAAAGAAGGTGAGAATGACTTTTTACGCTTCCACAAGTGTTCTTACCAGAGGCTTTGTTCGATGT